>BFEA01000607.1:564373-575237 GCA_003427395.1 Chara braunii | reverse complement strand
GAGAGAGAGAGAGAGAGAGAGAGAGAGAGAGAGAGAGAGAGAGAGAGAGCCCTGCAGCATACAACATGTCAGTGGCGTGGAGCACAAGGGCAGGCTAATCTCGAAAAAAAAGAGAAAAGGTAATCTTCTATTCGAATAAAACGGTTTTTTCTTGTCAAAATTCGAATAGAAAAGGAGCACGTTGTATTCGAATACAACGTGCACACAGTCTATTCGAAGTGCCCTTGTATTTGAGAAAAGTGGAACCACACAGTTTCGATTTTGAAATGTTCAACTGAAGGATTGCGGCCTCCTCGGCCTCCTACGGGCAGGTTTTCCAATTGTCCCACACCCCACTCAATCCCGGCCATGGAATCTCCTTTTGCGCACCTTCCACCCCCAACCCCCTCCCCTTGTCCCATTGTATGCCTTGTCTCATAGTCACCTAAGGAATGGGGCCTGGCCCGTTGTGATTCCCGTCCCTTTCAGTACAAAATGGAGGTTGTTCAGTTCTCTGATGATCCTGCACGGTGGAGGTGGCTCAGGCGGGTGAAAAGTACTTCAGAGCGAGTCCACCACCTTCTTTCCATTTCGTCGGCATGAAGGAACCGCTTGGCTGAATTGGGACTTCCTTTCTCCTTCTCCTTCGCTCTCTTCGTTCTCCTCCCTCTTCCCCAACTTTTTTCCCATGAATGCTTTGACGAATTGGTGCCTGCCCATCGATGTCCCCTGTGCATATATATATGTGTATTGTTTGTTGGTGTGTCGGCTTTCCTAGGACCTTCTCTCGACCGCTTCCTTGGGAGGTAACTGAAGGAAACTGCCGGTAAAGATGCAGCATGGATACTATCGCCATTGTTCATCTTGCAGCCATCTTCCTCATCGTGTGTATTGCGTACTTCGTGTGCTTGGTCTTCATTGACATGCAGAATATGATGTTGTATATTGCTTTTCACGAACGACTGAATGGCATGATCCGGGTGCCCCCAAAGTGGTGCGGAACGTGAATCGTACGGATGAATGGTTGGATGGGCGGAGAAGGATGTGGCAGGCATGTTAGGATGGGTGCTATGGATACCACCGTGTACCTCCCCTCGTGTATAGTTGTGCTCTCTTTTTTTTCCCTCTCCCTTCTCACACCAGCTTCTATTATCTTCATCCCTTTGTGGCTTGCCTACGGCCCTGCGTTTGGAGTGTCGCAGCCTTTCTGCCCAGCTCCCATCGACGACTCTTACTTCCGCCTTGCCCTCGTAGTAGCGATATTGGCTGTGCTATTACATTGCTTTTTGATGGGGCTTGTAGTTGGGTTGTTCCTTGCCTTGGTGTCTTTTCCTCCACTATACTCGGGAGCAGTTATGGTTTGACACGTTCCCCCAGGATGATGGTTTGCTTGACCTCTCCGCGCAGTACTTTTGTTTGCGTATGTCCACTTGAGTTTGGAGGTTCTCGTCAGGGCATGTGCAGATTCGTACACTTAAGTGGGGATCGTGTTGATGGGCTGTGGACCTCCTGGTTGTCTTCACCTCCGGCAAGCGCTTTTTGAAGGCTATTCTCTTCCTGTCTGGCAATCCGTGGTAACAATGAATGACGTCGCCTGCAAACTTGAGTACAGACCGAGTGGCCTGCCTGATCGTTAACCTCGCTTCTTGGACGCATGCCCACTGAATGATGTGTCTGATATGTGGCATGGAGGGGGAATCATCTGCGAGACTACTCCATTATCATGTGCTCAGGAGTTTCTTTGTGGATTCATTGTGAGAGTGGGATGGTTGTACCTGTTGGGGTGGCATGGGCCCGGGGTCTTTTCCGGGTAATTACGGACGAGGGACAATGGATGTTGGCGAGGTCGGAATCTGTGACTTAAATTCACGGGTGAGAATTCGGCGGTGAAGCTTGGGGCGGGTGCAGCTTGATTAGCAACCCCCTTGTTTTACAGCACCCCCCCGGGGGGTAAGTGAGGTGTTTCTGTAGGGACATGCAAGCAATCGTCGACAATTAGCGGATAGAATGGCGATTTCTGGGTTGTCAGGATGCGTACAGTGTCGTGTACTGGTGTGTTGCTTTGTACTGGGTATCGGGTGATGAGTGTCGAATGTTGCGGAGCATTATGGTAGCAATCACTGTTTTCTGATTCGGTCGAAGGATGCCTCTTTTGGGAATTGCGCGGGTGGTTTGCATCCGATGTTGGTCTAGCTGCCTTGACGAACATGAAAGGTTGATTTAGGTGGTTGGTGTGTACTTCTGTCAGGATTGGTGCCCGGGCATGACGCCAAACCCGACATAGTACTGGTGATGCTGTTTTCCTTGGCTATTTGGAACCAGCTACCTCCTGACATGTGTTCAATGGGTTTACAATCCCCTGTCGCGGAGCCGGCTTCCGGAGTCATTTTTTGAGAATCGGCAATTCGCCCACCTTTTAGATTACTGGGAACTCGATGACTTTGGGTCTTGATTGCTCCTTTGCATATGTTTGTCCACCTGTTGCTCACCTGTCTCCGGGACATCTGTTTGTACATACCCCCTCTCTCCTTTCCCTTTTTGTTCCCCCTTTCCTTTTTTTTTTCCCCATCTCGTGTGTTGAGAACTTTCCTATGGAAATGCAAAAATTAGCTTGGTTGGCAGAAATTTCCCCTTAAAAAAAAAATAAAAAAATTGCCCGTCTGAATTTTCAGAGCCTTGCTTTTTCCGATGAATGTTGTCATGCGATGTTTGACGATGCACATGTTTGGTGTGCTCTTCTGCATGTTGAGCGACGCAACATGCCGTGATGTAAAGTGTCGCGGTGGTTTTATATCGTACTATAACACACTATCAGTTTGATGAATGTTTTCTTTCAGTTTTGTATTTTTTCTAAGTACCTTTATGTCCCTAGCTGCACCCGTAAGTAGTGCCAAACTGTCGGTGGTCCCTCGTTTAGAGTGCCTAATGCACTCTTAAGGGGGGCGCTCAGTTCGGGATGTCTGTGTTGTCCGTGGGTGATGACTGATGCTCGTCGGAGTGTCTCCCTGGCTCAGTGGGTGGTGGGAACCAACAGTCTGCGGGGTTCAATCGTGATGTGAGTAGGTCATGTGCTGCTTTGCTCCGTGTTGGATGTGTGGACGGCCTCGTCTGCACTCTGCCACTGCCTTGATGCCTGTCCTGCTTGCTTTGCATGCAGTTCTCTGCAAGTTGATGTGTTCACTGTGTGGTGTGGCCGTGTTGCAGAGGTCGCAAAACCATTTTTTTTCCTACCCGTATCCGACCCAGCCCCAGCCTTGATGTATCATATCTAGGCAGACCCACGTAAACACGATTTGTTTTACCCAGACCCAGCCCACCTACGCTAATTTAATTTTTCTTCTACCCGTACCCAGCCCACCCAGGGGGATTTAAAAATTGTCTACCCATACCCAGCCACACCCAGGCCAAATTTTCCCTCATCCGCATCCAGCCGCACCCGAACCCAGTATCCATCCACCCGTGCCCAGTCGTACCTGTGCCCAAAATTTTCCACCCAGACTTAGTTTTTATCTTTATTTTAAACTTAGGCCTTTGCATGCCGGATTTTTAAGCTTCCATCCACAGATCTCTGCTTCAAATTTTGGCGGCGGCAATGGGCCAGTGGCTGGGGATACTCACAGTGATACTTTCTTGTCTACATTTGGCCGCAACTACAGCCAGATTTCGATGGATCTGACCTCAATTATGGCCAGAGCTTATTTAATTTAGTGAATGTCGTATTCCCTAAGATGAAACGACTGGGGCCAGGCCAAATTAATAGTACGGCCTGGCCCTAGTACTACCTCATCCCTAAGATTAATGGCAGACAGCCAGAGACAAATTTATACTAGGGGCATGCCCCACTAGTACCACTATTTCCAAGTGAAGAAAAAGGGTCAGGTCTGTCCCTACCTAGGCTTGCCTAATATGCCTAGTATGCCTACACGCCTCGGGTCACCCGCGCAAAACCACTACCCAGCCGTACCCGGAACCAGGGCAAACCTTTGCCCAGCCGTAACCATCCAGGCACTGTGTCAACACCCAGCCCCACCCACCCTACAGTTTCCTGCCCGGCCATATCCCCCCCTCAGATTTCCAAACTCAGCTGCCCCAGTGTATACTAATCATGCCATACCTGCACCCGTCTAGAACTGCCGGGTACGGCTGGGTACGGTCGGGCCGGGTCGCGGCCACCCAATGTCAACCTCTGCCGTGATGTTGGTGTTGCCTTGCGCTTTGCTGCTCCGCTGCCTTGCTGCCCATCCGCTGTTTGCGCCTTCCGTGTCCTTTGCTTGCTTGCCTTGTAGTTCGGTTGCCTTGTCAGTGTTGCCTTGTGCTGCACTGCACGATTGCCGAGCTGCTGGTCCGCTCGCCGTCGTCCCTTGCAGTGTGGTTGCCTTGCCTGTGTTGCCTTATGCTTCACTGCAAGGTTGCTGTGCTGTTCATCTATCACCCGCTGCAGTGTCGTTCCTTGCAGTCATCTTTGGCATTGTGCAGCTGTGTTGGTCTAGTGCGTTGCCTGGTGCTCTGCAGGGTTCCTGCCAGCTGCTATGTTCCACTTGGGGACAGTCTGCCTTCAACATGGGTCAAAGTGTTCATGACCCAAACCATCAAATACAGAGATTCCGGAGATTGTCGAGGGTACAGCCGCCTGATGAGTCGGTGCAACTCCGATGAAACAATCTTTCATCATCAGCTCTTATTTTTTTCGTTTTTTGGTGTTTCTTGGGACTTGTATTTTTTTTTCTGGTTTGTCTGCTTGGTGTGCTTGAGTCTTGTCTGCCGTCCCACCTCCCTCAAGTCTCGACTTGTATTTTTTTTCTGGTTTGTCTGCTTGGTGTGCTTGAGTGTTGTCTGCCCTCCCACCTCCCTCAAGTCTCCAGCCTTTTTCTGTTGTTGCCTGTCTTCCCTCCCTCCTCCCCCATGCCCTCCAGCCTAAGTGTTGCCTCGTGTCTTACTGCGTTTTGCCAGTGTCATAAGTCCAAGTCAGTTTCCGTGTGGTGGGGAGTTATGTGAGAATTGTCTTCAAGTCAGTGTGCATGGTCGTTTCCTGGGAGGTGGTCGTTCAAAGTAATACTTGTACTGAAGGGCAGCGTTTGTGCTTATACACACACACTCACACACACACAATCAGTTTTTGGTATGTTTGTTTTTCAAACTTTTTCCGCCTCTCCCCTATTTTTTAAAAAGTATTTTTGTATGCCCAAGTGAGCACCTTTAAGTAGTGCCAAACAGTCCGTCATTCCTCATCTGCAGTGCCTACGGCACTCTTAGGGGGGGCGCTCGGTTTGGGATGTCTGTGTTGCCTGTGGGTGATGACAGATGCTTGTCGGAGTGTCTCCCTGGCTCAGTGGGTGGTGGGAACCAACACTCTGCGCGGTCCACCTGTGATGTGAGTAGGTGATGTGCTGCTTTGCTCTGTGTTGGACGTGTGGACTGCCTCGTCTGCGCTCTACCACTGCCTTGCTGCCCGTTCTGCTTGCTTCACAGGTCGTTCTTGGCAAGCTGCTGTCTTCGCTGTGTGGTGTGGCCGGGTTGTGGTGTTGCCTTGCGCGTCGCTGCTTCGCTGCCTTGCCGTCCTTCCGCTGGCCGTGACTTCCGTGTTCTTTGCTTTCACGCCATGTAGTTCGGTTGCCGTGTTGGTGTTGCCTTGTGCTTCACCGCATGGTTGCCCTGCTGCTTGTCTGCTTGCCCTGTCGTCCCTTGCGGTGTGGTTGTCTTGGTCGTCTTGCCTTGTGCTTCGCAGCGTGGTTGCCGTGCTGCAAGTCCTGCGGGCTGTGTCGTTCCTTGCAGTCGTTTTTGGCGTAGTGCAGCAGTGTTGCCTCTACTGCATTCCCTGGTGCTCCGCAGGGTTGTTGCCCGCTGCTATGTTCCGCTTGGGGACAGTCTGCCTTCAACAAGGTTCAAAGGGTTCATGACCCAAACCATCAATACAGGCATTTCACAGATTGTGGAGGGTTCAGCCTCCTGATGAGTCAGTGCAACTCAGACAAAACAATCTTACATCATCAGCTTTTATTTTTTTCAGTGTTTCAGTTTTCTGGGGACTTGTATTCTTCCCTGGTTTGCCTGCTTGGTGTGCTTGCATGACGTTTGTCCTCCCGCCTCCCCCCTGCCGTCCAGCCTTCGTCCTTCCCTGTCCTGTGGGCTTATGTACTGTCTGCCCTCCCACCTCCCCCATGCCCTCCAGCCTATATTTTCCTCATACTTTTCGTTCACTATGCATGGCAACCGCTCACGAGCGCTTCGGCTGAGCCGCATACCACGTTCCGTCATCGACAGACTTCACCAACCCTCCAGGATTCCGTAGTGTGACGGCCATTATGCTGGAGCTAAGCCAGCGTGGAGTAAAGCGAGCGGGCGGGTGTATGAGCACACACCCAAAACACACACACACACACACACACACATACACACACATGGCAGACGGGTGTGTGGGCACTTGGTGCTTAACCACACAAATGTGGCCAACCATGCATCTTCTATTATGTTGCCTATCTATACCTTCCTTGTTTTATGGAATGGTTTGTGGATGATTTGTAGATGGAATTAGGAGAGAGTTCGGGGTTCTTTGACACCACACACACACACACACACACACACACACACATGCCACTGCCCAAAACACACACACACACACACACACACACACACACTTAGGCACATCTCGGCCCTTCGCATGGCCAGGTGGTCCCATGTGGGCAGGGTGGTATTATGTTGTCTGGGTGATATGGGTAGATAGGTACCATCTGGACTGGGTGGTGCCATGTACCATGCGGACTTGATTGTCCCAACACACAGTCGACCACCAAACCAAAGCAAAAAGACCCACACGCACATCTGATTCCACTGCCCATCCAGACGGTGGGTGCTTGAACACCCTTCCATTCTTTTTCGGGAAACATTGCTTCGAAATTACAACCTGTGTACTGACAGCTCGATTGGTATGCTCATCCGCAGGGTTGAGGCATGTACTTGTATTTGAACAAATCTGGTCTTTGTGTATTCAAATACACAATCAGCCGGGCGACCTTCAAGGCGACGCACAAAAAAAAAGAACCTGCGCCACCCTTGAAGGAAACGACACGAAAAGCAAAAAAGCAGCTCTGCGACGCCCTTGAAGGAACCGACACGAAACGCAAAAAAGCAGCTCTCTCTCTCTCTCTCTCTCTCTCTCTCTCTCTCTCTCTCTCTCTCTCTCTCTCTCTCTCTCTCTCCATCCATGCATGGATGAATTGAAAAGGAAAGACGGCAGAAAGAACCAAGAAAGAAGAGGAGCAGATCACAAAGGCAGTAGCGCATCTATGCACCAATCAATGTGTCAACCTATCAATCAATCAAGCCTACCTATCAATCAATCAAGCAGTCTACCAATTTACCAGTCAATCTATAAATCTATCAAGGAGTCTAGCAAGCTCATCTATCAATCAATCAATCTCAATCAAATCTATCAATCTACCAATCAATCACATCTATCAATCTATCAACCTATCAATCACAATGTCTGCAAGAGTTTCAAAAGGATTTTTTAATGTGGAAGCGAGAATCAAGGAAGAAGAGTAGGGGTTAGAGATCAGGAAGGAAATAACGCATCGACGAAGGTCTGCGCATCAAAGGGTTGCAAATCATCAAGCCCCTCTCCAACACCAACGAACTTCACGGGAATACGGAGCTCATCAACGACACTGACGACACATCCACCTCTGGCGGTGCCGTCAAGCTTTGTCAGCACGAAGCCAGTCACACCGACAACCTGATTGAATTCACGCGCTTGAGGCAGCATGTTCAGCCCCGTTGTCCCATCAAGCACTAGCAACACCTCATGAGGGGCAGACGGCATTGCTCTTGTTATGGCCCGTTTGCAACCCTTAAGTTCTTCCATGAGATCAAAATTGGTGTGTAATCTCCCTGAAGTATCCGCTAGAACAATATCCACATCGCCATCGTCTAGCGCCTTTCTCACTGCTCGAGATAAGACCGAACCTGGTCTACTTTTGGGACCTTCAGCCTGGACTATGTCCGAACCTGTGCGGGCCGCCCAAACCTCCAGCTGCTCCCCAGCTGCCGCTCGGAACGTATCTCCGGCCGCCATCAGGATCTTTGCACCCCCATTCTTCAACCGATGGGCGAGCTTTCCAATGGTCGTTGTCTTCCCACCACCATTCACACCCACCACCATAATTACCCCTGGATGACTGGCTCCTAAGTTTAACTCTGTAGATGCAACCTCCTTCTGAGTTAACAGATCGAGGATGGTTTGCTTAAGTGCTTGCTTGATTTCGGCACCAGTCTTCAGGTTGCCGGCTTGGACCTCCTCTCTGATCTTGTCAGTTATCTTCAGAGAAGTTCGGGGACCGAAATCCGCCACCAGTAAGGCGTCTTCTAGTTCTTCCAACGTGGACTCGGAGTCACTCAAATTCCAATAAGTCAGCAATTCATCCACGAGCGCAAGATTATCTCTGGTCTTGCTCACACCGGAGAACAGCCGCTCGATGTCGCTCTTCGCCTTTTCCTTAAAAACCCGCCCAATGCGCTCAAAAAATCCCCCCCCCTTTGTCGCCCGCTCAGCCGCACACCTCACGCCCATTCGACCTGGTGAACGGGCATTATTTTTACCATTATTAATAACCCCAATCGGGCGTGAACCCCCCCCCCCCCCCCCAATCCCATCTATCCCCCCCCCCAGCATTCTTTGCCTTCCGCTCTCTCCAGCCAGCCAATCATTGTTCTCTGTGGCTTTTCCGAGCAATGTGCTTTCCCGTCGAAACACCGACACACCCGTGCAAGTGACGGAGGATGAGGAGGTGGTCGCTCCCCTATTTCGGTCACGAGAGTCATTGGTTAATGTATTACCAATGTGGCAGGCAACAAAATTCTGACACGTGTCGGCTTGACATAATTTCGTACGCTGAGACCGAGCCGTATGCAGGCTGCTGGCTGTCGATGACCTTGGCGGTGCCACTGTCATCATGGCTGCCCCTGACCCCATCGCCATCGGGAAAGAGCGGTCCAGATGGATGAAGCCTACACTAATTAATCGATGGCTGTGGTCACACAAACGGGGCTCCTTTGTCGTTGGTCGCCACACAGTCAAAGATTAGCATGGCACCTTTCCAATGGTTGTCACACTCGTGCGCAGAACGCCAAATGAAAGTTTTGGAAGGGGCAGTTTGGGAGCGGCTGTTTTTTTTTTTTTTTTTTTTTTTTTTTTTGGGAGCGGCTGTCTTCACCACAGTGACGTGTCCGGAAAAAAAAAAGAAGGAGAAAACAGGCTTGGGCTACTGGGCCTCGCCGTCCCACGCACCGGATGTGCCCAACGCCGCCACACCGTCTCTCACACCAACCTGCTCCCCCTGTTTCTTTTTGTTTCTCGTTGCCTGACCTGAGCCCAGTGCACCTTCTCGACACCCGCCGTTTAGGTCTCGCGCGTGAGTGTTACGTGAGACCTGGGTAGGTCTTGAGAAAGATACATATAGATAGATAGAGATAGATCGTACAGATATATATATATATATAAAGATAGATAGAGATATAGATAAATATCGACGACAAGAAGTGATGCTGTTGATGCTGCCAACACTGTTGATGCTATTTGTACCTCCTTCCTCCGCCCGATTGCTCCTACGAATCATCTATGTGGGTCCTTCTCCTGCTCTGCTCTTGTTGGTGATGCTAATGAGACACCTGCTAACGATACTCACCTTTGCATCACTACTCACTAATCACTAATGCTCCGCTTTCATGGCCATATCTCACTTTTTGTTACATTTCTATGTTGTAAGCAATGCCTGCACAACAAAGAAAAGCAGACGAAAATTTGAATGAGAAAACCCACAGCTTCTCTCGTTCGATTTATTTACTTATAGATAATATTAAAAAAAACAGAAGCCCTAGTACCTCCGCCAGTGTTGGGAAATTAGGGAAAAGTGGATGTTTTCCCAAACTCCTGAAAATTCGGAAGCCGGGCCCGATGATGGCTGCCATTGATAAATCTGATCGGCGGCCATCATTTCGTTTCGGCCATCGGAAAAGGTCGGAGGCCCACCCGAGGCCCGCTATTTTCCCACTCGGCAAAGGTACTAGTGGCTCCTCCTTTTTTTCCATTCTGGGCAGCATCAGTCCAGTTCCTATTCCACCGGCAAGTCAGAAAGAATTACATTGAGTACTACTCACACACACTACTCCCCTTTATTTATTTCATAGCCAATGCAGAATTTTCATTTTTTTCATTTTAGAAGAACGAATGGAAAAATTGAAATCAAGTTACCAACTTACTCCTGTTACTTGGCAAAGGGATAAGTTGAATAACATATTAACGACCATTTGCGATGGATTTTCCGATTTTCCCTTTTAAAAGTTTTTTTTCCAATTAGCACAACTTCCATCTGCGAACTCCACAGATTCCAACTTAGAAGCAAGTATAAAGGGGTCCCCGTTAACCGTTAGTGGTTAGCTGGCGCATGCCTATAAGTTATAACCATCAGATGGGCATGTAGCAGGAAATAAGGATCGCCAGAAGAGAAACAGCAAGGACAAGGCAGCAGAAGACTGAAATACACAGATCTGACTCATTGGGACTCAGGACCGAATGCATACATCCATCATCGCTCATGCACAGGGGTCGACATGGCAGCTCAAACATAGACCGTAGCTGACATGTCCAAGCACATCCACAGATGAAGGGAGATGGAGGAAGAGACAAAGAGGGGAGAAGAAAGGGGAGAGTGCAACTCGATAGCCCTGCGAAAGAATAGTTTCCACAACAATCCCCCAAGTCTTCGTCCAGAATAAAATGTCCAAGTCTGGGCAATCGCCTGAATAGTCACCAAGTCTCAGCTCTCTCTCTCTCTCTCTCTCTCTCTCTCTCTCTCTCTCTCTCTCTCTCTCTCTCTCTCTCTCTCTCTCT
>BFEA01000607.1:541825-557738 GCA_003427395.1 Chara braunii | reverse complement strand
TCTCTCTCTCTCTCTCTCTCTCTCTCTCTCTCTCTCTCTCTCTCTCTCTCTCTCTCTCTCTCTCTCTCTCTCCCTCTCTCTCTCTCTCTCTCAATAGCTTGACCCACTTGCCCACAGTGAGGTGTGGGTTCGAGGTGAAGTAGAAGCACTCACTCTAGCAGGAATCCACATTGAACCTCACGTCGGAGCACTTAGCATGAACTCACGATCCACACGCGAACCACCGAATCAGATCCACGCAGCACCGATTCACGAAAGCACCAACTCACAGCACCGAATCCACCACGAACCCACGATGCTCCGAACACAGCATCCACGAAGTGGAAAGGACGAAGCACGAAGCATGAAGCACAAAATCCACAATGCTTCACGGAAGCACCAAGCACGTACCACAAAGCACCGAAGCACGGACCACGTACCACAAAGCACCAAAGCGGAAGGTCCCTGCGGGGGGGAGAGAGAGAGAGAGAGAGAGAGAATACAGACGGGACTAAGCACGTCGAGCAGGTAGGAGTAGGCCTTGGGTGTAGCGAGTAGGCGAAAGCAGGATTGTAGGCAAGGGAGTAGGCGTGGAGTGGCCGTAGGCGCGTCGAGTACCGACCGCCCCCAAAAACCCTTGAAGTTCCACAAAAAACGACGAAAAACAACCGAAAAACGAAAAGAAAAAAGAAAAAGCGAAAGGGTCATTTGGGCGGGCCGAACCGGTATCGCACGGCCCAGATTGCGGGTCAGTCACCACCTGCGGACGGCCCATATCGCAGGCCGATGAGAAAAGTTTCTCATCAGCCTGCGATCTGGGCCTTCCGCGGTTGTTGTAGATGTAGATGTAGATGTAGATGTAGATATCGGTGGAACTCTGACGGGACAATTTGTCACAGCCCCTTGTTTGTTTTCCTCTTCTCCCTCTCTGCCGACGGTTTACCAAACAGTTCTGTTTGACGATATATATATATATATATATATATATTCACAAACAGAACTGCCCGGTAAATCGTAGGCAGAGACAGAGAAGAGGACAACAAACGAGGGGTTGTGACAAACTGTTTCGTCGGAGTTTCACCGACTCATCAGGAGGCTGAACCCTCAACAGTCTGTAGAATCCCCTCGCTGATTACACTGTAAATGATAATCTATCTTAACCAAAATCAAAGTAGACAATCACTCACCCACACCAGATGGAAAACTCGACAGACTGTCGGTTCACACCCCATCACAAGGGCAAGCAAGTTTTGACACCACCATCTCTGACAATTTTTCTTTTTTTTTTTGGCTGAACATAATGGCTTCAAAATTGACAGGGAGATACGTTACATCCCAGAGAACTCACAAAACAAAATTCAGAAAAATATAATAATATTTAGGTGCCCAACTATTTTTTTGCGGGGTCTGAAATATATATATATATATACAGGGTTGTGAGGCCGAACGTGCGGAGGCCCTTAAGCTGACCCCCGAACGTTCGGGCGTTCGGGTCCCCGTACAGGACCCGAACCTGAAGGGGTTCGGACCCCGCAAAAAAATAGTTGGGCACCTAAATATTATTTTTCACTAATTTGTTTTCTCTCTTTTCACTTTTTATTTTTCCTTTATTTCGGGGCATGAAAAAAAATATGATTTTTTCAAACTTTATTTGTAGATTCTCTATTATGTAAGATACACATATATAAATTTTCATGGCATTTTTCACATCAAAAAATAATAATAATAATCGCCAAAGATGGCGGTGTCAAAAACGTGCCCGCGCACTCAATAATTTCATTCTCGTTTTATTTTGTTTAATTTTCATTATTATAATTTATTTTAGCATTTGATTTTTAATTCAAATTTGGAAAAGAATTTAGATGTAACGTTAAGGCAAATGTTCTTCAGTTTATTCTTCTGCATAACATATTTTTTTTTCAGAGTTTTTGGATTTATTATTATTATTATTATTATTATTTTTTGGGTCTGCGTTCGGCCGAACGGCCGAACACGTCGAGAGGGTGTGCCGAACATTCGGGCGTTCGGCCCGTCCCGAACGCCGGTTACCCTATATATATATATATATTATATTGTCAATTTGTCACATATATATAAATATTAGAAGACTTTACTTAACCACTGACATTAAGCTTTAGATTATTTGGTAATATATTAGCTAATGAATTAATTGCAGCAGTATTGGTTTCTTTAGTTCTTTTAGTAGTCTAGATACCAATGATGTTTTTAGGACTATTTACAAGTGTTATACAAGCACTCGTTTTTGTTACTTTAGCAGCTGCAAAGGAGAATCGATGGAAGATCATCATTAGAGATCAAATTATTATATTCTTGATAGAATCTTTTTTTATTATTATTGATATTTTATTACAAATAGAATCAATTTAATCAAATAATTATTTAGTTATTAAGAAAATAATCATATCCCTTCAGCAGCATTGGCCGGGGGGGGGGAAGGTCCGTGACACGGTGCGTGCCAGATTTGGGTTAAGTTTTGGTGAGGGGCGGCGAATGACGGCGATCGAGGGTGGGGGAGTGTGCAGAGGGGTGCGCGTACCGAAACGTTCACAGTGCTCCACCCTAGGGTTGCGGCACACGACCGCTGTTGATGCAGACGAACAGGTTGGAGGTGAGCCATCCGATATGCGGGCGGCCTTTTTTTTTTGTTTTGTTTTCATTTGTCGCGCGTCGTTCCCTTTTTTTTCTTTTATTTTTTACGTGTCATTTTTCGTTGTTGTTTTTTTTTCGTTTTTATTTCTTGTGCGTCGTTTTCCTTTTTATTTCTTGTGCGGCTGTCATTTTGCGCCCCCGCTTTCCCGCGCGCCTGTCGTTTTGTGTGGTCACGATCGTCTCGCGCAGCTGTCATTTCGTGTGTCTGCAGTTGTCTCATTTTATTAAAAACAAAAAGAAAAGAAAGGGTGAGTGAGCACATACAGACACACACACGCCCGTCAACCCACATACACACACATTAATATTAATATTTTGAAGTTCACTGCTGACTGTTGTAGCTAGGGTTTGAACCCACACATAAATTTGAGAAACCCAACTGCTCGATAAGGTAACCTTTGAGGCAGATTGGGTCCCTGTGTGATTTTGGGGACCCTTTTTTTTTTAAGAGTATCCCGTGTCAGGCAGCTGGCACGCGAGGATGTGTCTGTGTCCAAACCCTAACCTTGCAGAGTGTGGAAAACCGGTCGAATGGCAGAAATGGAAAATGTGTCGCATCGCCGCCATGATGCATTTTGCAGCCAAAATGATTTTTAGTTTTTTTCTAATATTTTCCCTAAAAAGATCACAACGAAATCTATGGACTCTGAATTTTTCATATTTTTCCTTTAATTCTTTTGAGCTAAAAAAATCACGGAAGATGCAGGACTTTTCTCTTGGCCGGCACGTGGCATAGCAGTGAAAATGGAAAAGTGACGAATTCGCGCGGTGGTTATTTGACAGTCGAAATTACTTTTTAATTTTTTTAAAATAATTCTCATAGAAAGATCACGACCTAATCTACAGGCCCTCCAATTTTCACGATTTTTAAAGCATTCTTCTGACCATGAGAAAGCATTAAAGTTAGGATACTTTTTCCGTTGGCCCACACGTCGAAGAGCGGCAAAAATGGAAAATGCACTGAATTGGCGAGGCGACCATTTCAACATAAAATTGTTTTGTTTTGTTTTTTCAGACTTTTCTCATAGGAAGATCGGGACTGAATCTACGGGCCCTCCAATTTTCAGGATTTTCAACGCATACTTTTGAGCTGGAAAAATCACTAAAGTTAGGGTACTTTTTCCATTGGCCCACACGTAGCGGAGTGGCAAAACTGGAAAACGAACCAAATCGGTGCGGCAACTATTTTAGGGTCAAAAATATTTTCTTTGTTTTTTTTTAGATCTTTCCTCGAAAGATCACGACCTAATCTATGGGTTCCCAACATTTTAGATTTTTGTTGGGTTAGGCCGACGCCCGGTCCAGACGAATGGGGGGGGGTCCGTCCAACAAAACCAGACGAGCCAAAAAACGTCCCAGGAATTTTTTTATTTTCATTTCTTTGAAGATGGGGTTGGACTGCGCTCGCTGAGAGGAGCCCAAATCCACAGAGAAACTTGTGAAAGGCATGTGTGTTGGCGGAGGGGGGGGTTGTCAAGGGTTAAAACCGTGAAAGGGTGTGTTGCAGCAGCCAATTCGTTGAGAGGAGGGGTTAGAGGAGGAGGAAGACCTGTCGGTAAAAGGGTGTGTTGCAGCAGCCAATCCGCTAAGAGGAGGGGTTAGAGGAGGAGGAGGACCTGCAGGTAGTGTATGGGGATGACGGAAAAAGAAAATAATAATAAGAGGACGATGAAGGAGGACGACGAGAAGGAGGAGGAGGAGGAGAGAAGGAGAAGATGAAAGTAGGTGGAGGAGGAGGAGAGAAGAAGAAGAAGAAGAAGAAGAGAGCAGGAGGAGCAGGAGGAGGAGGAGGAGAAGAGAAGAAGAACTGCAGTCTGCCCGCTTCCCTTCTATTGTTCGAGCAGAAAAAAAGAAAAGAGGAATGGGAGATGGCGGGCAGTGGGAGATGGCGGGCAGTAGGATATGGTGGAGGAGGAGGACGAGGAGGAGGAAGAAGAAGAAGACGAGAGGAGGAGGAGGAGGAGGGGAGGAAGGAGGAGGAAAGGAGGACAAGAAAGAAGAAGCAGACTTCAAAAAAAAAGACGAGAGTAGGAGGCGGAGGAGGAGGAGAGAAGAACAAGGAGGGGGAGGAGGAGGGGGAGGAGCTGCCAGTTCTGTATGGCGATGACGAGAAAGAAAAAAAAAAACGCTGAAGGGGGAGGAGGAGGAGGATAGAAGAGAAGAGAAAAGAAAAAGACGAAATGAGGAGGAAGAAGAGGAGGAAGAGGAGGCGGAAAAGAAGAAGACGAGAGGAGGAGGAGGAGGAGGAGGAGGAGCTGTTGACTGTCTGACGATGACGAGGGAAAAAGGCCGATGGAGGAGGAGGGAAAACAAGAAGACGAGGTGAAAAGAAGAAGAAGACGAGAGGTGGAGGAGGAAGAGGAGAGAAGAAGAAAACGAAGGCGAAATGAGGAGGATGAAGAAGAGGAGTGAAGAAGAAGACGGCAAGAGGAGGAGGTTGAGGAGGAGGAGAGAAAAAGAAAAAGACGAGAGAAGGAGGAGGAGGAGGAGGAGGAGCTGCCGATTGTTTGGCGATGATGAGGGGAAAAAAAATGCCGATGGAGGAGGGAAAACAAGAAGACAAAATGAGGAAGAGGAGGAGGAGAGAAGAAGAAGAAGACGAGAGGAGGAGGAAGAGAGAAAAGAAGAAGACGAGATGAGGAGAGAAGAAAAAGAAAGGAGGAGGAGGAGGAGGAGGAGGAGAGAAAAGAAGAAGACGAAATGAGGACGATGAGGAAGAGGAGCGAAGAAGAAGATGACGAGAGGAGGAGGAGGAGTAGAGAAAAAGAAGAAGACGAGACGATGAGGGGGGAGGGAGGAGGAGAGAAGAGAAGAAGACGAAATGAGAAGGAAGAGGAGAGGAGAAGAAGAAGGCGAGAGGAGGAGGAGGAGGAAGAGGAGGAAGGCAAAAGAGAAGAAGACGAAATGAGGAGGAGGAGAGAAGAAGAAGAAGATGAGAGGAGGAGGAGAGAAGAAGAAGAAGATGAGAGGAGGAGAGAAGAAGAAGAAGATGAGAGGAGGAGGAGAGAAAAGAAGAAGAAATGAGGAGCCAGAGGAGTGAAGAAGAAGAAGACGAGAGGAGGAGGAGGAGAGAAGAAGAAGACGAGAGGAGGAGAGAAGAGAAGACGAAATGAGGAGGAAGAAGAGGAGAGGAGGAGAAGAGGACCAGAGGAGGAGGAGAGAAGAGAAGAAGAAATGAGGAGGAAGAGGAGGAGAGGAGGAGAAGAGGACCAGAGGAGGAGGAGGAGGAGGTGCCGGTTGTGTCTGGCGATGACGAGGGGAAAAAAAAAAAAGGCCGATGGAGGATGAGGAGGAGGAGGGAAAACAAGAAGACGAAATGAGGAGGAGAGAAAAAGACGAAGACGAGAGGAGGAGGAGGAGGAGGAGGAGAGAAAAGAAGAAGACGAAATGAGGAGGAGAGAAAAGAAGATGAAATAAGGAGGAGAGAAGAAGAAAAAGAGGAGAGGAGGAGGAGGAGGAGGAGGAGGAGGAGGAGGAGGAAGAGGAGGAGGAGGAGGAGTGAAGAAGAAGAAGACGAGAGTAGGAGGAGGTCGGCTGCACGCGAGGAGGAGGTGGAGGTCGACACCTCGACCATGGGTAGATAGAGGACTACGTGGTAGGTCGACGACGGGTGGCGCGATGGGAGCTCCGCACGAGGAGGAGGAGGAGGTCACACCTCAATGATAGGCAGGTTGACGACGTTGTGGCAGCTCGACGACGGACAACACAATGCGAACTCCGCGCGAGGAGGAGGAGGTCGGCTCCTCGTGGAGGGCACCTGGATGACGACGGGGCAGGGGCAGCTCGATGACAACGAGCCAAGGGCAGGTCGATGACGACGGGCAGCTCGATGACGGCGGGCAGCTCGATGACGACGGCTGGGCTTCGAACTTCGTCGGCGGGAAGGACAATCCCCCGTTCGAATTTCAATGTGGGATTGTAGCCCTAAAAACTTTGAAAGTGGCTGAAAGTCATAAAAAAAAAAAAAATCAGCACTTGGCGGCTGGGGAGGCCGCCACTGGCCGAAAAAAGTATCCCCCCCACCATGCGCGAAATTGCGCTGGGCCCGCCCGGCGCCCAACCGAGTGACCCAACCGGTCGGGCCGCCCGGGAGCCCTACCTAACATAGGCCAGGCTGTCAGGCGGTCCGGATTTTAACACAGGATTTTTGATCATTTTTCTGATTATTAGTTTAAGCGTGGAAATCACCAAAGTTAGGGTACTTTTTAGTTGCAGGACTAGACTTGCCGGTAGCCAGCGATCGCCACCCTTCGGAAAACCTCGGGAAAAGTCGTTGAACCTCCCCGCGACAAAACCTTTGTATCTATTTCCCCCCAAACGGGGGAAAAGGTGCCGCAGGTCCCAAAATAACTTTTGGCGTCATTTTGCACCCTGCAAACCACTTTCCCGCACCCGCAATTTTTACACGGCGGTCGTTACCAGCCCAGAAAGGGTGCAAAAACGACACCAAAAGTGATTTTGGGACCTGCTGCACTTTTTTTCCATTATGGGGGAAATGGATACAAAGGTTTCATCGTGGGGAGGTTTTATGACTTTTCCCAAAAACCTCGCCCTAACTCACCGGAGGCAGGTTTTTGGGTGGCAGGGGACGAGTGGTTTAATGAGTAGGAGAGCAAGGTCCACGATCTTCACGGGAGCTAAGGCTGGCTAAGGGCATCGCCACACCACTCTTTTTTTTTTTCCTTTTTTTTTGACAAACTGCTCTAATCTTTTTGTGGGGAGCCGCACGTGTTGTCAAACCTGTGCATTTTCATCTCCACACCATTCTCCAAATATGAAAAAGACAAAAGTGTGGCGGGTGCATCTGGCCATGTTCTAGCGGGAAATTCAGTGTACATTTTGCAGATTTCTCAAGTGGCGTGGCGATGCCCTAATGGGCCCACGAAGCCTCTCTCTCTCTCGCTCGCTCGCTCTCGCTCACCCCTCCACCCCCCCCTCCTTTCATTCTTTTTGTTTTGTGTCGACTTTGCAATAACATGTTTGAAGCTTTGCAAAAAAAAAAAAAAAGTGCATCCTGCCAGTGCTCACACGTAACACACACACACACACACACACACACACGCACACACACACACACACACGCACAAAAAGGTCTGTTTTGCGTGTTAAAAAAAGAAATTAAAAGAGGTATGCTCTGCTACTGAGCACTCTACATGTACAGGGACTGTTCTCTGTACCAAATGCATCCGGGCCGATGAAAAACTTTGAATGCATCTTGACCATTACCAGATCCAATTAGATTTTTTATTTTTTATTTTTCCCCTGCGTTCCTATCCACTCTGTCACGGATTTCGCTTCACCCCCTGCCCCTTTCGCTCCCGTCCTTTCCTTTTCCCCACTACAGTCCCACTCTCCCCAGCTCTTCGTCTCTCTCTCCAAAAGCAAGAATCTCCCTCCTAAGCCCGTTGTCGAGCGCATCAGTCCGGCACCACACAAGACTGGGCGGGATCCTCCCGGCTGCGTCACTCAAGAGTTAGTTTATTCCTCATCGTGAATACACATGGACCTTTTTCGCACGCCGCCTCGGCCGAGTGCGCCAGCCATACCTCTCGCGAATCCTATGACAGGATAGGGCATACGCGAGGCACGACTTACCTCCACCTTACAGGAGTTGTCACCTCCCTTCAGTGGGCGTATCCCCGCCGAGCTACCACTCCACAGTACGAAAGCTAATCAGTTGCAATCGCAGAGGTGGACCAGCCGAGGGCGCTTCTCGTACGCTGTAGCATAGGGGGTACGCGTGGTCTTATGCCTCTATCGGACCCGCACGCGAACTGACGCCTTGGGGGGGCTGAGGTCCCAAACACGATCCGTCGTCGGTCGACTAGGACTCATTCCTCGCACCACGCGTACACCACTCTAAAGACATAAAAATTAAAACATGCACGCACACGCACATATACCGAACGACACAGAACAAACAACGCGACAACACTTCTAGTTCGTTAGTAACCATCCCATAACTTCCCGATACGGAAATCTAATATGCGACGCACGTGAGATTTAGTATAAAACCGCGCGGACGTACGGCTAACTCATATCGACTCTCAATGCAGGCATACGCAAACAGTCACAATGATGGCATACTACGTAATGCCCATAATCAAGCGGTCCCTCGTGGGTTCGAGTACCGCTTATGACACTCAAGTGTCAAACTCGAAGTATCGTGAGGGTCAACCCCTTTACGAAATTGCACGGCTGAAGGAACAGTCGTGTGGCCTCCGCGGCACCTCCAACCTTTAGGCTAAGTGTCCTGATTGGCAGGACAAATAGGCTCTGCGCGAGGGGTGATCCCTTCCATGCAGAGTCTAGGGTCTGGGATGTCCTAGACAAGGACCTCGAATCCGGGCTCAGGACCAACGTCTGACTAAGAAATCTTTAAGAAGCATACAACAAATAGAGGGGGTTAAACGTAGGCCCCTCGGGTCACGCAAACACCTGACATAGGTATATACATGTATATATGAAAAAGGGGAATAAATATGTGACGATCACTTCACACAATCACAGTGGTACTCCTTACAGCCATATACATGTGCGCGATCGCAAACAGTCAAATCCAAAATCCGAACCACATAACATATCTGCAATCACATCAAAGATTCAACCAAAAGTCCATACACTACACGGAGTCAACTTCAACCAATCTCTATACTCATACCCCTCGGTTTAGCCATGCAAGCCCCAACCTTTGTCCAACCTCCCATAATTAAATACTCAGTACCTTTGTCAAATGACCATTCAATAAAAGTCCGGGTGAAAACCTTAGTAAAACAATAAAAATCATCAGGGCTAAAGTCTTTTAGGTTGAGTATTTGAGGATGAATTGGGGTTAAGTCGTAGACCGACGAATCGGCAACCGACCTGTTATCAGTGATAACAGAAGATGATTCTTGTAGGATCA
The DNA here is from genome assembly GCA_003427395.1 of Chara braunii. NCBI lineage: Eukaryota > Viridiplantae > Streptophyta > Charophyceae > Charales > Characeae > Chara > Chara braunii. The sequence continues at coordinate 548,185 of BFEA01000607.1, read as the reverse complement.
AGTTGAATCTAGGCCAAATCTTGAATCAATCGATCAAGAGGATCTGTAACACAAGACAGACCAATCCCCTAGCTCAATTCATAAGTGTATGGAGAATAAAGCTCCATAACACATTCTCACCCAAGGTTCTCCTACAATCTCAACTTAGGCCTACCTCTAAGCCAGTACCCAACGTAAAGCAGACCTAAGGCAGCATCTCCCCTATTTAGGGTGGATTACCAAAATTGTCACCTGTCAAAATATAGTCTATCTCCTTTAAACTAAGAAAAATTCAGGAACGTTTCCCGTAAGAAAAGTGTCTTCTCATAATTTATACTAACTCAGATTTAAAAACAAGAATAATATTTAAACCCGGAAAGTCAAATTTTGTAAAAGTGTCTTCTCATAATTTATACTAACTCAGATTTAAAAACAAGAATAATATTTAAACCCGGAAAGTCAAATTTTGTCTAACTCCCTGAATTAGTAAAAATTTGGGCAACACTCCCTTTAAAAGAGAAGTTTTTCCAAATTTTTACTAAGATATGAACTCAGAAACAAGACATGAGTTCAACTAAGACAAATTTTAATTAACTCCTTAGATTTGTAAAAATTTCGACAGCACTCCTTTTAGAAAAGTGTTAATCCAAGATTTATACAAAGCTAAGTTTATAATCTAAAGTCACTTTGACTTCTCAAAGTCCAATTTTTGTCTAACTCCCCGAAGTAGCAAGAATTTGGGCAGCACTCCCTTTGGAAAAGGAGGCTTTCCAGATTTTTACTAAGCCAAAAAGTCAGACAAACTGAACCTTGAAAAAACAAAATCTGACTACTCCTTGGTTTTGTATAAATTTCGGCAACGCTTCCCGTAGAGACAGTGACTTACCAAGATTTATACAAGACCAAGTATAATAAAAGATCCCAGAAAATGCAGGAATTTGCTTAAGTAAATAAACTTAGCTCAGAAAATGCGAAAATTGACCTAAGTAAAATAAACTTAGCTCAGAAAATGCAGGAATTGAAACTAACTTTTATGACTCTAGCACGTGACGATCAACTAAACCAATACCTATCAATGCGAAAATTGACCTAATTAAAATAAACTTAGCTCAAAAAATGCAGGAATTGAAACTAACTCCTATGACTCTAGCACGTGGCGAGCAACTAAAGCAATACCTATCAACTGAAACTCAGACTAAGTAGTGATCTCACTCAGCCACATGCAAACCAAACCACAAAGGTAAATACTCTCACCAGCCCCAAAGCCAACCTTATCAAACAATAGTTTGTGATCTTTCAATGATTTATCCCTTTATACCCAGCTTACATAAGGCATATAGCTAGACCACCCAATCTTATGGGAACCTTTCTAGCTCAATCATAGAATATACACAAACACAGGGCACTATAACTTTTTTCTTTTTTGGGGCATATGACTAGGTTAGCCAGCCTAGTTGCCCTGAACCATTTAAGTATCCAAGTTATATGTAATTGTCTGCACTTCATCTTTTAAGGTAACATATGACTGAACCGGTCATCTTAGATCAAGATTCAACCTGTCTCTTCTTACCACAATTTTTATTCGTCGGACCCAGTCCGAAACGCGAGACGAACCAAACACGAATGCCGCCAACCTGTCTACCCAAGAGTCGTCTGCAGCCTTGTTATGTCGACGAAAGCCAGGTCTTGGACGTATGGAGGTGCCGCCGGGTATGGGAGCACGGTACTCGATCGGGTTGCGCCAGCAGTGACTATTCCACCGAATGACCGCGATTGCCACACGCGCACTGTAAGATTTCTCGAAATGCACTGACTTCTTCGCGAAGATGATGATGGTGCCTTGAAAAGTTTCCACCGCCAATGTGTGTCGAAACTCGATATAGTACGACGTGTTGTTTGTGCTGCATTGTTTCCTTAAAACATGCAGAATGAGCTCGTACGTGCCCAAAGTTGCTCATAAGTAGAGTACGTACCAATATGGTATCAGGGGCGAATAAAAACCACAAACTTGATAACATTTCATCCCGTCGTTGCGGTCAGCCATAACAAAAATGTATGTATACAGATCACTGTTCCTATCACAGTTCATAGTCTGACAACACCCCCCCCCCCTGCACATTCTTAATAAGAACTCTTCGTGAAGTATGATGGCAGTATGTTCGAACACCCAACACTCTCTCAACCCAATCCATAGAGGCAGCGTCTTGAACACACTGCTGCAACCGCGGCAGAGAGTGCAAACACCACAACGGTTGGCTCACAACCCACCTGAGTCTGTTGGTTATATATCAGGGTCTCCCACTACGCAAACACGACTCGTACGAATGATAAGTCCAGTTTCCCATGAAATGGATGGATCAGGTCGTCGAATACGGTCTTAGTCTTGCAAATCCGGGTTGCAGCTAAAGAAATGTGGCTTTATTACAACAAGCAGTCCATCCGTACGGGTCCCTGAGCCAGGTAATACGATCATGCGGATCGTGTCAATAAACAGCCGCCCGTGACTCGCGGCCTTACGCTCATTCAATCACTCATGATGAGTACTACTCGAACGGATCATCCGCTGGAACGAGGCTAGATGTGCTTGCACATCTGCAGAGACTGCATGTGCGACTCCAGTCAGTGTGTTGAAACTCTCTCTCCTCTTCTGTGTACTCCGTCTGGACGCCATCCATGCCTGATTACCATCAGGCTACTCCTCCACAAGTCGTAGGTAGGAGACAACACAGACGTATCCCGCCCCCACTGCTTAATGCCATTAGCACACCCACATTCGGATCCTACGCAGTAGACCGCCAATGTCCAAAGCAGTAGGTAAGCCAAGGTAAGTTTCTCTATGTACCTTCGTCCTAACCTCTCCTCTTATCTCAAGCTACGCCTCGGTTCTCCCCATCAGTTTTCTGCTTTTCCGATCTTTCTCGCCTTCGTTCCCCGTACCCTGCGCACCTCTACTTCGTACTACGCCAAGAGCTAGCGATCCTCCGACCAACTAGTATTCCCACTAAACTCGCAATGGCAAAAACCCCTGATTATTATCTTGGATCACTAAAACGATAAAAGGGTGGCCGAATTACTCCTATTTCGTTCCCATCTTCTCCATTCCCGCCATCTCTCCGTGCACCATTTCCCTCTCACATCCCACTTTTTACTTACTCTCCTCTCGTTCTGAGTTGACCAATGGGTTCGCCCTAGCCCAAAACCCCAGATTAACCTTTTTCCCCACTTGTTTCCGTCAAGGAACGAGCGAATTACATAACTTGCACTCCTACCATAGTCGTTCGTCTCTCTTTCCTTCCTTCAATTGCATCTGGCGCGGAAGCGCGTCCAGATTCTTCCTCTTTTCCCAAGCGACAACTCCGTTTTCTTCTCGCCCTCCGCTAATCGCAACTCCCAAGCAAAGAGCGGGTCCCGCTACGTTCGACCCAACAATAACAACAATCTCCAACTATCCTTAAAAAAAAAACTCCGGAAAAAGCTCGCTACGAGGTGGTTCAATAAGTCATCTGCCCCTACAGTCAATCCGATAAAAAATATCGTTGCGCACCATCCTTTCCTACTGTTGCGCAGTTCCCGATCCATCTGTGCAGCGCCCGACAGCAACTAGTACCTCATGTGACTCTTCTTTCTGCTGTTCCCCACCCTTTGCTTCCGTCTGCTCGTACATAGCCGGTTCGTAGTGCAGTCGCTAACGATCGGCTCGGCCTCGTAGCCTGGCGAAACACATGGGAACAACCAACGGGAAAAAAAAAACAAAAAAAAAAACAGGACTCATCCCCGATTTATGCACGCCGTTCTCGCGCAGGAGCCATGCAAATCTTCTTTGTATCATTCCAATTTTAACGGATGTCCCAAAGGACGAACATCAGTCCCACTCACGGGACTGCACGGGCTCAGATCCGAACCCCGGATCTGCACTGTTGCTGTTGACGGTTGTGCCGACTGAACCTGGCCTAGTGAGTACAACTGCCGACACCTAACTCAGGCTCCCTGGTCACAGCGACCCGCGCCCCACAACTTTGCCCTGTATTCGTCCGCATATCCAAGCTCAACGGAAGCCGCGCTCTGAACCTTGCACAACGATATCTACCTCCTTCAGCGCCGACTACGTGCCATCCCAGCCATCGACAGTCATGGGAGTCACAGTCTAGCCAGGAGTATGGAGCAACCTCCCCCTCCTTGCCGACTCAAAACAACCTTGACGTAGCAACGCTCAGATGCTACGACAAATGGGAGGGCTCGGGTCCGCCGGGAGGTCTGAAGCATGACCCATCAAGGACGGGCCCCAGTCCAGATCTGGGTGGTAGTATCCAAGTAAAAAAATTTTGAAGGTCGAAGTGGAGGAGAGTCCCGCGATCCGCAGCTTGCCACGACGCCGCTGCGGTCTCCCTACATTGCCCTGAACTGCTATCGAACCACTGGGCTCGAGCATGGAGGAGAGTCCCGTGGGCATACTCGCGCCCAACCCCGTCATCGCGGACAACGGGGAGCGGACGGTAATCCTACAGAATGCCCCTGCCACTCAAGTTTTCTTCCGGCTCGGGGGCTAATCACCCGCTGGCTTGCATGCACATTAAACTCCTTGGTCCATGTTTCAAGATACGCAAGACAGAGGAATATTGTCGGCATCCCGAATACGCCTAAACCCATAAGTCAAACAAAGTAGGCGCGTGCTCAAGGTCCTCGACCGCCGTGGTGACCTCTAAATCCGGCGTCGCGTCTGAGCCGAGCGCCAAAGCCAAATAATAATAATATGAAGAAAGAAAAAAAATTCAACGCTTGTCAAAAGACGATGAATGAGAAAAAATGAAAACGCTAGCACTGTTTCGACGCCGCCGCAAAACCAAGGGGGATAGCCCCGCAAGGCCCTCTACCCCTCGGTCCCTTCACGCTACTCTGATATTCCCGTGTTGCCGCCGCTCGATCTCGATCCCTAAATCTCTCAGATGAAAGTCCGATACTGTAATCAATAGTGCTAGGCCCAAGATTGGGTCTAGTTTTGATGGACGCCTAAATAAAGGGATACTGCGCGACGCCCTGTCAATGTCGTCCTCTGCACGTACGCACAAGTCACAGGCAAGGGCATAGATCAATGAGACCTAATCTTTTTAATCCTGATTTAATCAAAAATAAAATCTGACCGGCGATCACACCCGTTCTTCAATCATCAACAATAAAAATAACGCGCGCCTCAAGCCTGCGCGCCCACACACTCTCTACTCTAGCCAGCCACCTAGTCAACGTAATCCATAGCCTCAGTCGCGCCTCGTGCGGTATACTTAACCAAACTTATTTTCTGTCGCTTGCAAAACCCAGGGCGGATACCCTTGTAAGGGTATTCGCACCGACACCGTCCACAACCACTCAGCTACCTATCGGCCCTCACATCACAAATCTAAGCTCTTCACTACCAAACCCATCTCTCCCCTCTCCCCTTGTTAGCCCGACCCATTCTCTCAGCTTCCTGCCCTAACACAATCATCCGAACCTCCCATTTACCGCCCACATACACTCTTCACTATGACATTTCCAACCCAACTTCACTCTTCACTATACATATTCCAACCTGACTATGCCAATACCCGTTAGTATTGTTTATTAATTATAAATTATAAATATTATTCAACATTGCTTTCTTTACACTCATCACCGGTTTATCAGTTACATTTTTTTTCAACTATCCCCTCTTCAGTTTGAAGATACGACTTCATTTTCCATTCCCATCCTTTCCCTTGCCCCACTACAGTCTGACTCTCCCCAACTCTTAGTCCTTTTCTCCAAACAGTGAAATTTCCCTCCAAAGCCGTCAACATTCACTCGCTACTTGCTTGTTCTTAGATCACAAACCTACGTTCTTCACTACCAACCCCATCTCCCCCCTCTCCTCATTTCAGCCAGACCCATTCTTTCAGCTGCCCGCCCTCACACAATCATCCGAAACTCCTCCCATTTACCGTCCACATTCACTCTCCACCTTGCCAATTCCAAACCGACTTGCCCACTCTCACACCCCCGCCCACATTCATACGTGAGCCTCCCGACTTCGCATTACAACTCAACACCGCCCAACTCCAAACCCACCCCTTACTCTTCCTTAGTGTAGCCCGACTCACTTCCAAACTCCCCGCCCTCCCCGAAATCACTTGAACATTTTTTTGTTTTAATGTGTATGTGTGTGTGTGTAAGAGAGAGAGAGAGAGGGTCTCGCTCTGCTACTGAACACTCTACATGGACTTGGACTGCTCTCTGGACCAAATGCATCCGGACGTATGAAGCACTTTGGATGCATCAGGACCATTACCTAGTCCAACTACATTTTGTGTTTGTGTGTGTGTGTGTGTGTGTGTGTGTGTGTGTGTGTGTGTGTGTGTGTGTGTGTGTGTG
>BFEA01000607.1:511298-521884 GCA_003427395.1 Chara braunii | reverse complement strand
GGGGGAGAGGAGAAGATGGGACAAGCAGAGAGGTAAACAATCAGCGACATCAGAAAACAACGAACGAAAAGAGGGCGGGATGTAGAGATGGAGGGCTGTAGGGAGGAGGGAACCACCAGGTCCAAGGTTTCTGTCTTGCTCCACATCATTCAACCACCGATGTATACCATCCTGGTCTATTCTGACAGGAGCAGGATTGATGTTGCCATCAACTTCAGGGGTAGTACAGTCATTTGTATAAGTATTACTCGTTCGGGATTTTGGGCAGTACTTGTTTGGATGCTTGGTTGCATTCAGGAGACTCCTTGCTGCAGTCCTTCGTGACAGGTGTGAGGCTCGTGCCCGTGGGTACTGAGTGGCCAATGGACTGCCCAGCCCCAAGTTGTATAGCTTGTCCTCTTACTACTCTTTCAATAAAGGATAAACTGTGGGAATGGGGTAAGAAGGAAAGTGAGCAGGTATCCAAGAAAGTAAAGAGAACTCTCCTTAGTTATCGACTCCTGTACCAATGGCCACAGCTCAGTTCATACAGCCATGGTGGACTGTTGAGACATAGACCTGACTTCAAGGGGAGTATGTCTAGGAGCTGCAGAATGTTGTCCGCCAATGCATGCTGTGAAGGCGCATTCTTCTACTCTGCATTCCACATTTCCGGGATCTCCCCTCCCGCAATCGCTCGGGCCCCAGCCCGGGCTGCAGTATCGGTGCATTACTCAGTGAGGGTGGCAGCCCCTCTGTATGTGCAGTGCCCGATGCAGGTGCAGCTCCTCTGCAGTCTGCATTTCAGGCATCTCCTGCGGTACGGCAGGCTGCAGCTTGCACCGTCTAGCATCGACTGAACAGCCGATGTAGCAGATGTGATTGTAGGAAGTCTGTCATGACTCATGGCAGGTGCGACATCAGCAAGGCGGATGCAAATGACGCTACCGTCGTCTTCCCCCCAACACAACGCACCCTCATTTGGGCTGCACCTGACAGAAAATATAGCTTGTATACATTCATTATCAGCGTGCGTTATGTTCGGGGGAAGAAGGTAGCAGTGTGGTTAGTCCTCAAAGTAGAGACACATACTACCTAGAAGGCTATCCGTCTTCACGCGAATACAATGTACGGTCATTATAGCTGTATTTGGGGCATTTTTCAGTCCAGATGCACCGATAATGACCGGGCTTTCTATTCGGGTGAAGACGGTAGCGAGAACTGCTTCCTAAGACAGGCGTCACTCGTGGCATGCTGCTGGCATGTCAGAAAGACAAATGATGAGTGTTGGCAATCATTCAGACAAGGCATTTCAAGCCCACACCGACGCAACGTGCAGGTAACTAGTGGATGAGTTCGATGGACGCACGCCGCTAATGTGTCACAGTCTTCAAGGCAAAGGCAGGTGGTGACCATCATGCCTTCATAATGAAAAATGCAGAGGTTAGGCCACCAGTACTTGGCCCAGCTATTGGCTGCAGAAAAAAATAGAGTACAAACGTTTCTAGTCGGATGAATTCGGGAGCTCCTATAGTGGCTCGTACGTTTCCTAAAATTGTGGCTTGTATACGGGCACGACTTTAGGAAGTACTGGTGGTTTAATAGGTTATGCTGTGCACATGCTAGTTGAACTGCATCTGCATCTTTTATAGAATGGCATGGCACAAGAACGGTTATGTTGTGCACATGCTAGTTGAACTGCATCTGCTGTTGGTCATAAAAAAGACTCATAATGTAAATTATGTGTCCCCTGGGCAGCCACCGAGTTATGCCAGTCTTGCCATCTAATTTGCGATCCGTGAATCTCCGTGATCTTTCCGTTGGCCAGCCAAATTTTCTTGAACTTCGATATTAGCTCTTGCTGCTTCTCCGGGTCCTATTGGATTTGGAGTGTGACTTTCTTCCACTGGCATCGGATCTCCGTCTCCATTAGAGGTTCCGTCATTGCCCATATCTGTTCACTCGGGTTGCTTGACTTGTCGACGGTCCTGCAGCACCTCTCCTTCCAAATGACCCAAAGTGTTACCTTCCTGATTATCCCGAACCAGATGCGTTCAGATTTAGTAAATTGGGTTGGGATGTTAGTCCATAAAAGTAATTGGATCGGGTGTTCGGGAAGGGAGGAGGGAAAGAGGGAGTCCCAGAGTGTTGAGGCTCTCGCCCATAATTCAGTAGTGAATTTGCAGGTTATGAGACAGTGAATTAAATCTTCTTGTTTGTTGTCCGAACAGACCACGCTTTGTTCTGAACTATTTGGGTCGCTATTCTTTCTACGGACGTGTAGCCAAGAGTTTACTGGGAGGGCATTGCATGTGATCAACCATTGAAGACTTCTGATCTTGACTGGGCGTATTGATTTTTATTTCGTCCAGGGCAACTCGGAGGTTGGTTCCGTTCTCTGTCCTAGCAGTTTCGTCCATCTTTCTTTTATTACATGCTCTGGGTCCTTTGTTTTCAGTAGTAGTCTGTATCCCATTCTGACTGTGTACTGGTTTATGTGCCTGGGGGTCTTCTGCCTGAGGTCCAGGCCCATTCGTCTCGGTCAAATTCTAAATCTTGAATTGCTGTATATACTTGGAATACAGTCTTCGGCCAGGTACCCAGTGTCCTTACTTTTCGAAGAGTATATGAGTTCAGGGTCTCTTCTTGAGGATCGATGTTGTGGATTTTAGGGTTTTGGGGTTGGTCCGATCTATTGGAAAGGAGGTAAAGACTCCTGCAAAGTCTGATCCAGGAGATCTGCGATAAAATTGATAGGCTCTCTGTGGTGACGTTTCCTGGATCAGAACTCCCCACTCCCCTGATTTCCAAGAGAAACCCTCCTTTAACAGGTCCTTCCAGCTGACCGGAATGCTGTTGATTATTGTTGCCAGACTCTCATCTCGGTGGCAACAGCCCTTTAGGCGTGTCCTCAGCTGTTCCTCACAGATCCAATCTTTCCCTTCTTCATCCCAAATGTGACTGACATGCCAGACCCCATGTCTGATCCAAGAGAGCCATCGATGCCCATTTGTAAGTGACAGTGGGTGCCCCCCTGCATCCCTTACACATGGGTTCCCGAACAGGGGTTGACGTAGGACTTCCTCTTTGGACTTAGGTTTCTTGACTTTTTTTGGCATAATCTCTCTCCAAATGTGGATGAGAGCTGTCCAATAGGGGATAGCTGGTTAAACCTCGTTAAGTGACGAGTCTGCGGGTCGTCTCCTTCTGCCCGTCTTGGGTGTCCACTCTTTGTTCATTACCCAGAATAGGCCACCCATATTGAGTGGGCCCTAGACAGGGGCTATATCTCTGATGCTATCGAGGGCCAGTTTGTGCCAAGCCAGTCTAGGTTGGGTTAGTAGCTTGACTATCCACTTGATCTGGAGGGCTTTGGTTTCCTGTTTGGGGTTGATTATTCCTAGACCTCCCTTCGATGGCCTTCTCGTTATGTAGTGCCAGGCTATCTTAGGGATGTACTTCGTTTTGTTTGGGTCGCCTGACCATAGGTATGCTCTGGCTGTACTGTTCAGCTCTTTGATAGTTTGGTCTGATATAGTCCAGATAGAGGCAATATACCACATCATTGAAAAGATGGAGGTATTGATGGCTAAGGCTCTTCCCAGCAATGAGGTGAATGTGGTACCCCATCTCCTCATTCTATTGATTTGATTGGTCAGCAGGTTTTGTGCCATTTGCGGGGCGGGGCCATCCTTGGTTACCATAATTCCCAAGTACCTCATTGGTTCCTCAGGTCTTTCCCATGTCATTTCTGCCTCAGGTCCCTCCATTCGGGGTATCTCCTCCTCCGAAAACCACCAGCCTATCGTCTTTTTCCAATTGATCTTCATTTCTGAGGCCAGCCTGAAAGCTTCCATTGCCCTGACTAGTGTTTTTATGGAGGAGTCAGATGCCCTTATGAGAACCGTGAGGTCGTCTGCAAACATTATCACTGTTGGGAATTGGATGTGGTGAGGGGTACCGGTATTGAGGTCTGACAAGCTTTGGATTGAGGGGTCTTTGCGTAGGAAGGAGGCGATCACTTCCATGACAAAAAGGAAGATTGGTGGGGTAAAGGGTCTCCTTGACAGACCGACCGGGAGATCGGATAACGTTCGAAAATAAGTCCACTCACTTGTACACATCCTGAAGCATCGTTGTACAAGATTCTGACCCATTTCCTGAATTCAGGTCCCACCCCCATTTTCTCCATGCTCGCATTGACAAAGGTCCAATTGACTTGGTCGTAGGCTTTCTCAAAATCGAAGAATAGGATAAATGTATTCATCCTCTTCTCTTTGACTTTTCTTGTAGACTCGTTAATAGTTAAGACACTGTCTAGTATATATCTGCCCGGGATAAAACCAGCTTGATCTATGTGAAAGCATTTATCTTTGAGGTCCAATATTTTGAACGCTAATGCTTTCGCCAAAATTTTGTAGGCGAGGGTAAGAAGGGAGATTGGTCTATAGCTACGAATGTCCTCCCGGTCCCCCTTCTTATACAGTAGGGTCACCACGCTGCTACTCAAAAATTCTCCCATCCCCCCTTTATCCCAGCTGTCCTTATAAAAAGAAGGTCATTGCCCATTATGGGCCAGAACATTTCCCATAATTCCTTGGTAAGACCATCGATCCCTAGGGATTTGTCGTTTTTCATGCTATGGACAACGGATTTCAGTTCCTCTAGCGTAATAGGTTTGTCTAGCGCTGCCGCCTATTCCACTGAGATTGCCTTGTCTACGTATTTGTAGCATTTTGGTTCTCGCCTATGTTGTGGCTATAGAGGCCGTCTGGTACAGTTCTTGATAGGAACCTCTAGCTATTTCCAACATCCCTTCATTGTTTGTCCTTATGGCTTGTTCGCTTGACAATTCCTTTAGCCCTTCAATCGAGCTCGCTCTGCTGTTGGCTTTCATTCTCGAGAAAAAAAGTTTAGTCCTTGATTCGTTTAACTCATATTCCGTCATTCTTGCTCTGAGTTGTAGGCCTTTCAATTCCCATTGTCTCCATACTGCTAGTTCTTCCTTTGACCGTTCGAGGGTTGTTGAATATAGGATTGAGGAAGGGTCGATTATCAAGTTGTTCTGTGCAATCTTTAGTGCTATCTCCAGAGCCTGTTTTCTCTGTCTTCGGTCATTGGCCAGTTTTCAGGATAGCCGAGCCACTGTTTGAGACAGTAAGAGGTAGCTCTTTTGGAACCATTCTCATTTATCCTGTCCTCCTAAGAATGTGCTCCTCGAGTTTTGCCAACATTCATGTACACTATCCTGGAAGACTTGATTGAGAAGGAGGGAATTGTTCAACTTGTGGAAGCTTGCTCCTCTCGTAATGTATTGCTCATAGCTGAGAATTATCTCTACCGGTTTGTGATCTAATCCGGAGTATGCGGACAGGGCCAGAATGTCAGCCTCCTTGATGGTTCCCATTAGAGATTCTGAGACAAGAAAGTAGTCAATGCGGGAGAAAGTCGTGTGATGAGCGTGGTTTTTTTTTACCAGCAAGAATGCTTTTCTTTCCGGGTGAAACGTACGGAAAGGGTCCGCCAGGTTGTGATCCATCATCAACTTAAGGACTGGAACCACTTCTTGTGGAGCTTGAGCCGAGGTTGCTTGAGAGATTTTGTCGTAAGCCGGGTCCAGAGCTGCGTTCCAGTCTCCTGCTAAGATGCAGGGTGAGAAAGGTGATACCAGATTTCCCACCGTGGACAAAAATTCTGATCTATCTGATGACTTATTGGGTGCATACACGTTGATGATTCTAACTTCTTCTTCTTTCCATTTAAGATCCATTATGAACCATCTCCCTGTTTCGTTGTCAGCGTCCATTCCTTGAATTGTGCTTGCTGTGAATAAGCGTGAGGATTTGGGTATTAGGATAGTCGTGCCTTTCGTGCTTGAGTTGTTGTCAGAGGCCCAAATCTCGTCTTTAATTCCTCCTAGTTTTATTGTGAAGAATTTCTTGATTTTATTATGATCCTCTGAACTAGTTAGATGCCTTTCTTGCAAGAGGATTATGTCTGCTGGTTTCCCTGCGTAATCCCTCAAGCCTCTAATTATGTCATTTAGTTTGTCTTCCTTTGAGATTATGTTTCCCAAGCCATTAATGTTCCAGCTCCGGATAATGATGCATTGATTTTTCCAGTTCACCTTTGCACCCTTCTCATTGGCTTCTCTTCTTAGTACGTCCATGGGCTAGACTGTCAGATGAGTCTAGAAGGAAGCATGAATGTAAGTCTAAGAGGCGCCTGACCCTCCAGTCTCCATAGAATCAACGGATTCTCTTGGTGGGTCCGACTGAGTCTTTGTTAGGGATGCATCAATCCTATATTCCCCTATGTTGCTGCTCCCCTCTTTTGTCAGGGGTGCCTTAGAATTTCCCTCATCCTTTTCGGTTGTCCATCCCTCCTCATCCTCCTCCATTTCTTCTTCCGAGCATTCATCACGGTAGTATCTCTCCATATCTTTTGGATATGCCCTGGAATCCAAGTCACCGTCACCCTCGAAAATCCCCTTGGTAATCAATCTTGCTAGGGAGGCGGCCTGCAACTCGGCGGGAATGCCTATCCCTGTCAGCACGCTGTAGGGGATAGCCGTCACCGTGTTCCATGGCCGCCACCTCATTCCTTCCCTTAGCTTAGTGCCCTCATGCATCTTAGCGATGAGGGGGGTGAAGGATCTGAGATTTCCGAGCTCCGGTTGGTTGATCTGATCCATCGGGGTGTCTTTGGGGTCCATCCGGTCTGCTGTAACTTTCTGCTCCCCCTGTAGAGCCTCTTGCAGTCTATCATCCTGATGGGTCCCAAAGGAGTCTGTCTCGAACACTCCCAGAGGGTAGCATGTTGTGATCTTCTCCTGCAGGATGGTTGCCACATTTTGGCCCTCGTTGATCCTGGGGATTGCAAAGGACACGTCTGTGGCCACTTGCCATTCCTTCTTTTTCTCCATGTAGCGTGCATTTTCCTCCATGTAGCGTGCAAAAGTGGTCTAGTCCCCATAAGAGTCAACCTTGCAGACATTGCTTGGCCCAAAACCTTGGGAGCCTTGCCATCTGCTATGTGTCTGAGTGAGAAAAATTCTGATTCGTAGGCTGAGTTCAACTTCTTGAGCTTCTCGACCTGTGCTTCCACCACTGCGATTTCCTGCTCAATCTCAGATCTGGCTGATTTTTCTGTGGGTCCCGTTGCTGATTGTTCAATGTCGCTTGCTTTTCTGGTTTGGTCCGTGGTGGTCTTCCATTTCTTGGTCTCAGGTCCTGTAGTGCTTCTTTGGAGTCAACCTCTGTTATATCTTTGTCTTTGATGCCTTGTTCTCTTGCTCTTTTCTTTTCTGCATATCTGAATGCTGCATACTCCGAAGATTCTTCTGCTTTGACCAGTAGATCAAACTGGTTAGAGGAAGTTTTGATACCTGCTGTCGAGCCTTTCTTCAGATTTTGTGTTCTTTCCATATGTTTCATGCAGGCAGTGCGGATATCAAAGAGGCGTTCACGTTCAGCTTTGGCTTTTTCAACATAGTCCCTCAGCCATTGGAGTGACTGCATCGCTGGCTCCCCATCCTCACTGCTGACAGCCGGGGGGGTAGTGGTATCCGCGGCCTTGCCGCTTTCCCCCTGTTCACTTTCTGGCGACGTGATTAGCTGCTGAGTACCCTTCGTGGTTTGTAACCTTCTTTTGTTGGCTGTGTCCGTGCCCTTCCTCTTTTTCGGGTCCGGTTCTCTTCCCTTGTCTGCCTTTTCCTCTTCCCAAGTTCTTTTGCTTTCCGTCCGAGTCTGGTTGAGTTTTTTGTATGTTGCCTGTTTTTCCTCCCTCTCCTTAAGGCTGATAATTGCTCGGACTTTGGCCGGGATTCCTTCCGTTTTTTTCCGGTATTCTTCTTCCATCTGTTCCCTGACCGAGTCCAAGCCCCACAGCAGATTCTCCCTGGCTTTCTCCTCCAAAATCACTCGAGGGACAACTCTGATTTTTGTTGGGTTCCCAGTCTCCTTCCCTGTGGCCTTCGTCTGCCACCTGTTGTCTCAGGTGGGAAGATGCCCGACATTTTGGTTGCAGGTTCTTTGTCCATGAAGTGCCAGACCCACTCCGGGTCATCGAGGTTATCATCAAAGACCCAACCGTCATAGGTTGGGTCTACAATGTACCAGGTACCTGGAGCGTCCTCCACTTCAACCAACATCTTGGGGTGGAGTTTTCTTTCCTTCTGTTGTTTGGGGAACTTGGGGCATGCAGGGTCCGACCCTACATGGCCCTTCTCTCTGCACCTGAAGCAAATGGGTGATGTTTTTGTTGAGACGGTAATTTCTACCTCCCTGTCGTTGATCTGAAGTTCGATTTCGCTCATTTTCCTTGCACACAAATCAGACAAAACATCCATCCATAACAAAAAGGTATAGATACTAGATAGGTAATACAGTAGAAAATGCAAGGTTGGCCACGTTTGCGTGGTTCAACGCCAGGTGCCCACACACCCGTCTGCCACCGAAGCGGCACACTTGCACGTATACATGCATGCATATATTTATTTAGTCCATAAAAGGGTGGAGGGCAAGAAGCACCTTATCTAAAACCGAGGACTTCACCAGCACGAAAGCTCGGACCCCCTCCTCCAAAGATCCGAAAAACCTGGAGAGCCCTCGACATCGGCCCACAGAGCCCCACACAATGAAGATAAAGGCAAAAGACAACATACCTAACCCATAAGGCTTCACCAGCAAGAAAGCACCGACCAGAGCCCACATAGTCCGAAAAGACTTGGAGAGCCCTCCGAGTCAGCCCACACCCAAAGCAGCACTGGCACTCAACACTCACGCCACCGCCATCTCTATCATTCCATGACTAATATGCCAAATTCCACAAGATCTCCTCGCGACACCAGGAGCGCTACTGCTTAAAACACCCTAGAAGCTGCTCCATTCTTCCATGTGCTCCGAAAAAGCAGCCCGCAGGAATGACACCCACAGCAAACACTCTCTGAGCCTCCTCGCAACAAAACCCCAAACACCCACCCCCAAAAAAGCTCGTGGCTACCCACAAACATCACTTCATCAACTATAAAAACAAAACCACAAAACACATCCAACCACAGAGAAAGAATAGCTTGCTCAAATCTGGCAAAACAGAGAGCTACCAAGACCGGAAAGTGTGTTGTCAAGTACCCCAAATTCTTTCTCTCATTTCCTCCACAAATCAAACAAAACATCTATCCATAACAAAAAGGTATAGATAGCTGATATATAGAAAATGCAAGTGTGTGTGTGTGTGTTACATGCTGCACCTGCATACGGGCCTCAGTTCAGGGCCCCAACAGTTGCTGAGGGGCCCCCAGGCCGCGTGCCTATCGGACACACGCCCTGGAGGCCCACGGCTGCCCTTAGGCCGCAGGTACGGTAGTGCGACAGCACTTATTTATTTATTTATTTATTTTTATTTGCTGTCCTATTTTTGTCTGTTCAGACGTCGTTTCGGACTTGCAGTTCCAAAGGCACGGCCATGGGCTGGGTACACCAGGAGGCAGGGCTGATAGAGGCCAGGCGCATGTTTGCGCCCTGCTGCATCAGCAGCACGGTCTGGAAACCCGGTAGGGGCCCCGACCGTGCAGGCCGTTTTCAGGCCACGCTCAGGCACACCCAGTCGGGGCCAGCGCTACATATAGCTGGGCCTCGGCTGAGCAGGGGACAGTTCGAGTAGCTAACTTCTTGAGCGACACGCTGCTGGACTAGCGCTGCACTTCAGCACTGCGCAAGGGAGCAGAGGTAGAGGCGTAGGTAGGAGAGGGGCGGAGGCCATACCTGCAGCGGCGGGCTTACCTGGCGCCTTCGCTGGGACTCTGCGTGCAACCTACACAGGATGGCAACGACATGGCGGTCAGTGTGCGGCGGCAGTTACCTGCAGGTGAGACAGAGAGGAGGACGACATCTTCTTCTTCTTCGTCGTCTCACCCTCCATCTCATCTCCCTCCTTCCTTCTTCTTCTTCTTCTTCTTCTTCAGAGAGAGATTACAGGCAGAGGTTACATCGGGCATAGCGCCCAGGATCTGATCTGACATTTTTTGTGGCAGACATTGATTGGACATTCAGCAAGGGAATAACTTTGGACTTCGCGATCTCGGTCTTCTCCCTGCCTCCATCTTCGTCTTGCCTCTCCCCCCATCTCTCATCTGTGGTATCTCCCCCATGTGCGTGTACAAGGAGGGACCTTTCTTCCATGTATGTGGTCCCTCCTCCTCCTCTCACATGTGTGGTGTATGATGGGAGTCGGGTCAGTCTCAGTTAGCTTTTTTCTTATTACATTCTTCTAATAAGAAATTTATACAAATGCTTGCAAATCAAAAATTGAAAAATAGACTACTAAAATATAAAGAAAATACAATTAAAGATTTACCAGGCACACCATGAGCTTCAAAGATACATAATGAAAAGGTCAGGTCTTATCTTTGAGTCTTCCACTGCGCAACATTGTGCCATTTTGTATGTATCGGGATGTACATTGCTTGTTGATGCTTCGCTCCATTTCAGTCCTTTTCATCACTTTGCGGATCCTTGGCTCCATACACATTGCCCAACTGGGCATGTGTCAGAGTGTGTCGTGTGTGTGTGTGTGTGTGTGTGTGTGTGTGTGTGTGTGTGTGTGTG
>BFEA01000607.1:494305-505246 GCA_003427395.1 Chara braunii | reverse complement strand
ACACGTGGTACCCATAGAGTCAATAATCTGGAAGGAGACAGACACAGAAACAGGCACAGAGACAGGTACGAAGGCAGGCACAGAGATAGGCGTAGAGGCGGGCATGGAAGTACACGAGGTACCCATAGGGTCAATGGCCTGGAACAGTTGGAGGTTAGGGTAACTATGCACGAGATCACAAATGGCGGTAATAGTTTGCACCATAGCACCGCCATTCCA
Source organism: Chara braunii (assembly GCA_003427395.1). Lineage (NCBI taxonomy): Eukaryota > Viridiplantae > Streptophyta > Charophyceae > Charales > Characeae > Chara > Chara braunii. Next base: position 505,027 of record BFEA01000607.1, on the reverse strand, counting down.
AAAATTCCCAAGAACCAGAGGCACGAACAAGAGCGGTGTAGTGGCCAGGAGCATGTAGAATATAGGCACAAACGTGCAACCAGTGGTCCGGGTCGCCACCCGAAGGGGCACGCTGCATATCAAGCCGGCGCCTTATCAAAGCAGTCTCCAAAACAGAGACATTGAATTCCCCATGTCAAGTGTAATTACTATCCTGTGGGGGATGCAGAGTTGGGTTATCGCCATATAACTCATGTTCCTGAGCATCAAGATCGGAAGCAATGGCCAAGAAATCAGAGCGAGTATATGGTTCCCAACGATTGGCTTGCAGGCAGATGTTAGTAGCAGCGAGGCCACACAAATTCGGTGGATGCCAGTCAAGCAGATTTTCTACAGAATCTCCTACAATCACCTTGCCAAGTTCATCCTCGGATAGCCCCTCACCATCATCCCTTCTGTTTTGTGTTTGCCGCGTTGCAGAAAGGTTTGCAGTCGAAAAGCGTTGCAGGCGTGGTAAGGATGCTTGGGGCGGCAAAAAACGAGGACGGGATGTTGGGGAGGGCCGTGGTGGGGAGAATGAACGGGTTCTTCTTCGTCCAAGAACAGAGATGGAGGAAAGGGGAGTAAGCTGAGGTTGGGAAGTAGGTCGAAGTCGGCGTCTAGGACGTCGAAGCAGGCTTTCTGCAGGGGCAAAACATGATGACGGAGTCTGTGTGGACGAAGTGGTTTGTGGATTAGGAAGAGGGTTAACGGATGGAGACAAAACCAAGGGAGATAGGAGTGGTGAAGACAGGGGTGGTAGAGTTGTCGGAAGGTGGGTAACAGACGACGATAAAACCAGTGGAAATATAGGCGGTGAAGACGGGGGGGATGAAGTCAGGGGTGGTGAAGTGGCTGAAGCAGAGACAGGGGGGGCAATCGTAGGTGAGACCCGAAGAGGGGACTCTGCAGGTGGTAATGCAGGCATGGTCACGGATGCCATGGAGGAACACACCGAGACGAAAGGCGACAAAGCAGTTGCGGTGGTCACGGATGCCATGGAGGAACACACCGAGACCAAGGGGGACACAACAGCTGCGGTGGCATCGGATGCCATGGAGGAACACAAGACCAAGGGCGACACAGCAGCTGCGGGTCGAGTTGCTCCCGTGGAATCAATCGTAGAAGCAACCAAGGCCGATGAGGAAGAGGCTGCAAACCGAAAAGGGGCAGCCAGGGCTGCAAACGACATGGAAGGGGTTACTAAGAATGATGAGGACGCAAGTGCGGTAGACACAGGTAATGAAGAAGAGGTTGTGATAGGTGTGACAAGCGCCGATAATGAAGAAGGGGTTGTGACAGGCATAGTCCGAGGACAGTGTGTGGATACCTGAGAAAGCGGGTGATGAATAGACCATCGAAGCATGCTGCGGAACCAGCTGGAGAGGCGGGTCACGTGCGCAGGGTACCTGTGTTGACGTTTACGAATATAGGAAGTCCATTCTTTCGCAAACGTTGTTGGAGAGTGCCCGCGAAAAAGCATGCGGCGTGTGAGCATCGCTGCCGCAGTTTTGAAATCATACCAGTTGTTGCACACATACTCAAACCTAATAAGCTGGCCTGTAAACACTCCCGCCGGCCGGTGTGCAGGGACGTTAGACGTAGCACTAGGATAACGAATAACAGGGAAATTCCATTCAGTTGCTTTGTCAAAGATACTCATACGCAGGGAACCGTCAAGGCGGACTTGGAGGCGTGCACCTGAGAATGTGCAAGAGCCATCAGGCGCTGTGATCTCCTTCCATTCGAGGCCATAGTGTTCTGACGGTGGTGGCAGATGTCCCCATGAGAGAACATCATCGATCAAGCAGTATGTGAATGCATACCGTTGAGCTGCTCGAAGATCACACTGCTGGAGATCATCAACAAATCAAGCCTCATCCCAATACAACGTCAAATTAGCTATCTCCGGACCAGAATCAGTCCCCATCGGGATGCGAATCAGCTGATGTCGCAAGGTGCCGTCCGCTGCATAAAGATACGTGTTTGTCACAATGAAATGGAGATGTTCAAGAATTTGGGAAACGGTCAAGGTGTTTGGTTCGGTATCAACTGTCCACTCCCCTTGACGGGGCCCTTTAACAATCATGTTAAGGGTAGGAGGATGTGTGCACCCCTGTGCGTGTTGTTGTAAGGCATATGTATAGGCTTCCTCAACCGCTTTTGATACATTATGACAAATACGGTCATGAGGAAGATTGGTATACATAGTTGTGAAATCAACAGTGCAAGGAGCATGGTCACAAAGAGAAGAGGAATTACGTTTGAGATCAAGCATCACCTCCTCAGCGCTTTGCACGATCCAACACCGTCTCACACCCCTTTGCTAATACAACACATTATCCTTTTCACTGAGAGTTTCAATGACTGCTTGTAGTGCAACGCTGAGGCGGGCAGAAGCAACGGTAGTACTGACCAAGGGTTTGTGGGGAGGTCCATGGTGGACTGCATGAACAGATGGCGCAGCTGATCAAGATCGCTGCGGCAAGGAGAGATTATATATATATCGTCACAAACAGAACTGCCTGGTAAACCGTAGGCAGAGAGAGAGAAGAGGACAACAAACGAGGGGCTGTGACAAACTGTTTCGTCGGAGTTTCACCGACTCATCAGGAGGCTGAACCCTCAACAGTTTGCAGAATCCCCTCACTGATTACACTGTAAATGATAATCTACCTTAACCAAAATCAAAGTAGACTATCACTCACCCACACCAAATGGAAAATATATATTGTCACATAACTATGAACTAAAAGAGCGCAATTTGCAAAACAAATGGCAAATAAATAAATAAATAAATAAATAAATAAATATAAAACAAGACAAACATGAAGGGCACAGTGAAACCAATCATTTTACTCATTCTTCTTTTGACTCCTCTTTCACCATGCCTCTCACGTACAAGACTCGCCACGTTGATGAAGTTGAGCGCAAGCTGCCCCCATCCCCGTGTGCCATAACAGCCCACTTGTACGCTGTGAGAAAGAGGCAGAGTGAAGGGGGAGGGGATAAACACAAGGAGGAGAGATGGAGAGCAGAAAAACAAAGAACGATAAAGGGAAAGTAAGGGAAAGTATGGAGTGTGGAGTGAAGATGAAGGCAAAAGAGGATAAGAAAAGGCTTAAGAATGAGTTTGGCCTTGACGACAGAGAGGACATACATTGTAAGGATGACGTGGATGAACACATGGAAGACCTAGTTGAGCATTCTCAGTGCAACAATTGCCACGACGGGTGGCATTGAGCATGCCCGCCATACACCCCCGACAAATGGGATGTCGATTGCAGGCCAAAATGAAAGAAGAACGGTCACCACAAAAGGGCATGCATTCAGTATAGCGCCCATGGCCGCAAAATGGACATATAGTGTCCGGATGCGGAGGGTGCCTGCAGTCAGGAATGGTGGGACAATCCTCTGCACACATGGATTTAGAAACCATGTCATTGTAGTGATTGTGACAGAGACGATGGCGGCCACAGCCGAGTGTAACAGTGTTTGTGGTTGTGCAAAGGAGAAGGTCGCTGAGTGTTGGTACATTGTCTTGCTGCAGCACGGGGCTAGAGGAATGATCTTCAACATAAAAGAGATTGCGGACAACTTGTTGTAGCAAGAAAAAACATCATTCTGTAAGAAATCGGTGACATCAATCATGGCATGGACCATGGTGCCGTTGTCCCACAGCTCCCAGTGGTCAGAGGCATGTACAATGGCCATGTAATGGCCAAGGCCGTGCACAATACAGACAGAGATGTGGGATGGAGGATTAAACCACTCACCTGCTCGAGCATTGCGTAGCTCAAGTTGACGGTCCCTCATTGCTACGTAGGACAGCAATGGTAAAGCCTCCTCCGCTGGTATAATTACAATCCTCTGGCTGTCGTTGGGGAAGATCAGCATCAAGCTGAAGGGCGATTGCAAGGAAGTCTGATGGTGTATAAAACGGGCGATGGAGAATGTGAAGACAAATATTAGTTGCTGTCAGACCACAAAGATTGGTGAGGTTCTCAGGCTGGTTTGTTGGATGCTGGCCAACTATTTGCAGATCACCCAGATGGTGTTGCAAGCCCAAACTGTGTTGGGTTGTTTGCTGGTCAGTCATTTGCAGATCACCCATGTAGTCTGCGTGTGGCGGAGCACAAAATTGCGGTTCATCCGAACAATGCTGGTCAACCATTTGCAGATCCCCCATGTGGTCTACGCCTTGTGGGGTCAACTGCAATCCAGGTAGATCATGTTCCAATCCCTCAACGTTTAGGGCTGCATCCTGAGTAGGGACTGTACCTGGAGTCGGGAGTGTACTCTGTGCAGCGGCTGCGTCCTGAGTAGGGACTGGTGGCTGCCTGCAGGCAGCTGGACTGTCTACAGTAGGCATAGGAGCAGATATTGCCGTTTGAAACAAAGGAACCGCAACAACCTGTGGAGGAGGCACAAAGAGAATCGGGGCAGACAAAGAAACAGGTTGCTGATCCCCGGACAAGTGACGATGTCGCGGATGTCGTCGGTGATACGCAACAAGAGTAATGGTGTTGCAAACAGAAGCTGAACTTGTGCCTAGCAACACAGGTAGAACAATGAGAACAATGGAAACTGGAGAGTCTGTTCGCAAGCGAGACCGTGGAGGAGATGGGGGTGGTGAGGAGGAACGCAGTCGTCTACGGCTAAGCATAAACAAAGATGAGAGGGGGGTGCATTGGGCAAGATTTCGGAGCAAAGGACGTGAGAGTCGGAGAGATTGTGATGTTCTTTGCATTGGAGCTGTAGGACAAGAAGCTCTAGTAGTAAAAACTAAAGTAGGGGGAATTACAGTTAGCGAAATTGTTGTACTGAAAACTGCAGCAGTGGAAACCGCAGCAGTAGAAACTGCAGCAGCGGAAACTGGAGAAGTGGAAACGGGAGCAATTGAAACTGCAGCAGTGGACAGTGCAGCAGTGGAAACCGCAACAGTGGACAGTGCAGCAGTGAAAACTGCAGCAGTGGAAACCGCAACAGTGCACACTGCAGCAGTGAAAACTGCAGGAGTGGAGACTCCAGTAGTGGAAATTGCAAGAGTGGAGACTGCAACAGTGGAAACTGCGGTAGCAGCAGATGAGTAAGCAGGGGCAGAACGAGAGCATCGTGGGGGCGAAGAAGAAATTGGATGATACAAGGACCATCGCAACATTCGTCGGAACCACTGAGAGATACGAGTCACATGTGTAGGATGGCGACGGCGGCGGGAGCGCATGTAGCAGGTCCACCCCTTAGCAAGGGTTCGTGGGGAATGCCCACGCGAAAGCATATGACGAGTAAGTGTTGTTGCCGCAGTTCGAAAGTCCTTCCAATTGTTACAAATTTGTTCAAATCTGGTCAATTGCCCAGTGAACACACCAGCCGGTTGATGGGAAGGGATGTTGGAGGTCGCACGTGGATAACGAATGATAGGGAAGCCCCAAGCAGCTGCTTTATCAAAGACGCTCATGCGAAGCGAGCCATCGGAACGAACCCGTACATGCATACCTAAAAAGGTACAGGAGCCATTTCTAGCTGTAGTCTCCTTCCACTCAAGCCCATATTGTTCTGGTGGAGGAGGTTATTGTCCCCATGAAAGAACATCATCAATGAGGCGATAGGTGAAGGCATATTGTTGAGCAGCTTGAAGATCATGTTGACGAATGTCATCAACAAAGCGTGCTTCATCCCAATACAGCGTTAGATTATAAATTTATGGGCCAGCATTCATTCCCATTGGAATACCGATAATTTGTTTCCGAAGCGTGCCATCTCTCGTGTATAGAAAAATGTTTTGAACAACAAAGTGAAGATGTTGGAGAATCTGAGAAACAGAAAGGGTATTCGGGCCTGAATCAGTTGTCCATTGGCCACAACTAGGTCCTCGAATAACCATGTTGAGGGCAACTCAGCGTGAATGCGTGCGAGCTTGCTGAAGGGTATAAGCATGAGCTTCATCAACAACTTTTGCCACATTATTCAGAATGCGGTCATGAGGAAGGTTGGTGTACATTGTGGTAAAATCAACAGTGCGAGGAGAGAGGCCACAAAGAGATGATGCATTGTTTTTCAGGTCAATCGCCACTTCATCGACACTTTGAACGATCCAGCACCGTTGAACACCAACCTGTTGATAGAGCTCAGTGTCTTTCTCGCGAAGAGTAGAGATCATTCCTTGCAAAGCAACGCTGAGATACGACGAAGTAGCTGTTGTGCTAGCCAAGGGTTTGTGAGGAGGCCGTTTATGAATGGTGCGAATTGTTTGACGAGGGCGAGAACGCGGGGGAACAACACTGTTATTTTGTGCTGTGACTCCAAGAATGCTGTGAAGAGCTGGAGGAGACTTTGAGTACATAGTAAAGGTAAGGTAGGGTATCAGTGTGGGTGTAACCCCAATGGTGATTCCACACTGCATGGTGGTCAAGGACATCAGCAACAGACTCTTGAGGACGAATATAAGTGGGACTGTCCAAATGGGTAGAGAGATGAAACAGATACCAATTCTTGCAGCAAATTGCCAAATTGTGTGATGTTTTGTCCATAGGGACAATGACAAAGTGTTGTTGAAGATGGTGCAAGGAGGCATGTGTAGAACGTAGTGAACGTGGCTGGCTCACATGATTGGAGAACGAAGATGCATTGGATTGACAATGCGCAAGGATTGCAGAATGCCAGTTGTTCAACTTATTGTGTCTGTTGACTACAGTATCATCTCCGATGATAGCCTTCGCAAGCTTTTTCAAGAAGGCTCGATGTATCGGGTAAATGGGGAAACTGCCGACGTGCTCCAGTCACTGGCAATTGGACTAGACAAGTACATTGCCAATTACAAAAGGTTATAAAATATTACCGGGAAGCTCTGTTTGATGATATATTGTCACATGTGATGACCCGTCCAAACATGGACTGAAACACACAACTGATTTCTGAGTTTTGCCCATAGACTGACTGCCCTGCTGAGTTTCCCGCTTGCTACTTAGTCCGTGTGCACGCTTGGTGGACTGCATGTCTGTCTGAGTGCTGGTTGGCTTGAGTGTGTGTGTGGCCGTGCCTGTCTGAGTGCTGATTGGCTCGAGTGTGTGTGTGGCCGTGCCTGTCTGAGTGCTGGTTGGCTTGAATGTGTGTGTGGCCCGCAAGGGCACTTGCTCATTCATTGGGCCCTCATGGCCGGTACTTACCTGTGGCCGTGACATTGAGGGATGGCAGCAGGAAAAACACTCAAGTAGCGGGTAGGCCGGTACCGCACCCTGAAGGGGTAGATGTTCGGATACTGGAGGCCGAGCAGAAGAAGACAAAAGTGGCATTTTTAGAGGCCCAGTAGTTGTAGGTTAGGTCTAGGCGGATACCAGTCCAACCAGTCTGGGCCTAGGGCCTGTACCGGCAATATCAGAGTCTACAATGATGTTTCCCTCCGAAAGGGAGAAGGTACCAGTTGCTTGGAAGGCCGAGCAGCCTGGAAGTCACCGCCCGAAGAGGCAAGCAGGCCACTATATTTCCCAGCCGGGTGAAGAGCCCGGCCTCTTTTTCGGTGTGCAAGTTTGGCGACACACTGGTTGAAGCACCGGTTGGAGCAGCGCTATCCAACAGTAGCGCTGCTGGGTGAAGGAGAAGGATACGGAGCAGGAAGAAGGACAGGAAGGGGGAGGAGCGCCAGGGGTGCTTACCTGGCTATGGTGGCAGCCATCTTCATCACCTTGGTGGGCGCTGCAGCAGGGAGTCCCCAACTGGCGAGACCTACACCAAGAAGCTTCGAGGCAGGGTCGGGCATGGCGGCCTGAGCTAGAGCAGCCATAGCTGCTTTGGGTTGTCCTTTGGGCATCTGGGCAAGGCCTAGTAGTCCGCCATAGCCCCGGCCTATGAGAGTGAAGAGTGGGAGAGGCGGCCATGGCTATGGTGGACCTCAAGTGATACCTGCAGTAGAAGAGGAACTCGGACATTGATTCTGGATCAGCCATTCAACATTGTATTATTATTTCTTGTATGCATAAGAGAAGGGGGAGATAAGGAGGAGGAGATTGTTGGGCGAAGAAGAAGAGCATTGTCATTTGTCTATGCTGGTGTACATCATCTTCTTCTTCTTTCTTACTTCTTCTTCTTCTTCTAATCCTCCCTCTCCTCTCAAGTTCATTCATTTCTTTCTGCAATCGGACGGCATTGTACTATCTGATGGATGTGTATCTCGAAATTGGGCAGGATCATAACACACATATCTATGAACTAAAAGAGCGCACTTTGTGAAACAAACGGTAAAAAAAACAAAAAAAAGTTAAAAAAACAGCAATATATTTTCCCAAAAGAAGGATGATGGCCTTCAGATATCATCATTGAGCTGACCAACCCCCGGTGATGTAGAGTTATTTTACTTATCTGATTCCATGAGGATTAGAGCTCAGGTCTGATTATCAGCAGTTGATGAGTGTACCATTCAGCCACAAAGGCTGGCCCCACTTGCCACATCTGATCCCATAAGCGCTCACAACTTGTTTACCTGCTTCTCCTAGATAGACTTGGAGTGGAGTTGGTTGGTCTTAAGATGTTTTTGCAAATCAGTTCACAATTATTTCTTTTTGCACCACTGAGCGTTTGCTCGCAAGTAGGTATTGGTTATGGCGAGATGTAATCTTTTCTGCATCTAACACTTCGACTCCCTGTATACACACTTCACACAAACTTAAAACAAGATGCCGCACTTTGCACGCACAAACACACTCACACATGCACGCACACACGCTCGCACACACACACACACACATACGCACACAGACACACACACTGCATTCTTTGATGAAGGCATGCCTGTGGGTGGCCATGAGTTTTTTCGGGGTGCGAATGTATGTTTTGAGTTTTGGCCACAGTATCGTTGTGAGGAGGCTCAAAGAGTGTCTGCTGTGGGTGTCATTCCCACGGGCTGCTCTTTTGGAGCACACGGAAGAAACAGGGGCTTCTAGGGTGTTTTAAACAGTAGCGCTCCAGCTCTCCCGTGGAGATCTTGTGGATTTGGCATAGTTTGCACAATAGTTTTGGTGTAGCGATATGAGGTCATTCGATTCTGGAGTTTGTGGTTCATGGCAGTGTTTGTTTGATTTCTGGTGGTTTTGTGGGACGACTCAGAGGGCTCTCTAAGTTTTTTCAGACCAAGCCCTAGGGGTTGCGGGCAGGGTGAGTACTTTCTTGTTGGCGGGTCTTCTGGGTTGTGGCATGTAAGTCATTCGTTTGGTATTGCCTTATGCCTTCCATCCTTTTACAGATTATAATTTATAATACATTTGTGCATGTGGCGCTTTGGTGGCAGACGGGTGTGTGGGCACTTGGCGCTCAACCACACGAACATGGCCAACTTTGCACCTTCTTCTATACCCTTTTTGTTTCATGGATGGTCTGTGAGTTCTTTGAAAAACACACACCACACACACTTGACAATAGCAAGTGCATTTGACTGGCTTGCCAACAGAAGAGCAAAAACCGAACATTGACAAATTCAGAGGGACAAAAGAAAGGCTAGAGGAAGAGAACAAGTGTTTTGAGACCAACCATACACCGCATGGTCACTTGATGCACAGACCAGATGACACACACACCCTTCAAAGCACAGGTGAGATGTAACTCGGAGATAGTATCTGCCAATCAACTCAGTTAGAATTGGCTTTATACAAGAGCGGCTATGGCCGCCAGCAAGCTCCCTCAGGTATGGTTGCTGTCCCCTCAGTCTCACTTCTCTTTCCCTCACCATGGTATCTCTCTCTGAATACCTCCTGAATTACACCACCTCACACTGGACCTGGATATGGCTACTCTCTAAGGGTGCCAGCGCCTTCGACTATACTGTCAGCCAGAGTCCACGCTATAGCACAAACCCCAGTATCACCAAGCAGTGCACTCCTCAGTATCCCAAAATAGTGCAGTGGCACCTCCACCTGAGCCAGAAGTAAATATGTACTGACTGCTTCTCCAGCTGGACTTTTGTACTTGACAATTCACCTTCCGGACTGCAGCTACCAGTTATTCATTCGTGGCTTCCGGAAGTTCATGGACTGTCCTGGGACTTTGCTGCCGACTCGCTGGCCTAACAACTTCTACGGACTCTTTCCAACCCATAACTGTTATCAACCAGAACTTCCTACCATGGCCATCTTAAAGATATCCTACCGAGGCAGTGGTTAATATTTGTACAAGTGACTGAGACCGACAGTGGGACTGCGAGCTGGGAGGGGAATAAAAAGTTGTGCCTCCTTTTTTCTTTTTCTTTTAAGAAAGTAAGGGAAAAGCAGGCAAGCACAATCTCAGTACCTGGCCTCAGTTTGTGATGCATCGATAGTGATAGTCTCAACCGGATGATCGGATGCTCCACTCCTCGGCGACCTGTTGCAATTGACGGACCACGACACGCTCATCATTTGGTGATCTGCTGCACTCACAGCCTCAATGAGCCTTTTACTATCACTTTTTTTGAAGTTACATCAAGTTCTTCATTTGATGACTTATGTCACACACTCCAAGCTGATATATGATCAAGTTCATCGTCCAAGCTCCAAAATGTGAATATTTGGACCTAGCTAGCTTTCCCGGGGCGCTCGGCTGGGCGTGCCCGGCCGGGCGCCCCGGGCTCCTCGCCCGGGTAGGTACCTCGCCCGGGGTTCTGCCATAATCCGGGGGTTTGTTGCGCTTGCCGAGTACTGCCGGAATCCGCCCTCTTTTTTTTTTTCAGCCATATTGGAT
>BFEA01000607.1:459102-470947 GCA_003427395.1 Chara braunii | reverse complement strand
ACATCATAGACTCACGCTTCCTCCCGTTTGGCCGAAGGACCCCTGAACAGCATTGATTGCTCCACCATTGGTGGAGGATTGACTGTCAGCTTGCCATGACTCGCTCTTTCCTCTCAGACCTGGTATACCCAGCCCTGCCTAATGAAGCTATGTCTCCTAGAAAGAGCTCATCCATAGTTTTTCTTGTTTTTACTTCCCTCCTCGCCAATTCAGCCCGTGATTTGAAATATCCCTTCTCCAATGAACTTTCTCCCTTTTTTCGATGTCACTAGAACCCTAAACCCTAAACCCTAAACCCTCCACTATTGGGCCTCGCTGTCCCTTCTGGGCTGGGATTTAAGGTTATGTCTCCATTCTATTAGAGTGATACGGGAACCTGTCTTCCTTGAGCTTTTACTCCAACCTCCTTTTGAGTCAGCCTTTTTTCGTACTCTTCGCACTCTTCTTCCTTCCAGAAACATACTTCCATTCCCATCTGTCCCTTCCTTAAGGTAATGATATAGGTACATCGTTTCCTCTTCAAGATTGTGGTCCGGAGGTGCCTTGCCCTTGTGCAGTTAGACCCTGCCAAATACTTCTTCCCGCGTTGGAGTTGTGCCAGTCCTTCCAGTAGATGTGGTCGTCTCGTAGATCAGCAACTTTCCCTTTTATCAACCATATCCTGCTGAACTTCAGTCTCGCCTTCTTTCGCTGTTCCTCATCCTCTGACCATGATAATTTGATTTTCCGCCAACGGCATAGGATTTCCGCCTGTATCATTACTTTTGTCTCCAGCCAAATCATCTCTCGTGAGTTGGACACTCCTTTGATCGTTCTGCTGCATCATTCCTTCCATATGATCCATAGCGTCACCTTCCTGACGAGTCCATACCAAATCTTTTCCGCTTTCCGGAGTTGTTCAGGGATGTTAGTCAGAAGGAGAAGTTGGATGGGTTGTTCAGGGAAAGGAGTCGGGAAAAGGGAGTCCCATAGGGTCGAGGCTCTTGCCCAAAATTCTGTCGCCTCCCTACAGTGTATTAAGCAATGTACTATATCCTCTACAGCCCCTTCCGTACATACTTTGCATTGATCAGAACTGTCACGTGTAGCCACTGGTTGACTGGTAGTGCCGCATATATAATCAGCCATTGGAGGCTTTTGATTTTGATTGGTCTGATCGTTTTATAAATCTTCCACGGGATCTGTGTGATATTGTCTGCTTCCTGTCCTATTAGCTTCTGCCACCTGGCCTTGATCACCGGTTCTGGGTCTTTTGTTTTTAGCAGTAGCTCATACCCGAATTTGACTGTGTAATCCTGAATGGGGGTGAGTCTCTTTATGTTTGCCCTCCTTTCTGGTTTCCGTGCCCACTCCATCGGGTCGAACTCCAGGTTGTGTAAGGCCGTATCGGTTCTGAAGATGAACTTCGGCCATGTGCCTAAGACCCTTACTTTTCTGAGCAGGAAGTAATCCATGACTGTCGTTTCCACATTGATGTTCTTAATCGTTGTCATCCCCTTCGTAGAGTGGTCAATTGGGAAGGAAATGAACACCGCTTGAGTGACTGATCCGGGAAGTAGGTGTGAGAATTGGAAGGCCCTAGAGGGGGATGTTTCCTGCACTTTGATCCCCCATTCTCCACTTTTCCATGGCTCCCCTTGTTTTAGCATATCTTTCCAGTCCTGAGGAACAAGATTAATGATGTACTGTAGGTTGGGTCCTCTTCTATGGCATCCCTTCAAACGTTCGCTTAACTCTTGTTCAGAGACCCATTCCTTCTTTTCTTCATTCCACAAGTGGCTGATTGTCCAGACTCCATTCCTTACCCATGACTGCCATTTGTCTAAGAACAAGGGTTTATCACTTTCGCCCTTCAACTATTCATTGCCAAAGAGAGGTTGTCTCAGCACCTCGTCCTTAGATTTTGGTCTGTTGGTCTTTTTTGGCATTTTCCCTCCAAATCCGGATTAGAGACGCCCAGTACGGTGTTTGACGGTTGTCTATATGCCTTTCTACTTCCCTCCTGGGTCTTCTTCTCGCCCTTTTCAAGGACCAGTCCTTATTCATTATCCAGAATAGTCCTGTCATGTTATTTGGTGATGCCACCGGAGCTAAGGCCCTTATGCTGTCCAGGGCCAGTTTATTCCATGCCGTTTCTGGTTTGGTCAACAATCGGACTATCCATTTGACTTGAAGAGCTCTCGTTTCACACCTCGGGTCGATGATTCCTAGGACCCCTTGTATTGGTTTTCTTGTGATATACTGCCAAGCTATCTTTGGGATACGGCCTTCCTTGTTGGGGTTGCCTGTCCATAAATACGTCCTGGCCACTCGATTAAGTTCCTTTAGTGAGTCGTCTGGAATTGTCCAGACCGACGCAATGTACCACATCATAAAGAAGACAGAAGTGTTAAGTACCAAGGCCCGACCAATTAGTGAGGTGAATGTGTTACCCCATCTTCCCAATTTGTTCAACTGTTTAGCTAACATGTTCTGGGCCATCTGAGGTACCAGACCCTCCCATGACATGAGGATGCCTAGGCATCGGGTGTGTGTTTCTGGCGTGTCCCAGGACATGGCAGCCTCCGATCCTTGTAGGTTAGGAATTTGTTCATCTGACAGCCACCAGCCTATGGTCTTCTTCCAATTGATCTTCATTTCCGATGCCAGTCTGAATGCTTCCATTGCCCTGGACAATGCTTTAAAAGACGAATCCGAAGCTCTAATCAGTACTGTCATGTCATCTGCAAACAAAATAATTGTCGGGAACTTGAGATGGTGAGACGTCCCTACATTGACCTCTGGAAGTCTATGTATGGAGGGATCTTTCCTTAGGAAGAAAGCAATAGCCTCCATCACAAATAGGAAAATCGATGGGGCTAGCGGGTCTCCTTGCCTGACTGGACGTGATATTGGGTAACTGTCAGACAGAAACCCGTTAATATGTACGCAGCCTGAGGCATTATTATACAAGACCTAGATCCATTTCCTAAAAATTGGACCCACCCCCATGCGTTCCATACTTGCATCCATAAAAGATCAGTTGACTTGATCATAGGCTTTTTCAAAGTCAAAGAAGAGTATAGTTGTGTTTATCCTCCTTTCTCTGACTTTGTTTTCAACTTCGTTTAGAGTTAGCACATTATCCAATATGTAACGTCCACGGATAAAGCCCGTCTGATCAATGTGAAAGCATTTGTCAGCTATTTTCGTAGTTCTGGCAGCCAGGGTCTTGGCCAGGATTTTGCATGGGAGAGTTAGTAAGGATATAGGTCTATAGTTCTTGATGTCTTCCTTGTCCCCCTTCTTGTACATTAGTGTTACAACGCTACTACTCAGCAAACTGCCTAACCCCCCTTTCTCATAGCTATCTTTGTAGAAGTTCAACAGGTCCCCCCCGAGGTATGGCCAAAATTTTTCCCAGAATTCTCTCGTCAACCCATCAATGCCTGGTGCTTTGTCATTGTTCATGCTCTTAAGAGCTTGGTTTAGCTCCTCCAATGATAAGGGCTTGTCCAACTCTTCTGATTGTTCTGGCGATATCGTTTGTTCCAAATATTGTAACATCCTTTGTCTTGCTTCCAATGTGTTGCTTGCCGTGGGTGTTTGGGTTTTTGTCTGATATAGGTCTTGGTAGAATTCTTTAGCAATTCCCAAAATCCCTTCGCTGGTTTTCGCCGACACCTCCGGGTTGCTGAGGGTTTTCAATTTCTCTATTGTGGCCGTTCTTGTATTCGCTTTAATTCGGGCAAAGAAGTGTTTCGACATTGATTCGCTGAGATCATATTCGCACATCTTGGCTGTTATCTGCAAGCCCTTTAACTCCCACCACCTCCACATCGCTAGCTCTTCCCGTGCTTTCTTAAATATGCCCACATATGCTCTTCCCGTGCTTTCTTAAATATGCCCGCATATAGTGCTGAGGACGGGTTATCCCTCAGGTTGTATTATGCTATCTTCAGAGCCTTTTCTAGGCTTTGCTTTCTCTGCTTCCTTATAGAGGCCAGTTTTCTTGACATGCCGGCTGCTGCCTCCGCTAGTAGCGAGTAACTCTCTATGAACCATTCCCACCGATCATGAGTAGGAAGGCGGCTCATACCCCTCTCTTTCCAATATTCTTGTATCCCTTCTTGGAAAGTTTGACTCAGCAAGAGTGAGTTGTTTAGTTTGTGAAAGCTGGCCCCTTTCCTTACTTGTTGCTCAAAGCATATCGTGAGCTCAATGGGTTTGTGATCCAGCCCTGGGTAAGGTGCTAAAGGCAGGATCGCTGCCTCTTTCACCGCTCCCATCATTGTGCTTGATATCAGGAAATAGTCTATTCGGGAGAAGGCTGTGTGCTGCGCATGGCTTTTCTTGATCAGTGAGAATGCTCTCGACGTCGGATGGAAGATTCTAAAGGGGTCTACTAGGTCGTGATCCACCATCAGTCTCTGGACCGGTATTGCCTCTTGAGAGTTGTGCTGGAGGATCTGGATATGCGGTCTGTTACTGGGTCTAAGGTTGCATTCCAGTCGCCCGCCACTATACACGACGTCAGCGGTGGGATCTTTGTCCCCAACTCTAACAGGAAATATGTTCTTTCGGCTGCGTTGTTTGGGGCATAGATATCGAGGAGGAGGAACTCTTCATCTTTCCATTTAAAATGCATAGAACACCATCTGCCCTCATGAGGTCCGCTTCCTTGTTCATAACACTTGCTGCCTTGTATATGTGTGAGGAGCTGGGGATTAAGATAGTTGTGGCCTTAGTACTCGATACATTGTCTGCCGCCCATATTTCATCTTTGACCCCTCCCAACTTCCTTGACACAATTTTTTTGATTTTGTTGTGTTCTGTTGAAAATGAGAGATGAGTTTCTTGTAGCATTATTATATCTGCTGGCGTTTTATTTTTAATTGTTAAACCTTGGACTATGTCGTTCCATTTTTCTTCTTTGTCTATGACATTTCCCAAGCCATTCACATTCCATGATCGAACAATGATTCCTTGGTCTTTCCAGTCCCTCTGACATTCCCTCTCATTGACCCTCTTCCTGAACCCCTCCATCCTCTGGGTTCTACTGGGTTACAACGGGTTATCATCGATTCATTGAAAGGTCTACGAAGGCGCCCCCCCCCCCCGTGTCCATGTCCAACAGTCCCTCCCCCCCTTGGGGGTCTGCCGTGGGCTGTCCTACACTAGTCATCTTATCCATCTCCTGTCTGGGGATCTCAAACAACTCTTCACTGTCCTCATTGTTTGAGTCCATCGCATCCTCCTGGTCGTCTTCTTCCTTCTCGTCATCTGAATGCCATTCCTGGTCCTCCCCCTCAGATTCGTCACTCCTATAAAACCTCTCCCAGTCCACCGGGTATGCCCTTGCGTCCAAGTCACCATCGCCCTCCAACATTCCTGTAGTAACCAACCGAGCCAGTGAGACTGCTGCCAGTTCAGCCGGCAGGCTCGATCCCGCCAAGACACTATAAGGCACAACTTTGATCGTTCTCCACGGCCTCCATCTCATCCCTGAACTCAGATTTGCTTTGTTCGACAGCTTGACGATCAATGGTGAGAATGCCTGAGGTGAATGTYTACCATGCTCTGAGTGCTGTGAAGTTGATCCCTCGTGTTCTGGTTGAGGAAGTGCATCCTCYTGATCTGGGATGCTTGGCATGGAATCATAGACCCCCAATGGGTACTCCGTGGATATCTTTTCGCGGAGTGTGGTGGCCACATTTTGCCCTTCCTCAAAGTATGGGATTTGAAAGGACACATCTCTTGCAATTTGCCACTCCTCAAGTTTTTCTACATACCTTGCAGCAATCAAGGGGCGGATGTTCATCAGTGTCAGTCTTGACGACTTGGTTGTCTCTACCACCAGAGGAGCCTGATCCCTGACAATGTGTGTGATCGTTGTGAATTCTGCTGAGTATTCCTCATTCAGTTTGTTCAGCTTCTCTGTTTGTGCAATTACCACTGCCGCTTCCTTTTCCAGCTATGTGCGTGCTGATTCTTCCTCAGAGTCGGTCTGGGACATGTTCGGGTTCTTCTTCTTCTGATTTTGCCCGGATCTCCACTTCTTTGGGCGCAGATCTTGGAAGTCGTCCTTCGACTCTGGAGCTGTTCTATCTCTGTCTTTCAGTCCCTGTTCCCTTGCTTTCTTCTTTTCTGCATATCTGAATGCTGTGTATTCCGATAACTCTTCCGCCTTCACCTTCCTGAGAACGTCAAATTGGTTGCTTAATTTCCCTACTTCGCCCATCCCTTTCTTACCATTTTTYTGAGATCTTTCTRCATGYTTGAGACAGGCTGCCCGAATATCAAAAGCATGTTCCCTCTCCCTCTTCACCTTCTCTACATAATCCCTGAGCCACTGCAGAGATCTGTGAGAATCCCCCTCACTATCAGAGACTTTGTTGTCCCCTTCCCCTTTGCCGCTCTCACTTGTTTTCTCAGACCCTGTTCCTCCCGAATCTGTTCTCCCATCCTCTCCTTCTTTGTCTGTTGGAAGGCTTACCACCTCCTCTTTCTCTTGCGCATCCACTGCCTTCCTCCTCTTTGAGCCCCCTTCCTGAATCCCTTGTGTCTTTCCGTTTTCCGTCGTCCATTTGTTGTCTGTTTGAAACCCTGTTCTGTTTTGAGTTGATGTTTGCTCCATCTTTGACAACATGCTTTTGAAGCTCGTCGAATCCTTGTTGAAATGTTGTATTGCCCGTTCTTTTACTGCTTCCAGATCCCAGAGCAAGTCTTCTCTATCTTTTTCTTCCTTGATAACACGTGAATCGATCAGTGGGTCAGTGGTGATTTTTGACGGGTTGCCCGATACCTTCCCTATGGCTCTTTTCTGCCATCTGGTGTCAACCGGGGGGAAGACATTGGGTTTTTTAACTTCTGGTTCCTGGTGGGCATAATGCCATACCCAGTCCGGAACCTCCAAATTGTCGTCGAAGACCCACCCATTGTAGTTACTGTCCGGAATGAACCAAATGCCCGGGGCGTCCTCCAACTCCACTAACATGTTGGGGAGGAGTTTTCGTTCCTTCGGTTGATTCAGATACTTGGGGCAGTTTGGGTCTGTTCCCATGTGGCCTCTTTCTCTGCACCGAAAGCAGATCGGGGAGGACTTGGTTGACACCTTGACTTCCACTGATCTGCTTTCAATCTGAAACTTCTAGGTCTGTGGGAAGACCGGGGGGTTGTCTGTCCTCACCTCAATCACTGCCGTCATGGATCCACAGTGCGGGGCCAGAAAATCTGGTGTAGGGAGCACCCATTTCAGGATTTTGTTCGCCGGATATTGCCTTTCTAATCTGTCCACCAACAGCCCGTGCAGCCTCGGTCGCACATTGTCAAATTGCACCCTTAAATTTTCTTTTAAAAGTGTCTGTTTGTATAAGACCGCGAATGTCTGGTTCTGTTTCTGGGAAGACAGTTTTTTCCATTTGTTGATTGTGCACACCGAACCATGGCAGTTCCTGGACTGTAGTCCCGCCGCCGCTTTCGCATGTTCCTCTCGTATGAACAGTGCCATGATGTTGTTCCAACCCAGAATCTGCAATGTAAACGTCTCACCCGATTGTTTGAGTTTCAATTCTTTCTTGATTACCTCTATGATCCATTTCCTTTTCTCGGGTGGTTGGAGATTTGCTCCATTCCGTGCAAAGTTGAATACCACGCCGTGCCTCTCGTGTAAATCATCCAGTTCTGCCACCTTTTCTTCCGGATACTTCCAAATGATGGTCTCTTCTTCTTTACCTTCAACCTTTTGGATTTCTCTGATTTGTTCTCCTTGGACTTTGTTTTTTTCTATCAGGACCTTGAGTGCTTCATTGTCGATAAAACTGTTGACGTTTTCTCTCGTACCTTGACTAGTTGTGGCCGAGTTTGGGAGCAGAGATGCCATTCTGGTCGAGGGCAATCCTAGTCTGTGTTCTATCCCCTATCCTTCCCGTTCCCCTTGGATTATGGTGAGAGCCTCGATTACGGGATGGGGGGGACAATCCCCCAGAACCAGGGGGAGAGAATTGTGATTAGGAMCGTGATCAGAAAGAAAACGAGACYGAACTYGACTRAAGATCGGGGTGGAGTTGGGATCGGGATCGATAAAAGGTGTGGGGGGTAGAGTCTGGGAATGGAGTGGTGAGCTTTGGGACCACTGAGTGGGATAGCGTCAGGTCGGATCCGTGAGAGATGAGGTGGAGTGAGGGGAGGGATGGGCTTGAGAGGGGGCTGCTGATCCGGATAGGGATCGGGATAGAGTAGATAATGAGATGTCGTGTTGGAGTTGAGATGGGAATGGGTCGGAAAAGACTAATTAGACTGGGATTGTACGAGATTCGGGAACAAAACGGGATTGTGGTGGGGAGAGGGTAGGGTCAGATGAAGGGCGATGAAGATGACGAGCGAGGTGGGGTAAATGATATTCAGACTGGGCGAAGCTCGGGATATAGAGGGGATGGGGGGGRCTGAAGGAAGGTGAGGGTCGGAGTGGGTTGGTTTCAATTGGGTCGKGRTCGGTGAGGGTTGGGGAGAGCTGGGAGAAGGAGATCACCAGGAATCAGGATCGGATTAGCAGATGGGGATTGGAATCAGGTGAGGGTCGGGGAAAGATGGGATTGTTATCGGGATGGAGTTGGGGTAAGGTCAAGTATTGATTGGGCTGGGCTGGGATTGGGTTCAAGGGAAGTTGTCGGGTGGAAGCAAGGAGGGTGTAATTCGAAGAAATGGAATCGTGGCGGGTCGGGAGTGAGGTGGGGGAGATCGATAGTCAAGATGAACTACGATCGGGTTTGGAGGAGCTGGGAGCGGGATTGGATCGAATTCGGGATGGGCTGGGGTCTTTGCGGTTCGATATCGGGAGGGGGAGGGGGGTGAGGGTGGGTGGGAGATGAGATCGGTTGGGGTTGCAGGGGGTTGGGCTAGTGGTGATATAGAAGAGGGTAAGGTACGAGTAGTGTCGGGAGACGGGGTCAGTTGGGATTGAATTCGGCGGGTAGTGGAGTGGGATCGGTTTTAGGATGGTTGAGTTTGGGGAGAGCCAGAGTGAATCTGAATCGGAGGGGGAGTATGGGTGGATACGGATCGAAGTAGGATGGGGATGCAGCGGGCCAGGGTCGATGGCAAGATCGGGATGGATGTGATTAAAGGAATGTCGAGGTTGGGTTGAGACGGGTAAGGGTCGGGATTAATTGGGTTGGGATCGGTGGGGGTGATATGGGTGGGATCGGGTAGAAGTCGGGATGGGTTGGGATCGGGTTTGGGGAGAGACTAATTAGGTAGGTCGGGGTCGGGGAGGAGGAGGAGAGGGTGTACGGGGATTGAGGTGGAGTGGGATCGCCGGAGGTCGGGGTCGGGGGCGATATGGGACGGGTGGGGCGTTGTGAAACAGAGCACGTTAGGATCACAAAGGTTAATGTGGGGGGGGAGATGAGTACCGTCGTGAGGTGAGGAGGGTTGGGATCGGGGCGGGTCCGGGTCGGGTGGGCGGCGAGGTGGGTTGAGACTGGGTTTGGGTATGAGTCGCGGTTGATTGGGGTTGGGATCAGAGGGGGAGGGGGATCGATAAGGGTTGGGATCSGAGTCAAGAAGGGGGTGGGTTTAATCGATAGTGGGAGGGAGCTGGGGATGGGGGATGAAGGAACGAGGTAGGACTGGTGTGGGATAGGAAGGGGGGGTAGGGTCGAACCAGGCTCGGGACGGGGACGAAAAGAAGATTGAGTTGAGGTGTCAGATCGAGCAGCTGGCAAGGGGAGTTAGTAGCTGATTGTCGGAATAGTGGGGGGATAGATAGGGGCGTTAGCGTGTAACTTTACTCGTAAGGAGTTCCGCTTGATGTTTGAAAGTTGGTGCCTTGGAGGAAGCCGCTTGGTGAAGGCGACCGCTATGGAGGCTTCCCTTGTCGAATTTGTCTTTCCCCTTCTTCTCGTCCTTATGCAAAGAAGTCGTCCTTACTTCGGTCACTCTCCCCTCTCTCTTCCTCTCTCTCTCTTACTCTCCGTCGTCTTTGTCTCTCTTTCTCTCTCCTTCGTTCTCTCTCTCGCCTTTCTCTTTCTTCCTCTCTTTCCTTCACCTTCACTCTCTCTTCCCTCTCACTTCGCTATCTTTCTTCCCCTACCTCCTTTCATCCCTCTCTCCAATTCCCCCTTCTTTCCTCATCCTTCTTCCCTTCTCCACCATTGCTCGCCGAGAGTTTCAGTTGGGATATCGTCTTCCGTTATGTGCTGGCTTTCTGGCGCGAAAGCCGCGATGGCGGCTTCGCGTGATGGCGGATCCGCAGATGGTAGTGTGGTGGCGACTACGTGAGTGGTGCGATGACGGGATTGCGTCGCCCGGGTCGGGCGTGCTGG
Source organism: Chara braunii (assembly GCA_003427395.1). Lineage (NCBI taxonomy): Eukaryota > Viridiplantae > Streptophyta > Charophyceae > Charales > Characeae > Chara > Chara braunii. The sequence continues at coordinate 460,643 of BFEA01000607.1, read as the reverse complement.
CGCAGTCGCGCGCTTACCGGCGGTGCGGTGGGCGTTTTAAGACAAAAAAAAAAAGGAAAAAGTGAGTAGTGGCGGCTTAAATGAAGAAAATAGCAGAGTGCATGAAGTACACTGAAACCTTTCTTTTGCCTTTCCTGTGCAGTTCCTTCATTTCTTCTCTTAGCTCTCCCTTCACTGTGCCTCTGGTGTAGAAGGCTGCCCCATCTTGTCGAGTGTGAGCTGCCTACATCCCCATGTGCTATAACAGCCCCAGTTTGTTGCACAGTGCACACTGTAAAAAAGAGGCAGACTAGAGGGAGAATGGAGAGAGGAAATATGGAAAGGAAGACACAGCCAAAGAAGACACAGGGAAAGTAAGGAGTGTGGAATGAAGATGAGAGCATAGGGAAGTACCAGAGAAGACAAAGGGGTGAATCCATCCTTGATAAAAGAGAAGATACGAAAAGCAGGGATTAGGTGGGTGATTACATGGAAGAGCTAGCTGAGTATTCTCAGGAACAACAGTTGGCACACTGGGCTGGCAGTAAGCATGCCAACCAACCACTTCGTGAGAAAGAAGGGGCAACGAGCATGCCCACCAAACACTCGCCGAAAAAGCAGGGGCAACCACATCATTCTTCTATACCACAGCTCAGGTGATGTCTTTCTCATCTGCTATGAGTGTTAGCACATGAAAAAGACATCACGTGAGCGGTTGTACAGACAGGTGATGTGGATGGTGAAAACCACAGTCATATACACCTTGCTCGCGTGTGTTCATGATTTGTATGGCAGAAGCAGAATTAACGATGTTGAGGAAACACACACACCTTTGTATTTGCCCCAATCATTTCTGCAAGCATGTCCAGTTCTATGGATGCCCTTCGCTTTTGCAGTGCATCCCCTTCGACACCTATTGAAGCCCTCCGACCACGCTCACCAGGTTTTGGTCCTGAGCCTTTGACTGGAACTGCAAAACAGTGAAATAGATAAAGGGACTGATATTACTATATTAGCAAACAGAGGGGGGGACCTCACAGTTTCGGAAGGAGAAGGCAATTCTTCTTTCCCCCCCCACGACTACCTGCAGCACACCTGTCACTGAAAAGGCTCCACGAAGTCTGGAGGCCTGTAACGCACCGACGCCCAATGGATTTTATTGACACCAGGCCCAGCCTGTTGACACTTCAGGTTGTGACTACAACTTGAAATTCAGAGGCCTGCAGGTAGTGGTGGTTTAAACAAACGATCAAAGAGGCTGGGCCTGCCGTCGATAAAATCCATCGGTGGCGCCATATGATCATGGCTCACCTGTGGTGCTGCATCTGAACCTACCATGAACCTGATCTGCTTTCTGTTCCATATTCTGGCAAAGTTGCCAAACAATTCCATCAATGGAGCCTTGCGGCAAGAGTGGCAGTCCATGTATGTCACATAGTCATGAGAGTCTGATGAGACCATAAAGTGGCTCTAGACAAGAACAAACTTGGCCTGGACAAGTGGATAAAACGACCTGCCTTTTCTCAGATGGCTGTTGACGCAGAGAGGGAGGGGAGGGGGGG
>BFEA01000607.1:433655-448243 GCA_003427395.1 Chara braunii | reverse complement strand
TCAATCTTCTAGATTGTTCAAAGCACCCAGAAAAGCAACTCACTTGATGAAACACTGCCACGCCTAATCTTCTGAGATTCTGGAGCTCCCCCACGTTTTGACTGCTCCAGTTTCGCATACCTGTGGTGATAGATACAAAATGTGAGCGAAAAACTCGGATTTGCAAGTGCGGCTCCCCACGAATAGATCTGAGCAATTTTGTTTAAACTTTAAAAAAAAAAAAAAAAAAAAAAGATTTGCAATTTTGCATTGATATCAAACGAACTTCGACAATGATGAGCTAAATAAAATTCAAGTTATTAAACTCAATCACCCTTTCAATTGGAGCTCCTGAATCACTTGCATGGCGAATGTCAAGTTCACTATGATGGAACATGAAGGCGGACATTTGTCAAACCACCAGTGAATTGGCCATCCTTAAAAATAAAACTCACCCATTAACATGGAACCGCACAAAAATGGTCACAATGCCAGTTGGGAAAAGGGTGGCAATGATACTTGGATCGTGTGCAGCAACAGTTGGGATTTCTTAGGGCCAGGCAAAGAGGCCGATTGGACAAACAAGGCTCCGAAACACCGCTGCTTTAATTACCGCCCAGTGGGTGTAGCAGGTATAAGCCTGCCAGAGGTTTCACTGCCCATTGGTGGGATAATGTTCGGTCGAATGGGCCACATCATCTCACATGTGTTGTTTCTTAGACGATTTATGTTTTGTGGTGGTGCTCCACTACCCTCTCTTCCATCATGGTATGCCGGTCTGCTTTCCTACCCAGAAGGTTGGTTTGCTTTGGCTCAGGTGGAGAATGGCTGTGTTCATTTTGCAGTAAGGCTTCTGTTGTCGCATGAGGGCTTGCCGCCTTAGGCAAGCAGTCGGTTCATACTGTGAGCCTTGGGCAAGCAGTCGATTCGCTATAATTCGCTGGGACACATAAGAAGATAAACCTGGTCCTGTTTGGAGGAATGCTTCTCTTGTCACATGGAGGCTCATAGCCTTAGCAAACAACATTGGACTGACACTATGACCCTCAGGCCAGCCATGGTTTTGCTGGGGCTTGTTGGGTGGGCACATAACCCTGGCCCTGCCTGCAGGAACGGGTCTGATGCCACATGGGGGCTGACAGCCTTACGACACTCACACTATGGCGTTTTCCACTCAGCCCTGTACGTAATTGTGGCCAGATGCATGCAGGAGAAGCTGACATTTCGGTCAGGTACATCCAGGCAAGTCCTAGTGTGAGTATGCTCTTTGTCAACCCCTGGGTTCATGCTCCAAGCCCTTTGACGAGCTGTTAATTCTTGATTGTCAGACTGTGAAAACCTGTTAAAATTTTCGAAAGGATGAGCTCGCCTAGCTTCCATTGCAGGTTTGACGCTATCATCTTGCCCCCCAGACACAACACACCCTCATTCTGAATGCATATGAGCCATCTGCAAGGAACCTGACTGTTCATCACTTGCTGGAGTGCATCAAATCACATGCGCATACACTGATTCCTCAGTTTGCGAAGTCTCACACAAAACCCAATAGAAGATGAATGAGAACCAGGAAGATCAACTCATTTATCAACCCCAGAATCAGAGAGAGAACATCGTGAATTCAAAGCGTACAGCGCTGAATCAGAGATTACAAGTCTTCTTCAATCAACATGAGTTCCAAGCCTGGCGCTCATCAGCACCAGCTGCCAGATGTCAAGATCAGCGCTCAACAGGTAAGTGTCACCATAGCTCACACTTCCCCCTCTTTCGTCTGCCTTCTTCTCTCTCTCTCCCTCTATGTCTATAGTCCTGGTCTACCCTCACTCGTCATGCATGCACACTCCCTATCACACGAGGATCTACTATGAATACTACTCACTGGTATCTCCTACTGACTATCCCTACTAATATACTAACTAGCGCTGGTGCAGCTATGACTGCCTTCCCTCTAGCCAGCACTCTCTTCCTTCCCACATAGTGCTGCTCTTCAGCCTAGCGCAGCTCACACACATCCAGCGCACAAGTGCCACAGCACTTCCACACTCTCATGCGAAGTGAGCATCTGTCCGAATGGGAGGCTGGCCAGTCCTTTATAGTGCTGGACTGGTCTGGCGTGGCCTGCATTCAGCCTCAAGTGGGCCTGGGACTCCTGCCCAGTACCGATGGTTGCAAAGTGTGTGTCCCAGTATCTTTTCCCATGGTCTGCTGCTGTTTTGGGCCATCGGGCCTGTTTTTTAGACTCCCGGTCTCAATCAGGACTGACTCGTGGAATTATGACTGGACTGGGACTGTAGCCTTTGACTTATCGATGAACAGACATGACTTTTCATCGAGGAGACATGACCCTAACTCAGTCTTGAAAATTGTGTCCAATACCTGTTCGTTCAGGACCTGTTTGTGACCTTTCAAAATGACTTTTCACTTCAATATGGATGCGACATTTACCTCAGGAACTTGTCTTTTGAGTTGCTGTTCGTGAATTGAAGTTCTGGCCGACAGGGTCCCTTGCTGTTGGGGCATCCATTTGGGGTCTGATTTGTAAAGGCCCTTTTACATCTTTCTGGTCCCATACAATCATGATGAGGGTGCCTTGTGTTCGGGGGAAGGCGGTAGTCACGACTGTGGCTCCTGTCAAGCCTTGGGTTCTGATTCCTTTGGAACAATAGCTGCCTACCCCGTCGTCAGAACTGTCCAAATGCATCCCCTATTGCTCCCTAGAGTTCCTTCTAAGGCCATGATACTCACACGAGGGCTTCCTGAATGTGTCCGACCGCTTTTACGGCCAGGCATGATGAATGTGTTCGAATGCAACGTATGTACGTTATAGAACAAGTTTTAGGGTACAACTTTTCAGAAGCCTGTAGTACCTCCGTTCTTGTAATTTTTATCTCAAATTTGGTTGGGAATTTCCGCCAAGACCCTCAGGCAAAAGTTGTTTGCATTGCAATTTTGTACAACATACTTTTTTTCCGGATCTTTTAATGTTTTTTTTAAATCGAAATTCTGAAAAAGTCAATAAAAAACTAGGCTACCAGAGTGACCCGGGTCCACTTGCCCAAAAAGAAATAAAAAAAAAATAGAAAATAAAAAATATCTTTAAATTTTAAATTTTATTTTAAATTTGGTAAAGAATTTTGATGTGACCCTCAGGCAAAAGTTGTTCAGCTTATTTTTCTGCATAACATAGCTTTTTTCTTGGATGTTTTAGTTTTTTTTTTTTTTTTTTTTTTGGGCTGGGACCTCCCTAGTCCTTGCACGGCCGAACCGCCCAGGAAAATAGAGTGACCCGGGTGGCCCGGCTGGTAGCCTAGGTAAAAAATATTTTATTATTTTCATCCTCGTTTTTTTTTTTTCTCTAATTTGCTTGTGAATTTCGACAAGACCCTCAGGCAAAAGTTGTTCGTATTGCATTGTTGTACAACATTTTTTTTTATGGATTTTTAAACATTTTTTTGATTATTTTTGAAAAATCAAAATTGCAAAAAATCGAATACAACACACACACGTTGTATTCGAACAAAATGTATGTACGTTATATTGGAACGTATGTTCTATTCGGGAAAAAAAACAAGCGACTTCTGAAAACCCGATTTCCAGAGGTAATTCGAATAGAACGTACGTACATTTTTTTTGGGTGAAGAAGGTAGTGTTTCGGCGGTTGTCGTCTCTGAGCTGGCGTCTCTGAGCTGGTTTGTATCGGCTCTGTTATCGGCGATGGTAACGTGGGGTGGTGTGGGGGGAGTGCAGAGTGGGGTGTGGAGGGAGGAGGGTGAGTCTCTGGGGGCGGATCTGGGGGTGGATTTTTGGAGATGGCAACCACCGGACTTTGCTGCGCGACGAAGTGTTGTTGAAGGAGAAAGATCCCTGGCTATCAGATGCTTTCACCATGGGTGTTCTTCTTCCCACCGGACTGCCAGTGAGAGGCCATCGACGGGTTCGGTGGTTTGTGCCTTGCTACGTGGCTGATCGCGAAGGTAAGTTTATGCCACGGTCCGTAAAGCTTCATCATTCAGCCATATGAAGAAGGCTGCGGGAGGTGCAGACTGCGAGGCGGCTGAGTTGCTTGAGAGCTGATGAAGGAGGAGGTGGAGGTTGGGGGGGATGGAGAACGTGACATGGTGTGTTTAGAAGATTTCATGGGTCGGAGAGGTATCTGATAGATTCTCCGCTGCCTTGAGAGTCCTAGCTAAGATGGGTGGAGTTGTACTAGTTTTGATTGCTTTTTTATATACTCCACGTTCTAATTCGCAAATCCCTAATTCAAATCCTGATCTGATGATTTGCTTTTTGTTCCTGGTTTTGGCCTTGATTGCTTTGGCGAGATAATTGTCCTTATATGTTACTCTTCGTGGATTTCCTTGTTCTCGTGATATTTTCTGATTTTGTCTAATGGGATATGATTAGGTTATCTTCAAAACTATTCAAAACTATTCTTCCAATATTCTCGAAATAATTTCCTATTAAAGTCTCCAAAAACTTCTGATTCTCGGAATAATTTCCTATAAAAGCTTCTAAAAATATTTTTGAACTATTCCTTTATAAAAGCATCTTAAAACTTCTGACTCTATAACTTGAAATGTTTTTCCGAAAAGCTTCCAAACTAACTTCTGATTCTTGAAATATTTTCCTATAAAAGCTCTTATAAAAATTCGTGAAATAATTTTCCTATAAAAGTTGCCAAAAAACTTCTGACTCTACACAATCGTAAGTCTGGTTTACTGGTACTGGTAATAAGTCTTAGTGACTTCAGGGATCTTAGTTTTTGTCAACTGAGAATTTCAGAGTGTGGTCGAAAGTCCTAACGGCACGTGGTCTCAAGAATTGACTAAAACCCGCTTCTGAAATTTCGGGAATCATATCGTGAATTCATATGGGGAGGTTCTGTTGAGTTTGGGGATCGGTCCAAGATGGAGGGCAAAGGGCACGAGATGATTTTTGTGAGGACGGAGAGAGGGTGCATCGGGGCTGTCTGAGGGGTACCGGCTACGCGAACTTTCATTGGATGCGATTGGCGTCGGGCAGCTTTGGTTGTCGGATGGGTACCGGCTGATGAGGGTTCACTCTGGGGCGATTGGCCTCAGGCGGTGCTGGCTCACCCCCTCGATGACGGAAACTGGAATCTCCGTGGGGCAGGAGATTGCAGGGTAGGATCGTGTCTGGTTCTTGCTGAGGACATGGTCTGTTGAACTCTTTACTAGGACGGAGTTGGGGGGGTGAAGGAGGTGAGTGGAGTTCTGTTGGGGCTTGGGGGATTTGTTCAAGGTGAAGGGTAAAGGGCACGAGATGATTCTTCGTGAGGACGGAGAGAGGGTGGAATTAGGTTGTCTGAGGGGTACCGGCTGGGAGATCTCTCATTAAATGCGATTGGCATCGGGCAGCTTTAGTTGTCGGATGGGTACCGGCTGATGAGGGAGCATCCTGGTGCGATTGGCCTCGGGCAGCGCTGGCTTGCCCTCTCGAAGACGGAGACTGGAATCTCCGAGGGGGCAGGAGATTGCAGGTGAGGATCATGCCTCGCTCGGGCCGAGGATATGGTCCTTCGAACCCTTTACTAGGATGGAGTTGGGGGGGTACCTGGGACTTCCCCTTCGATGACAAAGACAAAACTGTTGCACTTGTCGGCCTGCCGGGACCTCCCCTTCGATGACGAAAACAGAACTGTGGCATTTGCAGGTGGGGTATCACGCGTCCTACTAGTGAGTGGGCTAGCCGGTGGGATGATAATAGAGCACAGCAGCAGCAGAGATGGTGGCTCTGCTGCAGTAAGTCTTGCTGGAGTGGGGACCAAGGGAATTGTTTGGGGGTTGTAGACATGTCTGAAGCAGTTCCAATACCTCTGATTCCAAGCCGGGCAATGGCCCCGGTATCCTAATTTTCAAAAAGTGTAGCTCCAACTTCTTAGTAGCTTTCTAGCCTCATTTTCATGGAATTCTCTGAAGACTTTTCAAAGCCGGGCAATGGCCCCGGTATCCTAATTTCCAAAGTGTAGCTCCAAATTCTTTTTTCTTTTTTTGAGAAAACAGGGCCTTATGGTCCTGGCTCCTTCTATTCTGGGGAGCGTCAGTCCGGTTCCTATTCCACCGGCAAGTCAGAAAATACAGTACATTAACAGCAAAAACACACGCTCCCTCCCGTTTGGCCGGAGGACCCCTGAGCAGCATTGATTATTCCACCATAGGTGGAGGATTGATTGTCAGCTTGCCTTGGCTCTCTCTTTCCTCTCTGCCCTGGAAGACCAGCTCTGTCCGATAATCCATTGCCACCTAGAAAGAAATCGCCCATTGACTCTGCTTGCCTGTGTTTTCCCCTCCTCAGCCCTGTCCGTGGGTCACCAACGTCCTTTTCCTTGTTTCCCTTCCACTAGTCCGCCCGTTATTTCTTTTTACCTATGTTTTTCCTTTCCTCAGTTTTGCTCCTACGTCGTCATATCCCATCACCCATTAGGCCTTCTTCCTTCTTTTGAGACTTGAAATCTGTACCCCGTTCCTCATTTGGGGAAGTCCTTTTTGAACCTCTCCTCCCTTGCTCCCGCCTTCCGTTTTACCAGACCCCGGCTGCTACTCCCCAATTGTGGTGGTCCAAGTCCGACCATTTTCTCTTTAGACTTCTGATCTGGGGGTACTTTGCTCATACTCTGCGCTCCGCTGTCCAGCATTCCTTTGTCGTGTTGTTGGATTATGTCCATTGTTCTGCAATCAGTTCTCTGGGAATTTTGCTGGGATGCCGACTTGACCAGATTATGCCGATCTTTCCATCGTAGAACTTGCCCAATCTGCCATGCCACTTTGTCAGTTACCGGCCAGATCTGCTAGAATTTAGCTAGTGGCCCCTGCTCTGTCTCTGGATTGTTCCGTCCCTAGAGTTTAACGTTTCTCCATTGGCAGAGGATTTCTGATTTGCCGTCCAGTCTTCTGAAGGGTTCGCTGTTAGCTTATTCTGCTTTACTCTTTCCTCTCGGTTTGCACTGCCGGTGTCCTTTCCCTTTTTTTCCTCTTCCGTACTCCTCCTCCTGATGGGGCTTCCTCTGGCTTTGTCTTGCTGAACTCCACCTTCTGCTGGCCAAGTACTTYTRTCCCTGCCCTCTGCCAAGAGTTTYGACTTGTAACGGGGTCTTCCTCTGTGCCCACTTCTTCTCTCGGCGGTTAGTCTGTCCGTCAGGGATTCTGCCTCTTCTTCTCTTGCAGATGACTCGTAGTGGCGCCATCCTTATCTGTCCCTCGTCGCCGGTTGGGGATATTAGTCGGGGGGAGCGGTGGTAAGAAGTTATCTGGGGAGGGTATATGGAGGAGGGGGGTGCACGGATTGAAGGTCTATGCCCGTTTCTGTTCCGCTGAATGGTAAGTTTTCGTATCTTCTCTTCCCTTTAATTTGTTAATCCCAGTTTTTGAAATGTAGACAGCCCTTCTCTATTTTTGCAATGCCATTTCCGATAAGCCAGATTCTCTCGAATTTTTTCTGACTCATCTCTCGCTTCTCTGGTTGCAGTATTTTCTGTTGTTCTTTTTGTTCTCTACTCCACCGGGCCCTTGTCTCTGTTTGTATTATGGTCTTAACTTCCACCCACCTCTCCTCCAGGCTGGGAAATTGATTGTCTAACGTGCCCTTGCATCTCGCTTTCCATATTACCCAGAGGGTCGCTCTCCTCCACAGGTCCGCTAAAGATGTTTCCTCTTCTTCCAAGTCATTGTCTACAATCCTCCCCGCCAATAGGTAAACCTTGTTGGAGGGAAAGGTGTGACCTGTTAATTTGGCCCAGAGTGCATTTGTTTTGTCCCATAGTTCTCGTGCACGTTGACAGAGAATGAGGCAGTGCGTCAATGACTCTTCCAGGTCTTCGTTGCACACTTTGCACCACGCAGATTGTTGTTGGGGATCCTCTTGTTTTCTTCTTTTGCTAAACCATTGGTTGACCGGTACCGCCCAGTATAGTATGAGCCATTGTAAGCTACTGATTCTTGCTGGCCTTATACTAGTGTACTTGCTCCATGGGATTCTGCCTGTCCATCCTGCATTTTCTCCCAAGTTCTTCTTCCATCTATCTGTTATTATCTGTTGGGGGTCCTTCGTTTTGTTTCTTAGTCTATAACCCACCTTGGCTTCGTAGTCGTACATTGGTGTGAGCATTTTAGCTCTTCCAACGCTACCTGGGATGTACCAACCCCATTCTGCTGGGTCCATTTCCAGGTCTTTAATGTCCTGGTCTGGCCTAAAGATCCAGATTTACCCTTGTCCCTGTTCGTGGTTAGGGGTCTTTTTGCGGTTAGTTTTTGGTGAATAGATTCTGACTTTTCTTAGGTGTTTGAGTTCGATTGATAATCTTTGTTCTATTGTCTTTTCGGGTTTTACCAGGTTTTGTGTGTGTCCATTAGCTCAAAGGATTCAAACTCTGCCTTCCCTTCTTCTGTGTCGAGCAGTTTAATCAGCTTGTATCCCACGAGTGGGGGGTTTGGTCCCTTTTTTGTAGCCCAATCTCCTGCTCTCCATTTGGGCTTGGATTTTAAGAGCAGTTCCCATCTCAAAGGGATGCTTTCTAACATCCTTTCTAAATGGTCTTTTAAGTTGTGGACTCCTTTGAGTTTGGTTCTCAATTCTTGAGCCGTGTTCCATCTGTTCTTTTCGTTGTTCCATAAGTGCTCCACCTTCCAAACCCCATTCCCCATCCACTTCCTCCAATGTTTACCTTTAGAATTCAAAGACCAGGGTTTGTGGTTTTGGTCTTTTAAGAGGGGGTTTCCGAATAAAGGTTGTCTCAACACTTCCTCTCTAATTTGTGGTGTTCTTATTTTCTGAGGGAAACAGTCTCTCCAGTGTTTTATCAAGGAGGTCCAGTGGTTACTGGGTGGATCCTTTCCTTCCATCTGYCTTCTRCTATCCTTTCGTGCTGGGTTCCATGCAGGGTTGAGTATCCAGTGGTAGCCTTCTATWTTCGGGTCCACTTTGAACGGGACTAAATTGCGGATCTGATGTAGGGCCATGTTGTGCCATGGGAGTTCTCTGTTGAAGAGCAGTTTGATTATCCATTTAAGTTGTAGTGCCTGGAATTGTGAGACTGGGTTCAATAAGCCCAAGCCTCCTTGTGCTTTGGGCCTGGTAACATATTTCCAAGCTACTTTGGAGATGTACTTGTCTTTATCCGCGTTCCCCGTCCAGAGGTAAGCCCCAAGTTTCTTTTTGAGACTGGTAAAGAAATCTGGGGGTGGATTCCAGAGTGAGGCCACATACCATCCTGTCGATAAAATTGAGGTGTTAAGCACTAGGACCCTTCCCATGAGAGACACGCATGCTGTCTGCCATCCTGTCAGTTTATTGGCCATCTTGACGAGGAGGCTGGTGCCTGAGGCCTCGCTGACTCCGTCCTCTGATACTTGGATGCCCAAGAAACGCACAGGTTGCTGAGAATCCATCCATTGTAGGCCCCGGGTCTCTTGGGTTTGTTGTGGGGGGTCGGAAGCGGATAGCGACCAACCCACTGTTTTATTCCAGTTTATCTTCATTTCTGAGGCTAGCTGGAATGTCTGCATTGCTTTTGTGAGTGCGAGAAAGGACGAACCCGATGCTCTGATAAGAACGGTCAAGTCGTCTGCGAACAACATCACTGTGGGAATAGTTAGAGGTCTCCCATCATACTCTCCCGAGAGTCTTTCTATAGATGGGTCCTTGCGGAGAAAAGCGGCTATTGCTTCCATCAAAAAGAGGAAGATCGGGGCTGCCAGCGGGTCCCCTTGTCTCACGGATCTTGTCATTTTGTATTTTTCTGAAAGATGACCGTTGACTTGTACCATCCCTTGGGCATCCCCATATAGCACCTTTATCCATTTTCTGAAGTTTGGTCCTACTCCCATTTTTTCCATGCTTAGTTGCAAGAAGTCCCAGTTGACCTGGTCATAAGCTTTTTCGAAGTCGAAGAACAGTATGGCTGCTTGTAATTTTTTGTCTTTTATGATTTTAGTAGCTTCATTTAGGCAGACCACATTGTCCAAGATGTATCTTCTCGGTATGAACCCTGTTTGGTCCAGATGGAAGCATTTGTCCGTGACATTCCTTATTCTGTTAGCTAGGGTTTTGGCCGGTATTTTGTAGACTACCGGAAGGAGGGTTATAGGCCTATAATTTCTTCTGTCTGCTCTTTCCCCCTTTTTATATAGGAGTGTGACTACTCCCGTGCTGACCTCTTTCCCAAGAGATCCCTTGTCAAAGGCTTCTAGGAAGAATGATGTAACTGTGTCTCCCATTAGATGCCAGTTGGCCTGCCAAAATTCGTTTGGCAGTCCGTCTAACCCGGGGGTTTTGCTCGGTTGCATGCTCGTAAGGGCCTCATAGAGTTCTTCCTTTGTGATTTCCTTGTCCAAATAGTCTATGGCCTCTTGTTTGAGACTTTTGTCCAGGTGTTTCATGAATTTTTCTCTGGCTTTCTGTGTGTAGTTGCTTTCTTCCGGACTGGTTTTGGATGTGTAAAGACTTTGATAGAAATCTGCAACCACTTTTAACATTCCTTCTTGTGAAGTCTGTTGGTTGTCTTGGGAATCCTTGAGGCTATGAATCCTGCTGTTCCTGTGATTTAACTTGATTTTCTGAAAAAAATATTTCGTCATAGCTTCATTGCTTGCCCAATCCTTTACCCTTGCTCTGATGGCTAGACCTTGCCTTTTCCACTCTGCCCATTGCTCGAGTTCTGTTCTGGCCTCCTCTAAGGGCTGCTTGTATAATGGTACTCCTGGTTGCCCTTCCCTGAAGTCTTCTTTAATTTCTTTCCACTTAGTTTGGATGCCCTGCTTGAATGTGCTCATATTGAGGAGTGATGTGTTCAGTTTGAAAAAGCTCTTCCCTGGGGAGTTGTCTAAGGTRAGTGCYAAATTGATGGCTATWSGGTTGTGATCGAACCYTGCATAGTATGGAAGCCTTCCTATAGAACTATCTATGACTGCCCCTTCTAGTGACTGTGATATGAGGAAGAAGTCGATTCTCGAGAAGGATGTTCTACTTTGGGTTGTTTTTCTGATACAAGTATAGTCCTTTTTATTCGGGTTGAGCATCCTATAAGGATCTATAAGATCATTTTCTATTGTAAGTTGCGCTAGAGCTGTTGCTGCTGGGTCTTGGGAGGTTTCTTCTGCCCATGATATCCTATCTAGTTGTGGATTTTGTACTGTATTCCAATCTCCCACTACTATTGTGTGGGACTGTTGTTGGTAGAGGCCCTTGACTTCTTCCAAGAAATCCATTCTCTCCGCTGAAGAGTTGGGGGCATAGATATTTATGACTGTGAGGTCCTCCCCTCTGTATGTTATCTCTAATTTGGCCCATCTTCCCTTTGTTTGGTCGGCTGAAGTGGAGTTGATCCGTAGAAAGTGTGAGGCTTCCGTGTTACTATGTGTGAGTATTAGCATTCTTGCTGAAGACGGTTGGGGGTTGTATGCTGTTACTATAGAAGCGCAGTTTCTTATTCTTCTGCAGAACTCGTTTTCTATTGCTTTGTGCGTCTGTGAATTGGTTAGATACGTCTCTTGAATGCACAGTAAGTCTGGGGGGGTCGGGTTGTTCCACCCTGTCGTAGTTAGAAGGCAGTGCCATTTTTCTGGATTGGAAAGGATTGTTGCCAGTCCTCTGACATTCCATGATTGGATAATTAAATCCCCCCTTCTGGTTTTCATTGTTCAAAGGATGCGATACATGGTTTGGTTTGTTTGAGGGATTTTAGATGGACTAACTGCTTTCTGACACGTCCTCCAATGGGGTGAGGTGAGACCGCAGTTCCTTCTCCGCCATTGTTAGGACTCTAGCCTCTACTAGCGTTGCTAGTGCTGCTGCATTGTGTGTCATGTTTGTTTCATTTCCTAAGGCTGTGATGGGTAGTGCAGTCATCCACCACCAGGGCTTCCATTGCATGCCTTCAGCGAGTTTTGTCTCCTGATCGAAATGGACCAGGGGCGGTCTTGCGTCGTACATACTTCGGTCTTTCCCTTCCGTTTCCCCAGATGTTTCCATTTTGCTGATTTCCTCTTCATCTGGTGATTTGCCTACTAGTCCCAAGACCTCTGGCACCTTTCCCTTGCTGAGCTTCTTCAGGACATCCCCTTGCTTTTGCCCCATTTGCAGCCTAGGAACTGAGAGGTCGCTGCATACAGCCACGTTCCATTCCTCCCCCACTGGGTCGAATTGGATGGGGATTATTGCTCGAGCGGGTAGGAGCATGCTTGCTTCCTTTTTCGCTCTTTCCCAAAACCCCTCATGAGCCTTGAGGTGCAGGTCCTGTATTGTAACCATGCGCAGAGTCATTTCCCCGTTCAGATCGGTGAGTCTTTCACATTGTGCAAAGAGGGATTCTGCTTGGATGCCCAACAGTGCTGCTGTGTCGTTTTCTTCGTTGGGATCTGTCTGCCCCCGTTGATCCTTCTGTCCACCTGTGGTGACTGTGAGCTTCTGGTTTGGTAGTTTCGTGCTCTTGAAGTGCAGATTCTTCTTCACACTGTCTCCATTCCCTTCGTCTATTTCCATCTCTGGGTTCTCCTTCGTTGCGATGTATTTCTCTGCGAGGAAAGCAGCCAGTTCTTCTTCTCTTTCTAGAGGGGTGAATGGATTCTCCGAGAGGGGAATTGATTGGGAGGGGTTTGAGGCAGCCATTGTTTGTCTGTATTTTTGTTCTTCCTTGTGCAAGATCAGCTGCAGATCATATTTGTTTTGTCTTTCCTTCTCAAATCTCTGGATGAATTTCAAGATCTCGCTCTCATGGCGACCCGACCACGGATAGTACATAGTCTCATCCTGTTCCTGTTCTTCATCCGTGACCTCCCTGTCGAATGCTCCCTCGAGATGTTTCCTTTTCCCCCCCACTGCAGAGTTTTGGTTGGCTGACCCTCCTAGAAGCGGGAGGGTCGTTGTTGTCACTTCTTGACGGGCTTCTGTTGTGTCTGTTCCTTGGCCTTGACCTGTTTTTGTTTGTCCCCTCTGCATTCTTCTAGAGTACGTCTTTTGTTTTTGTTGTCCCCCTTTGCCCTTTTCCGCCTCCTGATTTTGTCTGACCACTTCCACCCATTTCTTTTCCGTGATTTCTTGTACCGACTGCAGATCTGCGCGCAGATCTCTCTCCCAGATTTCTTGCTTTAAGCTCTCAATGTTTATAGCGGGATCCCTGGTGAAACATTTGGGGGATTTCCTTTCCACTTTCATGGCTTGCCATCTGCTGTCAAACGGTGGGTACACCTCGGGGCTGGGTGTTGGTTCGCTGTCTAAGGTCCAGACCCAATCTGGTATGTCCAGGTTATCGTTGAACACCCAACCTGCGTATTGGGTGCCCGGGACGTGCCAATATCCCCTTTTGTCTGTCACTTCCTGCAAGTTGGCTGTTTTGAGGAGCTTGGGCTTTGCGTTTTCCATTACTTTGGGGCAGTTGGTATCTGTCCCTAGATGCCCTCTCTGTCTGCATTTGAAACACAGAGGATTGGCCTTGCTGGACACGGTGATCCTGATAACTTTGCTTTCGTGCGAGAAGAACCACTCCTCGGGGGTRTAYGGCGTAGGACTRTTCCCAATGTCCARCACRACTGTCATTTGGTTATGGTGAGGGGTGAGAAAATCCGGGGTYGCGACAATCCAGTGTGATTCTTGGAAATGCCCGTATTCCATCCTCACTCTTTCTTTGACACTGCCGTGCATGCCTTCTGGTACGTTGTCGAATTGGATCCAGAAGTGCTTTTTGAGGTGGTCCTGTCTGTATCTGAATGGCGTTTGTTGGTAGCTTGTGGCCTGTTTCCAGGGGTGAACTGTGACGACCGATGAATTGCAGGTGAAACATTTGTTCTTTAAGAATGACGCAAGGGCCTCTTCCATGCAAAGTACCATGATTACATTCCTTGACCTTGGGTGGAATGAGACCTTGGGATCAGTCCCTTGGATTGGTTCCAAGCTCTTCAGTTTTTCCCATATCCATCTCAGCTTTGCTTGTCTGTCCAGATCCTGACTTTTCTTTGCAAATGTGAACAGGACTGCATGTTTTTTGTGAAGCTCTTCCTGCTTGGATGTGAGTTCCTTAGGACATTCGTAGATTACAACTTCCTCTTGGTTGTTTCCTCCTTGGTCAATGAGTCTGGTTGTTCTGATAAGAGGTGTCCTTGTTTGTTCTGCAAGCCAATTTTGCGTTTCAATTCCCATACCCTCCATCTTGCGGCGGGTCCCTGTACTGCGGAGCGGGATGGGAACGCCACATATTTGTAAGGGGTGTGCACTGGATGGCGCAGGCCGGTAGCTGATGCTGGAGCGTCAGATTGAAGGTCCGATTAGAGTGGGCGAGGGGTTGGGGAGGGAATAGACAGAAGAGCCAGTGCTGACTGTGGGCTACTGATGTTACTGATAGCAATGAAAAGGTGATAATATGAAACAGTGGTGGAATGAAATAAATCTTAGTAAAGAAATAGAAGAGTAAATAGCTTTAAATGGACAATGATATAAAGGTAAAAAAAAATAAATTAAAGTGATATTAGTGTTAATGTGTGCAGATCATAATAACTTACTGATTTGTGAATGTTAGACGTGTTAGTGTCGATCTCCCTACGTGGCTTGGTCGACTTTCTGGCCAGTCGGACTTGGGTGAAAAAAAAAAAAAAAAAAAAAAAAAA
>BFEA01000607.1:377084-395482 GCA_003427395.1 Chara braunii | reverse complement strand
GTGTGTACCCTTTTCCCCCCCTCCCTCATGTGTCTGCTTGATACAGGTCATCCTCAACAGTCCCCCTTCCCCTCTCTTCGTATGCACAACATCTCTCCTCTTTTCTGTGCAGTTCACATTCGGAACGCTTTACCTCCTCCTGGACCTCATCCCTTTTTGTGTGTAAAGCATGTCTTTATCCTCCTTACGTTGCAGGCATGCCTTCAGGCTCCTTTGGGTGTTCACAGACATGCTGGGCAGGCCAGTGCCCTCTTGGCAGACATTTTTGCCGGTCATGTCTGCACGCTCATGGGGTGTGTATGAGAGCAGATACACAGACATGTCTGTTCAAACATGTTTGCTTGTCGGAGGTGGTTTGGCAGACATGTCCCTCGACAACATACACTGAGACACACACATGTTCTGTGGATAGTCACTCTTGTAACAATCATCACTTTCATTTCGGCAAATTCGGCTCTAGTCCCACTGATATTATGTCGATGTTATGAATGCATTATTTTGGCGGCCAATTTGATGCTTTACAAGCACAAAGGTAGCACCAGCAGTCCCATTCCCTAGTCTTCGGTTGTGTTTGACTCCTGAGGGTTGACCAAGTCTTTTTTCCTTCTTTTTTTTTTTTTTTTTTTTTTTTTAAGGAAACAGAACCTTATGGCTCTGGTTCCATTTCCATTCTGGGGAGCATCAGTCCAGTTCCTATTCCACCGGCAAGTCTTTTTTCCTTCATTATTAGGTGAAAGGTAAAAAAAAACAACAATGGAGGATGCACTACAGTTTTGCAAGGTTGAGATATGGCGGAACTGTCCTCTTGCTGTCCTCTTCTTCTCTGTGCTCTAGTGTACTCATAATGGGGGCCTTTCTACGTCATCATGCAGGATAGTGAAGGTATGACTTTTGTGGATGGATCTGGTATGCACAACGTCCTGCTATACAACAGATGTGCGGGGAACCTTGGACTTGACCGAAGGCCCAGCAGTTGTGTCTCTCCCTTTCCAGACTTTTCCACCTTTAAAGTCTCAATGATTTTGGGGGCCTCTAGCATCCAGCCAATAAGCCACCCCCCCACACACAGACATCTGGGTGGAAAAGGGGTTATCTGGTGAAAATCTACAAAGCGGATACCAGTCCTGCTAGCTCTCTGCTAGCTCTCTGCTCCAGTGGATGCAGGATTGAACCTATACTAGCTGGTTTTTTTTTTTTTTTTTTAACAGGTCCTTATGATCCTGGATCCATATCCATTCTGGGGAGCATCAGTCCGGTTCCTTTCCACCGGCAAATTGAATAATGGAATACATGCCATTACATGGTGAAAACTCTCACGCTTCCTTCCGTCTGGCCGACGGAACCCTGACCAGCATTGATTACTCCTGTTCAGGAGGATTGACTGTCAGTTTGCCCTGCCCTAGTTTTCCTCTCAGATACCCTATTGTGAGGAACAAGCCCTCAAGGGGCCCTATCAGACATCACATTGTTCTGGGCTAAGGCCCCCAGCAAGCCCAGTGCCCGCCCTAAGTGAAGGCGGGCCTGAATATTCGTCAGAGGCCAAAATTCGACATTTTCATATGTGGTTATTCAGGCTCTTGCAGCAGGCCAGTTGGTTGGGTAGATACATGAGCCTCACTAAGCTGCGTCATACAGTTGGCCCAGGCGTAGAGAGCTGCACCTGGGCACATACACACAAAGCAGGGCCGATACATTGGGAAGCAGGCCATCGGCCTTTGGAAAAGCAGTACTGCCGACGCACCCGCCTGGGAGCCCTGCACAGATGCAGCAAACAACCCAAGTCCGGAGACTCAGGCCGTGCCCAACTGAAAAGGGGCCACGCCCTCAACTGTAGTCTCGGGCCTGGGCGCAGGGTCTGAGGCCCAACCGGAAGCTACCGGAAGCTTCCAGCCAGGCCACACGCAGCATCCAGGAGGCTGCCACTTCCATAAACGAAGTGAGGCAGCCCAGGCCAGGCGTTCTGGCCAGTGCAGGCAATGCGGAAGTGCTGCTGCGCTATCGCTTGATGCTGCGCTGCTGCCAAGAGTGCTGACGGGGCACGTAGTGGTGAGGTGGGGGCCGTGGGGCGCTGCAGGGCAGCGAGGCGCAGGCAGCCATAGCCAAGCTGCTAGGCGCCAGGGGGTAAGGAGGGCGATCAGGTGGTCTTCATGGAAGGAGGCGAGTGTGGGTAATCAAGGTCTGAATGAGGGTGACGAGAGACGTACCTGGTGCATGAAGAGAGGTTGGCTATGGTGTTGACAGTCATGTACATTGGTCTTCGAGAGTCGAAGTGAGCCTGTTGCGTGAACCAGATGTAGATAGGATAGTCGGGTAGAGTAGGCTGGGCCCTGGGCGCCAGACAGAGAGGAGCAACTTTGGATGCGCCAGACAGAGAGGAGCGACTTTGGATACTCTTGGTGTAGCCTACGGGCTTGGACATTGACTCATTACTTCATTGTATTGCTCTATATGGATGGTTTTTCTCGGTGCATTTGTACTCTCTGCTCGGACACGACTACTCGTACATCTTTGTGATTTCGCAACTTGGTTTTCTGTATATCGTTCACACTCATATTCCTTGCAATTTGGCATCGGAGCTTGTTTGTGATCGCCGCTTACCTGGCACTGGCGACATTGTTACTTGGTGCGCTGACAATGCTTCATGTGCAGTAGGGATACTCTGGCGCTGGTTTGATTGAGCGGGGCCCAGGTAGAGGGGCCGGCCGCTGGAAGGCTGTGGCAACAACATGGGAGCTGTGGCAACAGCGGATGTGCACGTCGGCCCAATTGGTGAGAAATCTGTGGTTGGGGCCAGCTATCTCCAGGTATGTTGTTCCCATTCCTTATCTACCCTCTCATTCTCCTCTTACCGTGAGGAAGTGAGTCCAACTTGAGTGTCCTCTCTTTGGTGAGGAGTCATGTGCGCGCTCTACCTTGAGAGATGGCATTCTTCCCGGTGGCGCATCTGGAAGGAGAGGGCGGTGCCTCTGAAGGGCCCTGGTCGAAGCACGGGTCACGGTCACCATGCCAACCCATGGGCAGTAGTACACGCAGGCTATGCTGCTTTGTCCATTGGGGCTCTTTGCTGCGCTGATAGAAGGGATGTGCAGACTGACCAGTCCTACGTAGATGCTCCCAGACCGTCTGTAAACATTTCTGGTTGGGGTCTGAACTGTCCACTGGCTGTGATCGTCGTCCTGATTGCGACGTTAAAGAATTCCTCAGGACTCTCGGGGGCTGTCCTTAAATTGCCTCTTGATCAGCCAGACCAGTCAGACGTAAGGCTCGTTGCACGCGAGGGTAAACAAGAGCAGGACTGGTCATAAGCATACTTCTCGGGCACAGGGGTGGGTCGTGGTTGCACACCTTAGACACTGCCGCTTGATGATGCTCACAGGTACGTTGGATACAGGGGAAGGGGATTCCAATTGTGAACTCTACTGTGCATCACTAACATATCCATTGTGCATACATCTGCTTACAGTAGTCTATTTTTATTTTGATTAGTTGGTTGACAGACTGCTGACACCTGACAGACAGCCTAGAGTAGGACTGTAATCTACCATAGTCAGTTCTTTTCAAAGCTTTTGTGCATAACTAATCGGGATTGAAGAAAACTACATGTGTACAGTCCGTGTAGGTGTTGTTGATGCCGCTTGTTAGATAGCCTACGTAACTCGCCGGACAGTAAATTATTTTAATTATTTTTAGAACCGGTCAGACGCATGCTGCGGTAGGTCCCAAAGAGGACATTAGTGCAGACAGCGTCTGCCTAGCCCATGAGTGGATCAGAGGGTGGGGAGGATACATCTGACAATAGGAGGCAGACACGAAGGGATACCAGTAGGATACCCTTAGTGTTCCAGGTCCTACTACCAGAAGACGAAAGGAGACTAAGGGCCGAAGCTAGGGCCCGTAATCTAGAGACTGCGAAAGAAGCGGCAAGAGCTGTAGAACGGGCGTTGGCAGCAGCAACAGCGAGCGCGGTAGCAATGGCTACCTCTGAAGCAACATCTGCTGCGACTTCAACTGGTCAACAGACCAGCTCGCATGTTATCTCCAGTTCGTCAGGGGTTGGCACTAGTCAAATGGCGGGCTCGCAGTACAGCTCGCCGCCTTCACGCACCCGGGAGCAGATGGAGCTCCAACAAGTAGAAAGGATTCGCTTAAGGCTAGAGGAGGAACTTAAACAGGCTATTAGAAGAGAGAAAGAGATTAGAGATAAGAGTGTCAGACTAAAGGGTAGGGAGGCAGACAAGGCTGCACTAGAGGGGTTAGATTACTCGACCCTTAGCAATACTCAAAAGATTTTTAAGGCGAGCATCATGTCCATGCATGCATACATGGACAATAAACTGGATACAATCTAGGACACCTTGGACCAGATCCTGAACGCCATGCACAGGCCAGGAATCAGGCCAGCAGTCTTGCCATCGCTGCCATTCTCAGCCATGACAAGCCCCTATGCCGCTTAGTCCGGACCATCACCAAGTGGTACATCAGCAGCAGCCCTATCTCAGACTGTTGCTTCTTCATCTTCTGGTCTAGCGACTGGAGCTACACCACGGCGGGACAGAAATTACCTTGGTAACCCAAGACCCCCCTGAAACCACCTCCAACCTTCTCAGGAGACAAGAAGGATGAGGCTCTCGACACGTGGTTGAGAACGGTGCCAGTGTAGGTGAGGGCAAAGAGGACATTGGTAGAGGAGGAAGTGATTATTGCTGCATCCTGCTTAGAGGGTTCAGCAGCTCGCTGGCTAAATGGATTGGTAGCTTCAAAGGGTTTCGACAAGAACATGGGTGATTGGGCGCAGACCCACACCTTAGAAAGTTGTATGGATTTAGTGGAAGCACGATGGCACAACCCTCAGCAGACACAGATTGCCACTGATGGGTTATTAAAGCTTGATGCTAGGAAGTACAAGTCACTGCGAGAGCTTACCACGACCGTAGAGCGCTTGTCCCAGGAGTGGAGTACAACCCACAGGTCTTATTGACCATGTTCTTAAGACGTCTTCCCACAGACATCAAGAACTTGCTGGTCAGCGAGGCTCGGTTAGACTATTACACCTTTGAGACATTCAGTAAGAAGGCCTTAGATTTAGAGGTTATGCTGGGTGGTGCTTAAACCCCCTCTACGGGCGGAAGAAAGAAGAAGGTTCCACAAGAGTGGAAGAAAAAGGGTAGTCGATTGATGATGGTTGATTCTGATGGGAATCAAACTGAGATCGATGATGTTTATGAACATGTGGAGAGTGCAGAGTTGGACGGCGAGGAGAGTGTTGAGGGTAGCAACCTCGCCGCAGCAGTTAAGACTAAGGCAGGTGGCCGCGACAAGGGTGGTCAGCAAAGGAGTCAGGGGCAAGCCGCCAACCCAAACAAAATAGCCGCTTGGGTGAAGGATTGTTTGGATCAGGAAGTGTGGCGAGACCGTTGGGTGCATGGTGCTTGCATAAACTGCGGCGAGTACAACCATACGCAGTTTAAGTGCAAGAACCTGAAGGTCTTGCAGAAGATCCCTCCTAAGGGTGGGTATCCTTCTTCTCAGTCTGGGGCCTCTACGAGCTCCMGCTCGGGAAACACTTAGGGTCAGTAGAAGTTGTAGCTGCTTCTACTCTCGTTGAAGCGGTTGATCTACCCTCCCCGTTTCAAGAGTCCGAAGCTATTGACTCCTTAGTCGCCCCGCAGACGCATCCGGACCCAACTATACTATGTACGTTGGATGTGTCTGAAGCCTTAGAGGACCTTCAAGGTGAGTGGTCAGCAAGGAACCCTCGTGAGTCCTAGGTGGCACTAAGTAGAGGTCCTAGAGGGGAGCACTTCGTTGTGGAAGTTGGTGTGGGTGGTTGCAAGTGCGGCGCCTTCGTAGACATTGGCTCCACGTGAAACTTCATAAGTCGCGACTGTGTTGATAGACTGCGCCTAAAGGACCGGGTGCAGCGCCTTAGTAGACTGGTAGCATCTACTTTGGCCAACAAAGAGCGCATAATGGTGGAGGACTATGTTAAAGACATGGTCTGCACATTCTCCTACCCAGGAGAAGAGATGAACCATAAGATATCATTCCTGGTGAGCGACGATTTGCCATTTGACATGTTGTTGGGCATGTACTACCTCGAGGTTGCCAAGCCCCAGTTTGACTGGGACAATAAGGTGTTGAGGCACGAGTTGCCTAATAGGAGGACCGTTAGACTGGCTAAGTATTAAGCCAGTAGGTTAATAGACTCCTATGGGTGCTTATGCGCATCTGCCTTCTATAAGTATTGTAAATAGAACCAAGAGGAAGGAATGTACTTAGTCTACATCTCCACAAAAAGGGAGGCCGTTAAAACACCCCTACAGATAGAGACCATCGTCGCTAAGTATCCTCATCTGTTTGAGGAGCCTACAAGAGTCGTAGACAGGGAGATTGTCCATGCCATAGAGATCATCCCAGGTAGCAAGACACCTAAGGGAAGAATCTATAGGATGGCTCCAACCGAGTTAGACGAGCTTCGGTGACAAGTGAAAGAGCTCACAGAGAAGGGGTGGATTCGGCCTAGCACCTCCCCCTTTGGCTCACGAGTTTTATTTGTTCCAAAGAAAGGGGGAACACTAAGGATGTGCATTGATTATAGAGGCCTCAATGCCATCAACGTTAAGAACGACAGCCTGATAGGGTGCAAGGGTGTAAGTACTATACCTAGTATACCAAGATAGACTTAAAATTCGGCTACCATCAGATTGCCATAAGACCAGAGGACCAGCACAAAACCGCATTCCAGACCACGTACGGTCTGTAGGAGTTGTGGTGATGCCCTTTCGCCTCTGCAATGTGCCGGGTACATTCTAGCACGCAATGAATAGGATCTTCCATTACTAGTTAGATAAGTTCGTTGTTGTGTACCTCGACGACATACTTATCTTTAGTAGAACTGTCGAGGAGCATGCTCAGCATGTAGACAGTACTTTCACTCCTCCGGCAACACAAGTATAAGATCAACGCAAAGAAATGTGAGTTCGGTCGCACTCGAATCTTGTACTTGGGTCATGAAGTATCCGCGGATCGGATTAGGCCCGAAGATGCAAAGGTGGCTAGCATACGTGACTGGCCACGACCCCAGTCTGTGACTGAGGTCAGATCATTCTTGGGAATGTGTGGTTATTACCGCAATTTCGTAAAGAATTATAGCACGATCACATCTCCCTTGACTGATCTAACTCGACTTGACACACCATGGGACTGGACCGACGAGTGTGAGGCAGCTTTCAAGTGTTTAAAGCATGCCCTCACACACCATGAAATTCTCATAGTGCCCGACCCGCAAAGGCCATTCGTTGTTACCACTGACGCAAGCCAATATGGCGTTGGCGCAATGCTGGCTCAACAGGAAGGGAAAAAGTTGAGACCAGTCGAGTACATGAGCAAAAAGATGCCATCAAAGAAGTTGGCAAAGTCCACCTATGAGAGGGAACTCTATGCTCTCTACAAGGCACTTGTCCACTGGAGGCACTATCTGTTAGGAAGGTTCTTTTATAAGGTTCTTTTACTTGAGAACCGACCATCAGACCCTCAAGTGGATTAAGACCCAACCAGTTTTCTGCGATGCACTCAAACACTGGATTGAAGTCATAGATCAGTATGACTTCAAACTAGACTATGTGAAGGGAGAGTACAACAAGGTTGCAGACGCGTTGTCTGGAAGGACAGATTACCTAGTGCTGATTTTTTAGTTTGGCTTATCTGAGGACGTGACTCGATCCTTGGGGGAAGCCTACAAGGAAGATCCCGTCACGATGGACATCATCAACAAACTGTAGGCCAAAGACAACGCCACTTCTGACGAGTCTGTGATGATGGATGGGTTACTCTTTCTTGAAAAGGCGGAATTTAAGAGGTTAGTTGTTCCATCTAGGGAAATTTTGTGTAGTTTATTTTTAGGTGAGTGCCACGACGCAACAGGACATTTCGGCTACAAGAAGACTAGTGCTAACTTAGTACAGCGGTTCTGGTGGCCTAACATGCTGGACGATGCAAAGAAGTACAGACAAGCCGCGGACTCAAGCTCCGCTTGGGTTACTCAAGCCTCTACCCATTCGTGCTGGCGCAGGGCAGAGTATCTCCATGGACTTCATGGATACTCTCGTGACCAGCAAGAATGGCAAAAGGCATATCTTCGGCATAGTAGATAGGTTTACCAAGTATGCTAGACTAATTGCCATGCCAGGGACTGCCAGGATTGAGCACGCCATTAAGTTGTTCATGAACAACTGGGTGCGTGACTTTGGACTGCCTAAGACAATCGTTAGTGATAGAGATGTGCGTTTCACCAGCGAGATGTGGAAGAAGGCCGCTGAACAGATGGGCAGCCAGCTTCATATGACTTATGGGAATCATCCCGAAGCAAATGGGCAGGCTGGACAGATGAACTGTGTGGTGCAACATCTGCTGAGGCATTACATCAAGCCCAACCAGGATGACTGGGATGAGAAACTACCTCTCATCGCCAGTCTGAACAACAATGTTGTTCACAACACCACCGGTGTCATTCCTAATCAACTACATCTGGGATGGAAGCCTATATATGCTCTAGACTTCCTCCTGCCTGAAAACCGAACTGCTGCAACCCCTGGAACCATTGAATTCGGTGTCCAGTATGAGAAATTGTTGCAGCAGATTGTCGAACACATCAAGAAATCTCAGGAAGCTATGATTGCTTCTGAGAACAAACGTCGTCGACAGTCCACATTTCAAGTAGGGGAACGTGTCTGGGTCAAGGTTAGTGAGTTGGGACAGGAGTTTGGCATCTCTAGGAAACTAATGCCTCAGTATTTCGGTCCCTGGGAAGTCTTAGACATTGTGGGGAATGATTTGGATGGTCCCTCGTACGTCATTCGTATCCCTGGTCACCTACGCACATACCCTGTTTTTCACGCCTCCAAGCTTGCACCTTTCGCTGAGACAGCACAGTTCCCGTCACGGAGATCTATGCTGCCCCCAACCATGGATGGCCATGTGGACGTCGACGACATCCTGGATCACAGAGACACGCCTGTTCCCAAGCCACCTGGCAGGGGAAGACCTCCTAAGTCGGCAAGGGAGTACAAAGTGCATTTCAGGCATCATACGGATCCTAAGGAAGATCGATGGATTTCAAGGGAGGAACTTGTCAAGACAGCTCCTCAGAGCATGGCAGATTATGAGAAGAAATTGAAGGGGAAGGCACCAGCATGAAGCATCTCAGCGGACTTTCGAAGCTAAGGGGGATGGAATGTGAGGAACAAGCCCTCAGGGGGCCCTATCAGACATCACATTGTTCTGGGCTAAGGCCCCCAGCAAGCCGAATGCCCGCCCTAAGTGAAGGCGGGCCTGAATATTTGTCAAAGGCCAAAATTCGACATTTCATATGTGGTTATTCAGACTCTTGCAGCACGCCAGTTGGTTGGGTAGACACGTGAGCCTCACTAAGCTGCGTCATACAGTTGGCCCAGGCCTAGACAGTTGCGCCTGGGCACATAAACACAAAGCAGGGCGATACATTGGGAAGTAGACCATCGGCCTTTGGAAAAGCAGTATTGCCGACGCACCTGCCTGCGAGCCCTGCACAGATGCAGCAAACAACCCAAGTCTGAAGACTCGGGCCGTGCCCAACTGTAGTCTCGGGCCTGGGCGCAGGGTCTGAGGCCCAACCAGAATCTACTGGAAGCTTCCAGCCAGGCCACAGCATCGTCCAGGAGGCTGCCACTTCCATAAAAGAAGTGAGGCAGCCCAGGCCAGGCGTTCTGGCCAGTGCATGCAATGCGGAAGTGCTGCTGCGCTATCTATCGCTTGATGTTGCACTGCTGCCAAGAGCGCTGACGGGGTGTGTAGTGGTGAGGTGGGGCGCTGGAGGGCAGCGGGGCATAGGCAGCCATAGCCAAGCTGCTAGGCGCCAGGGGGTAAGGAGGGCGATCAGGTGGTCTTCAGGGAAGGAGACGAGTGTGGGTAATCAAGGTCTGACTGAGGGTGACGAGATACGTACCTGGTGCATGAAGAGAGGTCGGCTATGGTGTTGACAGTCATGTACATTGGTCTTCGAGAGTCGAAGTGAGCCTGTTGCGTGAACCAAATGTAGGTAGGATAGTCGGGTAGAGTAGGCTGGGCGCTGGGGGCCAGACAGAGAGGAGTGACTTTGGATACTGTGTTGGTGTGGCCTACGGGCTTGGACATTGACTCATTACTTCATTGTACTGCTCTATATGGATGGTTTTCTCGGTGCATTTGTAATTTTGTACTCTCTGCTTGGACACGACTACTTGTACATCTGTGTGATAACTTGGTTTTCGGTGTATCGTCCACACTCATATTCCTTGCAATATTGATTCTGTTGTCTGGACTGCAAGTAACAAGAAAACTGGGAGAGTTGTCTTCCTTCTGAGACTAAAGCCTCAATTTTGTCCTTCACTGGAGTATGTTCCTTGCAGATGTTGGGATGAACCATTTCTTCCAGATCAGCTTGTTGTCCTTGACTATTTCAATCTTTCCCTGTAGCAGCCAGTCTCTCGTGAAGGCTCGTCTCCTGAGTGCGAGTTTTTCTTGCTTGCCTTTCGTGGCTGTTACCCTTCTCCTCCATCTGCATCAAATCTCTGTCTCCACCATCCTTATCAGAAGGGTCCACATTTCTTCCTTGGTCGCTTCTGATCCCTCGATCGCCTTGGCACATCTCCTTTTCCATATGACCCATAGGGCCAGCTTTCTGAGTATGTAGAACCAGACCTCCTTGCCCCCCCTGACACTGTCGGGGATGTTAGTTAGGAGTAGGATATTCAGGGGGGTAACGGAGGGTGGTGGGACTGAGAAGAGGTTATTCTCTTTTTTTTTTCTTTTTAAAAAAAAAAAAAAAACAACAACCCCCTCCAGTGCTAGAGGTGCTGGTAAGAGCAAACACCGCTAGCACTGGGGGAGAGGCTCCATCTATTGGTGGGGAGCATCACCTGCTGGAAAGCGGGTCCAGTGTCCCATATACAGAGTGAAAATACAGACTGAAGTAGAGAAAACCCTGCCAGCATTGATTGCTCTGGGGTCCAGAGGATTAACTGAGCAGGTTGTATTGGGACAGGTACCTCTTCGCCCCATGTCGGGCGCCAGATATCTGTTGCTACAAACTGGTTCCTTCCTCCAAATGAGAATGTGAAAAGGGATGGAGGGGAGCTGGGAACATCTGATGCTGGCGCCCCTACATATAACCTGTTGCAGTCCTGTTTACTCCGCTCCATACCATTGCATGTCCACCATACCCAGCTGATGGGGTGGAAAGGGATCAGGAAAATCCGATGGTGGCCGTAACGGAACCTCTTGGCCCACCGTTGTCCAATCTCTGAAGCAGATCTGATAGTCTTTTTTGATCGGCTCCCGGTTGCCGTCCTGGTCGCCTTCTTCGCCTTCCTGAGCTTGGCCGCCATCCCACTTGATGGACGCGATGCGACCTCCGTTCTCGCCGCCCAGCCAGTCCCCCGAGAATTGTCGAATTTTTTGTTCTATATCTTTCTTTGTTTGGCACAGATCCAGCTGACTTTTGACCTTCTGCCATTGCGTCATAAGTTCTTGGTGTATGAATTGTTTAATCATGTCTGTCATTTCCTCCCCAGCTATGCGGACTCCCTCCATGACGTGTATACAGCGTCTCCTCCAGATCGCCCACATAACAGCTCTCCTCCCTATTTTAAACATGTTATCTTCAAAGGTACTAGATGTAGGGGAGATCCATGTCTCGCACAATATCGCCCTCCAGTCCCATGGCCAGGTCGTTCCGGTGTCCAGCAGGCTCCAAAGTCTGTCCCACCATCACCATGTAAGAACAGACCCCGGGCATTGCAAGAAAATGTGTTCTATGGTTTCTGGGATCTTACGGGATGGGAATGTCGTGTGACACGATTTGCACCACGAGAGTGCCAGTCCTTTTTGTTCCAGGTAAGTGCGATCTATTAGCCAGTCACTAGTGCGGAGGCAGCGGTGCTCTATCTGCCACTGTAGTGAGGCTAGCTTTGCAGGTTTGGCCCTTGTGAGGGAGAACAACCGAGCGGATGGCGTCGACCCCAACATTCAAATGGGATCTCCAACAGGTTTTCACAATATCTTTCAGATTTACCTTAGGGCACAGTAAACGATAGGTGGCCTTCACTGTCAGGCTGTAGAGCCTCACGTTCTGTGTCCTCGGGGTTCTGCACGCGGGGGGCCACTGCCACTCCTCCAGGTCAAAGGGGAGGTCCGTAATGCAGGTCCCCGGCTGGTATACTATGCAGTCCTTATCACGTAGCACCCGGATCTTGTACATATCAGTGTCCTGGCACCATCTCGTTACGTCCAGGGCATATTTGGTGAGTTTATTGTCATTTTCTTTGTGAAAGAGATTGATCAACATTTCATCCGTGCGTGTTGTTACAACATTTCCTACACTCTCTGGATCTCCGGGGGCCGTCACCCAGTCCCCTTCCGCCAGCTTCGGTCCCCTTCGCAGGATGCGCACCCAATCCAGGGGAATCGCGAAGATCAAACTTTCCAGGTTGTTTTTTATATTATGATAATGCTTCAGCAGCGTCCTCATCTGTGACTCTGTCTTCCAGCCCTTGTTTTCTGAGTCCCCGATGTCTTTAACTCTGGTTATGCCCCTTTTGACCCAGCTGTTCCACGGGGAGTCGGAGCTGCGGTATACCCTCCCATTTCGATCCGTGATATTTCTATTCCCGAACAGGGGTTGTCGAGCCACCTCCTCCCATCTGGTTGGCCCAGGTCTATCTGGCAATGGTAGTTGGCGCCAGGCTTTCATATAGCGGATCCAGAAATCGTCCTTTGCGAGGTTGCTGCGGACCGCATCCCGGTTCAGGTCCTGGCCCGCGCGGGAGCGTCGCGGCAAGGACCAGAAGCGGTCTTCCAGCCAGGTCAGGGGGTTTACTGTTTGAGGGGCTTGCCAGGCCATGCCAAGGGAGGTCTTGTGTGAACACCAATCTCCTGATCCACTATTCTCATCGTACGCCGGATTCGCTTTCTGAGCCCTGTGATTACGTCATATTGTTGTGTCGTGTGCGATTGGCCCAGACAAGGGCACTTCTCTTTTGTGGTGGATGGATCATGGCACTGCCACTGCATTATATGGCAATCAGCCTCTTCTGCTCCGAACTGTTTGTCTGTCCCATTTGGTGCTATGATTTTGTTATACCCTTGATTGAAAGGCTGCATTGAGGAATGCTGGCTGTTTCATTGTCCTCAGTTTGTTTGTGTAGATAACCTCTTGTTTTTTCTTTCAGGTGCCCCTGCTCCTGTGGTACCGGTAGTGCAAGGGTGCGGTCTCCTGCCCGTGCAGTGGGTATACGTAACTCCCCACCCAAGGTTTCCAAGACTCAGGTGGCAAATGCAGAATACTTCTACTCACTCACCCCTGCAGGTTGTCCTCCTGGATGTCAACCTTGTACAGAGCAGTTCCTCTGACCAACAGACTAGCTAATCTGGTTGTGTCCGGCGTCTAGGGAAGTGGCCCTGAGCAGACATACAGGAGGAGGCATTCTATACATAAATCATTGGGAAACTCTATGGCGAGTGCGACCACCCAGGGATGTCAGCAGCTTCCCCGGGCCAAGCTGGGGAGCCGAAAATCCTGGACTGTGTCATCACCTCTATTCTCAGTTCTCATGTCTTATTGACCTTGCCCTTTGGCCGAGATCCCAGTGGATTTCCTAAATTCTGAAGTGGCCATCTATGATGTCATAAATACAAGGAATCTGGACAGGAATCCAGACGGGCATTCCCGTGCCTGTGGCATAGCACAAACAAGACCTCCCTCTCCTCCCCACAATGCCCGTTCTTGCAACCCCCCCCTTTCGAGTTGCAACTATGGCGCATTGATCAGACCCTATTCACCTGGGCATGGATGCTCTCTCAGTTGCGTTGTTAGTTACGGCATTATTCAGATACCTTCTGGCAAGCATGAGCCTGGTCGCTATTGCTGCGCGAGGTCGATGCTTTCCAAGCATGAACATATCACAGGAGGCGAAGGTCGATGCTTTCCAAGCATGAACATATCACAGGAGGCGAGGGGAGGGAGGAGAACGCCAGAGATATTTGCCTTGTGTGTGTAATTTAACTGTGCTGAAACGTCACCCTCCTCCAGTTCTGCCCTTCCATATCGGTGCTGCAAAAATCAGGACTGCCAAGTGCGTTTTTGTAAGACGTTCGCTTCCATCAATCATGTTTTGTTGGCATGGTTGCTGCTTGTCAGCTTCTAGCCTATGTGTCTTTGCGGGTTGTACTGATTCATCAAGAGTGTTTGGATGACATGGTTGCTGCTCGGTAGCTTTGTGCCTGTAATGTTGAGGGTTGTTAAACTGTGCTGATCCCTAATCATGCCTTCATCCCCTTCATCCACTCAATAATTGGCTTGGCGACATGTTACCTTGGTCTCCATGTACTGTGTATAAATCACGGGCATTGTCCTTCCCTCTGTCATCCTGGGCAGTAACCAACATGCCATGTACTGGAGCGTGCAGCAAATATTTCAGCAAGCAGTGTAAGTTGTGTAACACAGCTTGTGCCCTTATTGTGTGTTTGCAAGGTATACTGCATCCCAGTCGCCCTCTGTGCCTAAATTCCTCTTGCACTCACCACCAAACTGGGTGTTCTGCTGTCATATTCCATGCTCTCTCTCTCTCTCTCTCTCTCTCTCTCTCTCTCTCTCTCTCTCTCTCTCTCTCTCTCTCTCTCTCTCTCTCTCTCCACAGAAATGCTTGTGATATGTGCCTGTTTGGCAAAGTTTTGACCCTTTTTTTTTTGTTTTTTGGAGTTTGACACTTGTAATTCTTGTGATGCTTGTGATATGTGCGTCTTTTGACACTTCTCTTTTGATTTTTCGCAGTTTGAAGTTTGAACTCTGACAGTTGTTTGCTTGTTTGTTTGTTTGGCATAATATATGTGTGTCATCACTGCGCAGGGGCCATGCTAATCTTCTCTGTATCGTTCCAATTTTGATGGATGTCCCAAAGGACAACTTTGAACACTTGTAGTGTTGGTGGTATGTGCCTTTTTTGGCTGAGCTTTGAGACGCGAAATGCTCACTCACACCACCTCTGCATCATTTACTTCAAATCATCTACTCCATTACTGAGGAAAGGAAAAAAAGAACAAGAGCATATCAATGAGCCTGGAGCCCCTTGAAACCCCTGTTTTCCAGGGGCTGATGTTCTCCCTACGGACAAAGTCAAACCCACATGTCTTTTTTTTGGAGGAACGTCATGTTGGGTTTGGGAGGGTAGCACAGATGGCTTCTGCTTGCACACGTGGGCTCAAGAAATTCTGCAGTGAATGAAAGTTCACTATATCTTACTTGGTTTGAGGATAGGAGGGCTCCGCTATCGTCAGATGTCCTGGTGACGCAGTAGAAGTTATGGCCAGCAGACAAACACACACGCACGAGAGAGAGAGAGAGAGAGAGAGAGAGAGAGAGAGAGAGAGAGAGAGAGAGAGAGAGAGAGAGAGAGAGAGAAGGGGAGGGGCAGGCAGGCTGGCAGGCAGGCCTACTTAGGGGAGAGAAAGAGGGTAATGTAGGCACTAACATGTTGCAACCCAATGGGAAAAGCAAACTTCTTCCAGCATCATCTTCTACAGAGGTAACACCTTCTGCTTCCCTCTGTGAAGAATGAGAAGTGACAGAAGATTTGACAAGGGGAGGCAACAGCTGTCAGGTTATCTATGAGGCGAAGTGCATTTTGACTGCAGCTCCTCACTCTCCTGGTCTCAAACACCCTGAATTCATGTGTCCCAATCTGTCGGTCTCTCACTTTGGCCATAAGACATCAGACACACAAACACGTCAAGTAGTGCCCTCTCCACATTCTTTCTCACTCTTGCCAACACACATCAGACACACAAGTAGCGTTCAGAAAACATAATATACAGAGCAGATATAAATGTTGTGATGAACACATGGTTGTTATGCACACAGGGAGAAAATATACAGGTTACAATGCACAAGTGCAGGGAGCCTTGTGGTTGGTGAAATCTTACAACTATCAGTTCTTTCTTGGCACCAAACCACTGCCTGAGTGTCCTGTTCTTTTTCACTTCTTTTGATCCTGTTTTTTGTTCACTATGCCAGGGACAATGTTCCGTGTTGATTTATCTGCCTGGGGTGGCACTACTGGAGAAGTCCCATCAACAGATATACACCATACACCATAGGTAATGAAGAGACAATCATACCCATTGACCTGAACAATCTGAGTGTCCATGTACTCACCGAGCGTGGCTGTCATGTCTGCGAGGGGAGCTTCCTAGGACATGTCCACAAACTGTGGCCGCGATCTAACATCTATGTCCTCCTACCTCCCTGTTCCTCACCATTCTCCCTCCCCAATTCCTGGAGAAATCCCATCAACAGATATACACCATACATTATAGGTACTGAAGACACAATCATACCCAGTGACCTGAAGAATCTGAGTGTCCATGTACTCACCGAACGTGGCTGTCATGTCAGTGATGCTTCCTAGGACATATCCACAAACTGTAGCTGGAATCTAGCATCTATGCCCTCCCACCTCCCTGTTCCTCACCGTTCTCCCTCCCCAATCCTCCACATTATCTCTCCTCTCTCTCTCGCTCTCATATTTCTCGCTCATCTCCCTCCCATGCTCCATCTCTATTTCCCTCGTGCCTCTCTCTCTCTCTCTCTCTCTCTCTCTCTCTCTCTCTCTCTCTCTCTCTCTCTGTTTTTGCTTTATCTCTGCCATCTCTCCCATCCCGGTTTCTTCCAAACTCTGCTCTCCCATCTTCCCATTCTTGGATTGCGGCCATTGCCCTCATTCCCGCCTCTCTCTCTNAGAGAGAGAGAGAGAGAGAGAGAGAGAGAGAGAGAGAGAGAGAGAGAGAGAGAGAGAGAGAGAGAGAGAGGCTATGACAAATGTGTAAGCAGTCTTAGGAAATTGAAGTATGTAAGGTAGCTTTCACAAAGTGCATAAACCCACACATTATTTTCGTTTTTGTTGCAGATATCGACAGAGGTGACAGTTGGCCTCACTTTTTTGGGGTGCACTGCCTCTTCATGCAATTGGCTGTGACTTCTTTCATCGAGAAGTGTTGGAATTCACATCAATGAGGGGAAAGAAAAGAATACTGGGGGCAACAAGCTGCCCTTAAACACTTTCTTTTTCTTTCTTTAGAAAAAATCCTGCTGGGGGGTACTGTCGTGTGCGATACGAGCATCCCCAACAGTGCCTTCCTCGTAGGAAGCTCCATCTATTGGTGGGGGGTGTCATGTGTGATACGAGCATCCCCAACAGTGCCCTCCCTGTAGGAAGCTCCATCTATTGGTGGGGAGTGACACCTTCTGGAAAACGGGTCCAGCTGACTCCAACGTCCATTACCCGGCTTCAGCTCTTGGTAAACCTCAAAAGGACAGCTTGGGAAGTGACTGTGACTTCCCCGGGGGGCACCGGCGAGGTCTTGCTACTTCCCCTATGGGAGAATATCTCAGAGTGAGTCTACAGAGTTTTGAATGACAGAGTATTCAGGAAGAGATTTCAGATGGGGTCAGGGCGTTGGGGTAGGGATTTCAGAAGGACGGATGTGAGTTGCAGCAAATACAGAGATTCGACCCTACACCAGCCCACCCCTCCAACCAATTTGGCCGAATGAAGTCCAGATGGATAAAATGCTAACATGCAATCACTTGTTGTTTTCTGCCGCCTGTGACCCGTCGACCCGAGGCTGTAACATGGGTAGGTGAGAGACCTGCCTGTAAGGAAAGTTCGTGAGGGACCTAACTTTAAATTCGGGAAAATTTAGCCCCGCACTGAGTAGGATCTCCAACAGCTACCCTAACTGCGAATAGCAGGCCTGGGCTACCCTTAGGACAGACAGGCCCTATGGCCTAAGCTGATAAACGGTCCTATAGCCTATAGCCGGGTAGGGAGCGGCCCTATAGGCCGAAACTGAAACGGTACCGGTTGGTCCAGTCAGTCTGGTCTAGGTCATGTCTAGGCTAGGGTAGACTATGAATACAAGGGTACCTGTTGCAGCTTCGCCCGCAAGAAAATGAAGGGAAAAGGGTCCAAATGAGGGTGGGTAGGGGTTTCTTGGTCGGGTGTGGCTTTGGGTGGGGTCGGGGTGGTTTTTAGGCTCACCTGTGCATTGTTGTTGACACTGCCGATGGAATACTGATGCTGCTTTGTAAGCCTTGGATATATAACTTTTTTCGTTTTTTTTTGCTTTTTTGTCCTGTCAAACACCTGATCACAGTTTGCAATCCTTTCAGTAGTGGTTTGCTGGGTTGGTGGTTGTTCGGATTTGAACTCACCTATTGTGTGTGTGTCACACTTTGCATACCTGTCTCCCGCTAACCAAAAATATTCTTTCTCAGATGTCGGGAGATATGCAATTCTGCGATGCTGGGGGGGGGCAGGGGGGCGCAC
>BFEA01000607.1:340674-370953 GCA_003427395.1 Chara braunii | reverse complement strand
AGAGAGAGAGAGAGAGAGAGAGAGAGAGAGAGAGAGAGAGAGAGAGAGAGAGAGAGAGAGAGAGAGAGAGATTGCATGATGAGATGGAAAAGGACACGTGTCTAGAGACAAAAAATCTGCAGACAACTCTCCCCAGCATTCCCAATACTGAACTGGGTATTATCTTACGTGGCTGGTGTAGCCACTGATAACCCGGGGAGGAAGTCACCAGAAAGTGAGTAGGCAAACGAAACAGAAAATACCCCCCGCATAGCAGTTGACAAACGTAACACCATTGACCGTGGAAGATGGCTACAATGAGCCTCAAACCTTCAATTATGAAATCCTTAACTCATGCCCTTCATGTGTTTTCATCATTCACAATCGTTGGCAATTGAGCTTGCGCCAAGATCCAGAAGAGAAGAGAAATATGAGAAGTACGGCTCACCACGAGAGAATTACAAAGGCAGTTGAATTTATCATTTTCACCAAATATACAGCCTCCTAGCCTTCACTCCCGCAGTCCCCCGCCAGTCATTGTTCAATAAATAAAATATTGAGATTTTGAACCAACAGTCCCTCCGCGCGTCTCTTCTCCGGTGCCCTGTTCTGCTCACCCCTAGAAAAACTGAACCATCATGGGTGGAATCTTGCCACACACTGCCATCCTTTTCCCTCCGGTAGGCCAAAACCATGATTTTGCGCCATGCTAATCGGCACGTTGGGACAAGGTAGCTGGGAAAGGGACTGGTGGTTAAAGGTTCCAAGTACTCCGAAAGGACCACAACTTCTTCATCGATGCCAAAAAACTCCATTGCTGGACCTCACCAGGCCCAGGTAACCATCTCATCGCTCCTCCCTACCAATCTCCCCCCTATCAGGCTCTATTTCGGTGGCGGGTGAAAGTGCCGACCTCCTCCCTACTTCTGCCATTATCAGAAGAGCTCTTAGCCTGGCACCACCCTGTTCTACCATCAAAGGCCTCCCACAGCACGCGCCAGCGTAGTTGCGCATCCACCATAACTGGGCGCTGGAAGCATGAGCCAAATTGAGCTAGCGCAGCTCTCAACACTTGGTCCTCTCTGATCTGAAGAAATGTGCAAAGATTCATGCAGCCTGGAGACCTATAGCATTCATTATACCCAGACTAGGTCAGGATGTCTTAGGCCTTTCCAGAACAGGTTGAAATGGTTTCACCCAGCAGACCCGACATTTGCAGACACAGAGATTCGATCCCTAGATCTGTGCCCAAACCCTGTACATTGACCCTGTGTGCTGAGTGAGATTTGATCCCTAGACCTACCCTGTACCTTGTACATTGACCCTGTGTGCTGAGTGAGATTCGATCCCCAGACCTACCCTTTACCCTGTACCTAGGCCCAACGATCTGTGTAAGACTCGATCTCTAGGTCTGTAGATTAGGAGTTAGGTCTGTTACCGTTAGGCTTAGGAAGGTCTGTTCTAGAAGTCTCTATCTGAGTCTACTGAGGCCTAGAGTCTGTTTGTAAGTTTGTTGGCTCTAGAAGGTCGTAGGTGTCTGTAGGCCAGTCCCGTCAGCAGGTACCAGGGGTAGGGGCTGCACGTGGGGAAGGTTCTGGACCACGCTGTGGGTTCCACACGTTTTGGCCAGAAGGCCAAACGTCTGGAAGCTTCCCTGGGTCACACGTTTTGGCCCAGGCCCACACGTTTTGAGGCAGGGCCCGGGTACCTAGGGCCCGGGTACCTCTGAAGAAGTATAAATAACTAGGCAGCGTCCAGCCATTCAGGCATTCGCCTGTGAGCCATGTGGAAGAGCTGCCTTGGTATCTTGTGCGTGGAGGTCTGCAGGTGCCCCGAGAGGAAGTGGGCTGTGAAAAAGACAGCGGCCATAGCGAACCAGTGAGGGAGACACCGGCGGCCATAGCTAGACGGAGGAAGACGACGGCGGCCATAGCCGCCCAGCTGTTGGTTTAGACAGAGTGTACAGAGTGTGAGTGGCTGTGCAGCGTGGACATCCAGGGTGATCCTCGTACGTGCGTGCATGCGAGAGTGTGGGACAGTGTTCGGCGGCCATAGCCGCAAGTTGTACAGTTGATTCGGACTGAGTGTAATACAAGTTTATTATTGTTTCTGAGTTGGAAGAGTTCAATTTTGCCATCGGTTCTCAAGTGTGCATGTTGCAAGTAAGTCCAGAGTCAAGTCCGATTGCATTGGTATCGGAGCTGGTACCCGTTGTCCACGCCGGCGGAGCTGCAGCAAGCGAGGAAGAAGGAAGAAGCCGCCATAGCCGGAGCTCGACAGAGAGAGACAGCAAGAGAGAGGAAGAGAGAGAGAGCAGGGAGGACGGCAGCCATAGCTGCCAAGCTCGGGAAAGAAGACGACCAGCAAGAAGAAGAGAAAGACGCAGAGAAAAGGAAGAAGAAAGTGACGAAGAGGGAGACGAAGTCAGCCATAGTCGAGGTGAAGAAGACGAAGGTTTTGACGAAGAAGAAGAAGGTCCGCCATACCCAGGATGTTGGAAGGTTGACCAGGGGAGTTTAACAACATTGACCAAGGGTTGACCAAGGGTGTTGACCGGGCATTGACCGAAGTTGACCAGAGCGTTGACCAGGAGCGCTGACCAAGGAGTTGACCAAGACCGTTGATCGGAGCGCCGACCCAGCTGGAGCGAGAAGATTACCGGTACCATCTCTCCACGCCCTGGCCTAACCCTTACCCCGTGGATGTGCACCTTCACCTTGGTACCGGCTGACGTTAAGTCTGTCAAAGTTAGTCAGCCCTATCTCCCTGTCACTTCTGTCCACGTCGGTAGGAGACCGTAAGTCTAGCCCGAGTAGTGAATCAAGGCCCCTCGATAGAAGTTAACCTGTTCGGTCTACGTGTTGAGGYGCGRAATTGTTGTTGATTGTGCACCGTCACCATGGTGGACCTCAGGTCTGGAA
Organism: Chara braunii; assembly: GCA_003427395.1. Lineage (NCBI taxonomy): Eukaryota > Viridiplantae > Streptophyta > Charophyceae > Charales > Characeae > Chara > Chara braunii. The sequence continues at coordinate 368,053 of BFEA01000607.1, read as the reverse complement.
CTAGTACCACCCCCTACAGCAAGGAGCAAGAGGAGAGAGCTGCCGCTATCCTGCAAGAGAGGAAGGAGAGAATGGAGAAGAGGAAACTGATTAAGCAGGCCAAGATGCTGGCCCTGCTGGAGGAGCAAGAGGCAGCCCGAATAGAACGCCCGCAATGGCAAAAGTTGTTCGTTCCCAAAAACCATCGGAAACCCGAACGAAACTCGTCATCTAGAAGTTCCGGATGCGATGGGTTTTTTAGTATGGATTCCCGAAAACCATCGTCTCTGATAGGGATGTACGGCTCACCGGCCAGCAATGGCAAAAACTGATGGAAGAATATGGCACAAAATTGACCATCTTGTCAGGTAGACATCCTGAAACGAATGGGCAAATTGAGCAAATTAAGAGATTGTGCCAACAACTTTTGCATATATATATTTGGCCTGACCAAATTGATTGGGATGAGAACTTACCGAAGATTGCAACGCCTAACACTTCACAAAGGTTGGAGACCGAGATGTCCCATTGATGCTTTGACCAGGGAATAAATCCAACGGCTACCCCCAGGAACAAGAGAGTTCGCAATTATGTATGAGCAAGACATAGCTAAAGTAAAGGAGAATATTCGAAAAGCCCAAACACAAATGATCGAACAAGCAAACAAGCATTGTCGACCATCTCAACTTAAAGAAGGAGATTTGGTTTGGGTAAAGACTAAAAAATTCTCCCTCGAATGTACATATAGAAATCACCACCAACCAAGCCCGAGTACGCGCAGCCTTTATGGCATTTAGTTAGCTGCACGTATTTATTTTATTACTACGAAGTTTCGTCTCCGCTCAAAACTTACAGGCACAAACTTAGTGCCATTTGATGAGTAACCAAAAATAAAGGAGAAGGATATAAGGAAAAAAAAGTGATAAAAAAGAGAGTAATAGCAAGCAATAAAGATTTTTCACGATCMATTGGTTTATAGAAAATCCATGTTTTAGGTGTTTCAAAATACATGACTTTCACAAAACGACCCACCACTATGTGGGCACCTAAGAGTAAATACTGGCAGTGGTTAAGGTAGCCAGTCAAAGGCTACTAAAACACCAGATACAAAAACTACCCATACTAATGATAAAGGCAAGAAGACTTTCCAGCCAAGTCTCATTAATTGATCATAACGATATCGTGGAAATGCTGCACGAACCCAAATATATAAAAACAGAAAGCCTTCGGCCTTTATACTGAACCAAATCGAGCCCGGAATCCAATAAAGAATAGCCATATCCATGATGGGCAACCAACCACCCAAAAATAAAAGAGTACATAAACTACTCGTTAATATCATACATATATGAGACCCTAAAGGAGCAATACGACAAGCACGAAGTGGTAGACGCGAACTTTTGACGTCTTAGCTATGTGCGATACGCAGATGACTTTGTGATAGGCATTATCGGCCCTCTTCCTGACGCAATTGAGATACGAGTCTGAACTTCGTGGCGACACGAAGGAGGAAGGCCTCGGTTGAAATGATGTTCGAAGTTTACTTCAATTAACACAATTGTGTCACATAAGTAGCGACCTGCACGAATGGTGTAACGACTGCCCCGCTGTCTCCAACATGGGCTCAGTGAAATTGAATTCTCCGTGAAGATGCGGAGTACCAGCGGCTAGACGGTAAGACCCCGTGTTTTTGGCATACATATAGAGAGAGAAGGAGCATAATTGGAATTGACGTATGATATTCCTTTTGTTGCTATTTCACTTTACTGCTTTTTTCCCCCCCCTCATGAATATAATATAGAATAGGGTATGGGGGGCTTTATCTTAATAGAAGAGAGTTAGCCTTCCTCAGTAGCTCAGCGGTAGAGTGGTCGGCTGGCCATAGGAGGACTTACTGGAATTGTATTAGCTAATTTTGGCCTATTAGATAATCCTCTCTAGAATGTCTTGGATTAGGTTCTTATCTATTAACTGGGTATATCAAAAAAGATATCCGCTCAAATGAAGCAGGTATGAAATACTTGATTATAGGAGGAACTAGTTCATCGATTTTCACTTATGGTTTATCTTGGTTGTATGGCTTATCCGGAGGAAATATTGATTTAAAAGTATTGCATATAGTTTTTCATATCTTAGCCGTTCGACGTGTCACTATGGACAACTCTTCGACGAGAAGAAAAATGGAATTAGTTCGAACACTGAAGTTCGATGGCCAAACTTGGACGGGACGGAACCATTTCCTTTTTCTTACCGATTGAGCTAAACAGGAATTAGCTAAAATGGTTCTAGGACCCGAATGGGAAGCCCGTTTTGAACCTCACTCTTATGGATTTAGGCCAGGACGTAGTTGTCAAGATGCCATGGAAGCTCTGGCTAGAGCCATTAGAGCCAAATATGTGCTTGACGCCGAAGAGAATGTGTCTCAGAAATTGCTACCTGTCTACTATGGACCTTGGGAAGTTCTCAAGGTGATAGGGGACGAAGACAGCCCGTCCTATCGCATTGATGTACCCCCTCACCTCAAGACATCCTCTGTCTTTCATGCTTCTTAACCGCTGCATTACGTCAAAGGCCACAAGTTTCCCAACTGGCCATCCATGTTTGCTCCCTCTATGAATGAGGTTACGAAGTCGAACGAATATTCGAACATGGATACCTTTCAACAGGTGGCAGGGGAAGACCGCAAAAGCACTACGAGGTAAAGTTCAAGATCAACCTGTATCAGAAGCAACATGGTTCACTAAGAAAGAACTTCTACCTACTGCACCCGATATTGTCATTGCATATGAGTGTGAGTTAAAAGAAAACCAAGCCTAAAGAAGTAGTTTCTGGGATGGAACTCGAAATTGGGCCCGATGGAATGCAATAACTCAGCTAAAATCATGCATCAGTCTGGGCTGTGGGTTGTCATTTTGGTCAAAGGGCCGAAATAGGGGTCAAAGGCCACGCCCAAGTCATGTAAACTGCCTGAATGAAGGCCTGCTGCTGTGGGGTACCCGAAGCAAGGCCTGAAACTGGTCTTCAGAGGCCCAACGTGCGACAGTTGACCGTGGAAAGTCAAAGGTCAACAGCAGCTCGGAAATTCAGGCCGATGAGTCAAAGTCACCATGGACCTAGTCTAGGTCGTCAATCAAACACACACCTTGGGCTGTTTGCAGGTATCCGTAAGGAACCACGTCCAAGTGGGAATCTGCAACTGTACGGGATCCAGCCCATTGGCTGAGAGACAATTTGGGCCATCATATCTGCGAGACCAGAGGCTGGTCAACCGGAGTCAACACTATGAGTTGACCCAGCCCCTGATGATTGACATCCAGTCTTGCACATGCTGCTTGACGCTGGCTTGACGCTTGCTTGACGTTGGCTTGATGCTGGTGCGACGCTGGCTTGACGCTGGTCCGTTGCTGGCTTGACACTGGTGAGACGGCGCAGGACTGCTATTGCGTTTGCTGGCGCCTTTCTTTGTCTTCGGCGCCAGCTGGACACTGGATTATGCTGACGTGGCTCTTGCCACACTGATTACAACATTTATGGTGTATAGAGGAGGAGGAGGATCAGGGCTGTGAGATTGGATGTGGAAGAAGCTTACCTGTTCGCGTTCGTGGTCCACATTGCGCATTGCTGTTCGCTTCAGAAGGTGTTTGTGCTGACAAGCGCCATAATGAGATCTGCTCATTGTCTGTGTGTGTCAGAGGAGACGGTTTGCTGACGTGGCGAGTGGGAGATGCCCAAAGAGGAAGTGGGATTGTGAGGGAGACGTATCTGCTATGTTGATGGGTACTTTCTCTTCCACCGTCTAAGTCTTATCTTCCTCCCACCATCCTCTTCTCTGGTGACTAGACATTGGGCTACCTGATTTACATGTACGATTTTCGAGACATTGAAACTGCGCTGAGACATACTGTGTTTCAACATTGACGAGGTTCTCTCCAGATTGGGTTCATTGCAAAGAGAGGAGGAAGAGACAAAAGCAGAAGCTATGAGATTTACTATCTGCAGTCGTGACCAACCCCATTGCGTTCTAACTACATACTCAAGTGCAGCTAGTGCCTATCAATAGTACGCAAGTTACGATTTTGAAATTCTCGAAGTCGAATACGAAGTCACACAAGCAAAAACCCGTGGTATACATCGATGAACAGATGAGCTTCAAAACTGCACACCAGATTAGTTATCCTAGAGCCACACGTCAGCGCCCAGATCTTAATGAAAGCTTGCATAGCGCCAGAAGCTACTTCAGATTCCCGTTCACTCATCCTCAACCTTCATCACCAGGGTACAAATCAAGAACCTGAACAGGTACGCTGCTGGTTTGCTCCAGATCCAGGTATGACTCTTAACCAAGACACAAATAAAAGAAACAAGAAGAAGGAAAAGTCTCTAACCACCAGTCCCTCCAAGCAACCGAACCATCATGGGCACAATCTTTCCAGGCATTGCCATCCTTTTCCCTCTGGTAGGCCCGAACTGCAATTTTGTGCCGTCTTAACCGGCACCTTGGAATGGAGCAGCTGGGAAAGGGACTGGGGGCAGAAGCTCGTAAGATAGGAAGGAGATATTGGTCGACCATATCCACCTTCCTTCCTAATCGGGCAAAGAGGAAGCCATTTCACATGGTGAGCTTGGAGAACCTGAAAAGAAGGGGCGGCAGTTTTATGGTGATTCTGAAAAGACTGATAACGGTTTTCTTGGAGAATCAGAAAAAACATTACGGTTTAAGGGGGAATCTGAAAAGACAGATTACGGTCCTATGGGAGAATCTGAAAAGACGGATGGTAGTCAGATTATGGTTTTAACGGCTTATCTGAAAAGACGGATCCCACTAATCTGAAAGGACAGACCTCGGTTTTTAACCTTTGACTAACTTGAGAATACAGGAGCCGGGGGCGTATTCGTGATCAATAAGGCGGATGCTCTAGTTTGCAGGGTCTCCCATTGTACTTTTCGCGACTCATTTGGCCTAAGTCACACCCATGGAGGTGTTAAAAAAAAGAACAAAGGAGGCAGTTCCAGCAACCATGGTTCTGGAGGACGATGGTGAGTAGTGGATGGGCAATACCTCATCGCTACAATGGTGTTGGTGGCCCTTTGGGACATCCATTAAAATTTGAAGGATACAGAGAAGATTAGAAGGGTCCACTTGGGAGGATGACACACAGGTTGAGAAATGGTCCAGAGGAAAAAGAAGAAAAATCCGGGATAGCAGTTTGAGGACTTTTTTTAAGCTTCAAGCCAAAGCCGCACAAGGGCACAGGTAACTATATCAAGCTTGAATAATCTCTGTGATTGATGCCCGGCCCGGTTCCCAGCACGTGAGCCCCCATGAATACATTGGAGCGAGTTTCTTTTTTTGAAAACAAAAGAGATGTCTACCGACCGCAGCTATAACACTTGTTGTAACAGGGTGGCCCCGACTCGTTGAGCTCCGCTGGTTCCAACGTTCCCCATGAAAGTGTGAATCTTCAAATGAGGGAAAGGCATCAGTCACGATTTCTCGCAAATAATTGATGTCATATTTCCTTTCGCTCGTGGTGATCCCTGCCCACTGGTGTTTTGTTCAACACCCCTTCATAATTTGCCTTATTTCTGTTCCCATGTGTCTGGCTGTCTGTACCAGGATGCACAGACAACAAGGTGTATGATGTGCATCAGGAAGTGTTGTCACCCAAGTGTACCCTATCGGACAAACTGACATGAATCAGCCAACAAATGTGGACCTTTGTTCACATGTGCAGTGTTTCGGTTTTTTTTTTCGCACCGTTTATCGAGTTACGTGTGTCATCGTTGTGCAGGGGTCATACTAATCTTCTTTATATTGTAACGGATGCCCTGATGGCCCATGTGCATTGTTTCTACTCTCTACTTTTCCCCAAAACATGGGATCATGCTCTGCCAGATGGCATACAAAGTTCAACCCCTCCTGGTCCCCTTTTTTCCTCCTTTCGGTCATTCCACATCTATACTGTGCTCAAGCATTTGACGGACCAGGAAGCTCCCAGAGCTTAGGAAAAAAGCCCCATGGGCTTCTCCTCCCATCTATTTGCAATTTTGCATCTATCTGACTTGCATGCAGATGACCGCCAGGTGTGGCCCAGGGGTCAGTGGGTCAGCCATCAGCCAGCAATTGGCAATATCTTCATCAACCAATCAGTAGCATATTTCCTTCTACTCCTTGGCCCTTCAACTGCAGGTCAGAATGTGTCAGGATGTGCAAACTATCGGGCATAAGATCAACAAGCAAGTAGTTCACGTTTATAAGGCTTTATTCAAATTCAAATGTTGGATGATTCTGCTCTCTTCCTTTTCCCCAAAACCGGGAATCATGCCATATGGAATGACATTCAAAATCCCTTTCTTTTTCCCAATTAAAACCTACACTCGTTCTTTTTTTATATACTAAATGATCACAAAATCATTAAAATCATTTGATAGGTCAGGGTGCTCTCAGAGAGTAGGATGCCCCTTCTCCTCCCTCCCTATCTGAATACATCTGGACCAGTCCGGGGACATCCAAAATGCAGAGTCCTGCATCACGAATCCTTTAAATTTCGTACAATAATTCCTTCTGCTTGCTATCCACTCAAGAGTGCACAGCACGGCACACACACGTTTCTACTCTTTTCCTTTTTGCCCCGTGATGGCCCGTCGTGCATGCTTCTTCTCTTTTCCTTTTTCCCCGTGATGGCCCCTCATGGATTTCCTTTCTTTTTCTAAAACTGGGTAGCCCTTTAAATCATTGTATTCATTTTTTCTATCAATTTCTATGGTTCTGACAGTAAAATCTGTGCAGTGGCTGTCTGCAATTTCTTTTTTTCCTTCTTCTTTGGCCGTATGCAATTCTGGAGCATGGAGTAAAATTCAATGAATGATATTTCACCTGTTTCTTCACCTAACATCAAGTAACCATGCTGAATAAGAAAAGAGAGAAAAACTCTGAAAAAGTAACCATGTGTGAGGGTTGGACCCCTCACAAGGGCCCTCTAGAGCGGCGGCAGGGACACAAAGCCTTTTTGCGCCTGCCCTCAAGAAAAGAGGGCCTGAAAACTGTTGCTGGGGCCACTTTCTTCAAGCATGATCGGCCAGTCCACGATCTGTAACAGCACGAGGCTGTGTGACTGGGCCCTGAATTTCCAGGGCCCAAGTGATCCCAGGCCGCCGTGTCACTCAAGGCCTCTCGGCCAATGATGAATCAGCAACCAGCCAGGGCCATGTCGCACAGTTGGGCAGGCCTAGCTAATTTGGTCCCAGGCCCCCATCTGAATCAGGGCCTGGGCACAGATACTGGGACCGGATGTGAAGCTACTGGGAACCCATGCGCGTGCACCAGGCAGGCTGAAAGCAGCAACCACTTTCCATAAGAGAAAGTGTCTGCCCCCAGTCCAGACACTTTCTGGCTGGAGGCTTACGCGGCAGCGATGCCATTTCAAACGCTGACCAAGGGAGGGCGCTGGCTGGAACAAGCGCACATGGGCGCAGGTCACTAAGCTGCTGGGCACAGCTAGTTGAGCATCAGCTATAGCCAGGCTGCTCGCTCTGGTTGCCAGTGAGGTTGGGAGGTGGTCCTTGGGAATGGTGGTAACCTGTGAGGGCACAGACAGGGTGTGAGTGTGGGAGAGTGGAGGACGTATGGTGTGTCGCGGAGGTCTACAGGGCGACATCTTCAAGTGCATCAGTTCTGCTGCCAAAGTTCTTCTGGTTGCATCTTCACAGTGTAGGCTAGGATAGGTGTCGTCAGTCTGTAGTTGGGCGCCAGGCGCCAGTTGGAAGAGCGACATTGGATACTTTGTTGATGGTGGCGAAACAAGGGGGGCGACATTGACAATTGAGTTCATTGCTTTGCTCTTACTTGACGTGTAGTCGGTGCATTCTGCTTTCTGGGTGACACGTGGCTATCTGGTTTTCAATGTGATGATGCAATTTGGATTTCTGTCATTCGCTCTCCCTCATTTTCCTTGCACATACTGAACACTCTTTTCGATGATCGGCTACTGGTCTCCACGAAGATGAGGAAGGGCAACACCATCCTCCATAGCTTGATGTTGACTGTGGAAGGAGGATGGTCGCACTGTTGAGAACTCCAATGTGAATATGTCAGTGGACATCAGAGGAGAGCAATCATTGCTGAGGTGGCAATAGGGAAGAATCCCGAAGAGGAAGTGGGGTCAGGAGAGCAACATACATGTATATTTGATTTTTGAATGTAACTCTCCTCCTCTTCTATGTCTATTCTCTCCTCCATCTATTCTTCAACTCTCTTCTACGATTGTTCGATGCTGATAACGTGTGCAATCAATCGAGACATGGACTAATGATTATTTGGAGACTTCATCTTGAGCGCTGTTGGTGCGAATACCCTTACAAGGGTATCCGCACTGGTTTTTGCAAGTGACAGAAAGTAAGTTTTGGTTTAAAGTTTGAGTACACCGCGCGAGACGCAGTTGTGTTTATAGTTCACACTGATTGAAAGGCTGAATAGAGTAAAGAGTGTGTGGGCGCGCATACTTAAGGCGCACACGATCTCTTCTTTATTGATGATTGTAAAGCCGGCGTGATTACCGACCAAAGTTTTGTTTTTTGATTTAAACCAGGATTAAATGATATATTATTTTGACTGATATGTTTGACAGCGGCATGTGCGCTCGTACGAAGGACAGCATCGGCAACAACACGGCACCACGTAATAGTCAGAGTATGTGAGGAAGCGAACGCGCAGTAGGAACGGGGCTTGACGGATTCAGGATAGGCCGAGGTGTAGCCCTGAAAACATTTCAGTAAATCCGCGCGCCGCACAATACCCGTTTATATAGGTGTCCGCTAGTACCAGGTTCAGCCTTGGACCTAGCACTATTAGTTACAGTGTCGGACTTTCAAACCAGAAGCTTCAGGTATCGGGGCCAGCAGCGACGACATAGGAGTATTGGATCCGCGCAGAGAAACCGAGGGGTTGAGGGCCCGACAAGGCTATCTCCCTTGGTTTTGCCGTCGGCGGAGTCGGGGCAGCATTAGCGGATTTTATTTCCTCAACCGTCGTTTTTCTGGCGATTAAAATATTCTAAATAATTTATTATTTATCATTATGTTTATGCTCCGGTGATCCTTCGCACGGACATGACGCCGGATTTAGGGGTCGTCACGAAAGTCGAGGACCTTGAGCGCACGCCTTAGTTGACCTACAGGTTCCGGCGTGTTCGGGAAGCTGCCGAAGTTCTTTTACCTTGACGTCTTGAAACATGGAATGAGGAGCTCCACGTACATGCGAGCCAGTGGGTGATTTGACCTACGACGTGGAGGAAACCTCAGCAGCTGGGACCTTAGGCGAGTGCGCCGTCCGCCAACCACTAACTGCCGCAGAGAGGCTTAAGTAGGCATACCCGACAACATCATAAGAGGTAGGGACTGACTCGGGGCACAGTGAGGAGGCGTACAGCCGTGCCGAAGCGCCCAGTTGGCTTGTGGAACCTTCTCCCCTTCGGTCTTCAAAGTTCTTATTTAATATTTGCTACTACCACCAAGATTTGTATCGGGGCCCGCCTCACCTGGGCCCGTTCTTTAGGCTCTGCGATAGACCCGCGGCCCTGACTCGGGTCGTTCGTGTGTGGGTTGGCCGTTGTGGACCCGAAAGGTGGTCAACTCTGTTGAGGCAGGGCGGGCCAGGGGAAACTCTTGTGGAAATTTGCAGAGGCACTGCGGCAAGTCGTCAGTTGGAACTTAGGCGGGGGCACCTTGGTGGTACCAACTGGTAAGTAACATTTTCTTTTGAACTGGGAAAGAAGGCGAGAGGCTTATCGAACCATGAAACGATTAGCCCTCTCCAAGGCGTTCGAGTAATCCAGGCAGAGACGTTGGTAATCGCCCTAGCGCAATACTGCGTGGCACCGAAGGAGCCAGTGGGGCAGAACAAAACGCTAGATGCGGGGCGGCTTGTTTTTTTTGGTCTAAGGCGGGAGGCAGAATTTGTCCAGTGAATCGTAAAGCATCAGGGTTGCGCTAATCAAGGAGGAGGGGAGAAGCGAACCTGGATGCAGGTTCGCGCCGCGGACATTCGAAAGCAGGCAACGAAACAGGCGATGGGAGAGAAGCTATGGTGGAGCAAAGAAGGGAGTTCTCACCCGATCCTTGATAGAATCGGGTGAATTGAGGGTTGGAACTGGTTTTTTGAAGGTGGGCGAGACTAAATCCGAGTCTAGATTTAGCAGTAAGTTAGTGTAGAACAAGCCAGAAGGATATAGGATTGCGCAGGAGTGTCAAGAGGGTGGCTATGGAAGGAGGAAAGAACATGCCATCCGATTCTTAAAGATGTTCGGGCGAAGGGAGTTGCGTTCGGAGGTTATCATGGGGGGCAAATTCGATAGTAAAGTGCGTGGTTTCAATGAATTGAAAGCAACGAGTTGCATGAGGATAAGAGAGTCAAGAGTTTGAATGTATCTCCCCCTGTTCTAGGGAAAGATTCAGTCCACTCTTGCACGTTCACAAATAAATATAGTGGTTGATTGGTGAGAGCCCCACCCTTACACGTTCTAGTGTTAGAGCCCCCGGCAATGTCGTTACCGAACTTCATAATCACGACACCCATCTTCGCTAGTTAGTTGCTAATCGTAGCATTGCTCTGTATCAAAGTTCTGCTGGTTTGAGCGTAATCCGTGATGCTGTTGCTGTGGGGTCCTCGCCATTCCACCCAACGAACAACAGTGGACTTATCAGCCCACGCGGAGTTACACTTGCGGAGAGCTCAGTGGCGGGGGACTATCGGGAGCATCTTAACATATCGTAGCAGAAGGGGTGTTCCCATTTAGCCAAAGTAGGCACAGTAGTACAGGGGCATGCTCGTATGAGAAAGAGAAGGGCACGGAACGACAACACTCACCTCTGAGTTAAGACAACGCGGGATAGGAAGAGGGATTGAGCGTCGGTGCCAAGCCACATACAAGTGAAAAAGGGGAGAGTACTTACCTTCGAGGTTGGCAGTGCGGAGTGAGATTTGTAGAGTGGAATGGAAAAGGCTGGCAGTGGATCGGCTCATGCCTCAGCAGCAGTTTCATTCTGAGTTCGCTCGTCTGACAAGCGCAGGGCATGAGGCTAGTCGTAGAAATGCAGACTTACCTATGGACCGAGGCACTGCTCATTTATATCAGTTGAAGCGATGAAGAAACGAGTGTGAGATTGCAGAGCTTGCTCACTGGCCAGTACGCTGCTCAGTTCCGAGAAGTAGCCTGAGCCCGGCCGCAGGGTTACAGGCCTGCTGATTGGCTGGAGTACCACTCGTCATACCAACCTGTGCGCACAGGGAGGTCGATCGTAAGGAGTTGTAGACTTACCTATGGGTCAGCACACTGCTACACGGAGGGACGAACCGAGCAGCAGGCCAGCCGTAAGGGATGTTTTTTTTTTTTACCAGAGATCGGTGCGCTATCCGTACAAGGCAGTTGAAGCAGCTTGCAAACTCCCGTATAGCCGAAGCATTTCATATCGCGAACCAAGGAGTGGTTGAGCTCTTCGGAAAGGGGAGGGGGGGGGGAATCGTTTAGGGAGTCAACAGGGATGGTTTGACTTCAGTTTTGACCAGGTTGTTGAGCACTTTGGCTGCCATTGCGGACCCCTCGAGCGATGGAAGATTTCAAGGCCCTCTCCTGCGAGTTGAATCAATCCCTCTCTTGTATCTCGAGAGTCTGAAACCCCTCCTTTTGCCTTTCTTACTCAAAGCCTAATCCTGGTTACGAGAGGAAGGCGGTAGACGGGATTGCAACCCGTAGGACCGCAGCAAGACTCTGTGAGGAGTCTGCCCACCGATTGCGGGAGCTCTGCCGGAACTCGGGAGGAGTTCTGGAGGCAGGGAACTATGAGATAATCATTCGCTTTCCCTCTATAAGCCCAGTTATAACCCCTATATGTACTTCTTGTTATGGTTGACTGAATATATTGCCTACATCCCTACTCTGACTTAAGTTTGACTTTCAGGACACAAACCAGACTTAACTAAAAGCATGATTGTGCAAGTTCAGTTTCAACTTTGTTGTATTGACTGAAAGCAGATTGTAAGAAGGGGTTGTATCTGGGGGAAGGATGGGAGAAAGGTTGTCTTGCTTGTATCTGACTGGGTCAACCAAAGGATGGGAGAGTCTCCATAAGTTTAGAGGACCCAGTGCTATGTTTATTTCTGATTGTCTGAAGGACCAGACAGGTTCCCATAAGATTGGGTGGTCTGGTTGCTTTGACTTGCAGGGGCTGCTTGTGTTTGACTTTCAGAGACCAAACATTTTTCCATAAGATTGGATGGCTTGGTTGCTTTGTTTGGGTTTTCTTATGTTTTATTGGTTTTTTAAAGAGAGTTAGGCATGTTCCATAAGATTGGATGACTCTGACTCTCCTTGTTTTATTCTGAGGGGAATTCGGGCAAAAGACTGGACAGGTTCCCATAAGATTGGGAGGTTTGGTCTGGAGTCACTCACATGCTGAAACCAAAGGGATAAACTTGTTTATATTTCTATATTATTTTATTTATAAACATGCTAGTCAGACATTTTCCATAAGATTGGATGGTCTGACTATAGTTTATCACCAACTGAAGAGAGTATGAATTAAGAATAAACTTGTGGTAAGAAGGGGCAGACTGAACCTTGATGAAAGATTATCGGTTCAGTCATATGTTACCTTAAAAGATAAATGCAGACAATTATATATAACTTGGATACTTTAAACACTTCAGCGCGACTAGGGTGGACTGCCCAGTCATATGCCTAATGAAGAGAAAAGTTGGAGTGCCCTGTGTCTATGCATACTCAATGGCTGAGCTAGACATGTTTCCATAAGATTGGATGGTCTAGCTTTACGCCTTATGTAAGTTGGGTATAAGGGATAAATCAGTGACAGACTACGAACTATTGTTTGACCAGGTTCACTTGGGGTTAGTGAGAGTACTTATCATTGCGGTTTGGCTTTGCATGCGGCTGAGTGAGATCACTACTTAGTCTGAGTTTCAGTTGATAGGTAGTTGCTTTAGATGCTCGCCACTTGCTAGAGCTATAGGAGTTAGTTTCCATTTCTGCATTTTCTGAGCTAACTTTTTTTTACTTAAACCACCAGTACCTCCGAGGCTGTTTTTTCCGACCCTGATTTTCACTGCGCTTCGAGTTTGCCGAGCCTGGGTACCACTCCGTTCTTTTTCTGGTACTCTCACGGAAAGAACCAAAAAAAAAAAAGTTGCGGTCGTGAACCTCAAAAAAGAAGAAGAAGAAAAAAAGGAAATAAAGTTTTGGTCGTGATTGCAATTGTATACATTCTTGGAAGTGGTAGTGTGAGTGTGCCCTTAATGAGGGCATCTCAACCCTATGGCCACGTTGTTAGATTCCAAAAAGAGAATAGAAAAGGATAAAAACGGGCACATAGATCCAACCATGAAAATGGTTGAATACATTCCCCTAAGTGTCAGTGTGATGAGCCTTACAATCCTCTGACAAAACATAGCTTGAGCAGATCACGGACAACTTGAGCAATTCACGGACAAGAGACTCATAAAAAACACACGACCAAGAAAAATTAGAAAACAGTAACATTCAGAATAAGATCGCCTTACCTGTAAGGTGCATTCTATGAAGGAAGATTGTGAGCACGGTCTCCTAGACTACCCTGCCCGACATCATTGAAGTAGAGAAAGCATTTTTTTTTTCCCTTTTTCCTTTCACTCGCGACACTATAAAATTCAGATTTATGGAACATTGCCGACCCTGTGTCCCACCCCAGATTTCTTCGGGAACTGACAAAACATCGTAATTTCCCAACATTAGTGGAGGTACTGGCAGTTTAAGTCAATTCTCACATTTTCTGGGATCATTTGTTATACTTGGTCTTGTATAAATCTTGGTAAGCTACTTTCTCTACGGGAAGCGCTGCCAAAATTTCTACAAAACGAAGGAATTAGTCAATTTTTGACTTTTCAAAGTTCAGCTTGTCGAAATTCTATATATGGCTTAGTAAAAATCTGGAAAGTCTCCTTTCCTAAAGAGAGTGCTGCCCAAATTTTTGCTAATTCAGAGAGTTAGACAAAATTAGACCTTGAGAAGCCAAAGTTATTTTCAAATTTTGAACTTAACTTTGTATAAATTTTGGAAAGCTACTTTCTCTACGGGAAGCACTGTCGAAATTTCTACAAATCTAAGGAGTTAGTTAAATTTTGTCTTGATAAAACTCAAGTCTTATGTTTGAGTTCATATCTGAGTTAATCTGGGAAGTCTGCTTTTGTAAAGGAGATGCTGCCCAAACTTTTGTTAATTCTTTTGGAAAGCTACTTTCTCTACGGGAAGCACTGTCGAAATTTCTACAAATCTAAGGAGTGAGTTAAATTTTGTCTTGATAGAACTCAAGTCTTATGTTTGAGTTCATATCTGAGTTAGTATAAATCTGTGAAGTCTGCTTTTCTAAAGGAGATGCTGCCCAAACTTTTGTTAATTCAGGAAGTTAGACAAAATTTGACTTTCTAGAGATAGAGATTATCTTAGTTTTCATATTTGGGCTGATGTAAATTCTGAAAAGGTACTTTTCCTACGGAAAGCGCTGCCAAAATTTTCTTAGTTTAGAGGAGATGAATTATATTTTCACAGGTGGCAATTCTGGCAATCCACTTTACATGGGTGAGATTCTACCACAGGTCTACCTTCTCTTTAGACACTGACTTAGGGGTTGACCTAGACTTAGTTGGCAGTTAGCTTTGAGTGAGAATATGTTATGGAGGTTTATCCCCCATACACTAATAATTAGCTTGGGGATTGACCTGTCTTGTGGTACATATCCTCTTCATCGATTCGATTCAAGATTTGGACTAGTTTCAGTTTGATCCCACGAGGATCATCTTCTGTTATCACTGATAACAGGTCGGTTGCCGATTCGTCGGTTTACGACTTAACTCCAATCCACTCTCGTTACCCAACATAAAGGCTTCAACCCTGGTGGTTTTAATTGTTTAAGGTTTTCACCCGAACTTTTATTGAATGGTCATTTAACAAAGGTTCTAAGTATTTATTTGGAAGGTTGGACAAAGGTTGGGGCTTGCATGGCTAACGCACGGGGTATGAGTATAGAGAATGGTTGAAGTTGACCCCGTCTAGTGTGTGGACTTTTGCTTGAATTTGATGTGAATGCATGTATGTTTGTGGTTCGGACTTTGGATTTGACTGCCTGCGATCACATACATATATATGGCTGAGAGGAGTCTCACTGTGACTGTGAGAAGTGATCGTCACATATTTATAACCTTTTATACATATATATATACATTCGTACACCTTGAGTGTTCGCGCGGTCTATTGGGACCCTGCGCAAGGGTTAAACAAATTATGCGTTGAGAGAAAAGGGCGATCCCCTTTTATTTGCTTTTTAAGAGTTTTATAGTTGGACGTTGTAGTCCGTGGCAGCCATGAAAGCCAAACCCCTTGAGTTCTCTCCGGGCCCTGGATGATGGAGTTGGTCTCTAAGGCGATAAGAGACGATTTCCACCACACGTATGAACCTGTGTACCACCCACTCTCCGCAGGATGCAGAAGAGGGTGCGGTTCTCAACCGCACTTTACGGTTGTCTAGCATCAAGAGAATAACCCCTCAAGGTGCGTGCTAGCCCACACTTGAGTGTCGAATGCGGTCCTCGAGATTAATGAGGACCACATGAGTATGAGTACTACATAGTACGCCATCATTGCGACTGCTTGCGTATTCATGCATTGCTAGTCGATATGAGAAGGCCCTGCGTCGGCGCGGTTTTATACAAAGTCTAGCGCATGACGCCTATCCGATTTCTGCGTTTGGAAGGTTATCGGATGACTACTGAAGGGACTAGGATTGGTTGTGTTGTTTGTTTGTGTCGTTCCGTGTTTGTGTGTGTGTATATTTTTTTATATTTTTAAGTGTGGTGTAGCGCGTGGTGAATGGGTTGCGTCCTAGTCGACCGACGACGAATTGCGCTTGGAACTTCAGCCCCCCAGTGCGTCGGTTCGAGTGCGGGTCCGATAGAGGCGTGGGACCTCGCGTACCCCCTATGCTACAACGTACGAGAAAACGCCCTCGGTTGGTCCACCTCTGCGATTGCAATTGATTAACTTTCGTACAACGGACCGGTAGCTCAACAGGGATACGCCCACCAAAGGGAGGTGACAGCTCCCGCAAGTGAAGGTACTTGTACCTCGCGTTGGCCCTATCCTGTCCTAGGGACTCGCGAGAGGTATGGCTGGCGCACTCGGTCGGGGTGGCTTGCAGAAGCTCCATCTGTATCGTGAGTAGACCAACTCCTGCGTGAGGCGGTCGGGAAGGTCCTACCCTGCGCTGGACCGATGCGCTTGACAACGCTGAGTTCAGATGTGTGTGACAATGTTGTTTGGCTTCTCAACAAACAGGGTTCACTGCATAATAAGCAAATCCTGGTCCATCAAAAGCACCAGGCAAGAGGACTTCAACGAAAGGGGATGTATAGCACTGCAATTCTTGAGAAAAATAACTCTGTCACAGAGAGATACCAGAGGTTGGGAGTCTATCACAATGAAAAAAGCACAGGGCAGATTTGGATCTTAGACCCGATCATTCAAACCAAGGCCCTACAAACCAAATGGATCCTTAAATTGATCCATTCCATCCCTGGTCACTTACGAACTTACCCTGCTTTTCACGCTTCTAAGCTTGCACTGTTCGGAGAAACTGATCAGTTTCCCTCTCGTCGCTCTATGCTGCCCCCAACCATGGATGGAGAGGTCAACATCGACGACATTGTTGATCATAGGGAGATGCCAGTTCCTAGACCAACAGGCAAAGGACGTCCTCCAAAACCGAAGCTACACTATAGAGTTTGGTTCAGACATCACACTGATCCAAAGGAGGACCGATGGTTTACCAGGGAGGAATTGATGCAGACCGCTCATCAGGTTGTGAGCCAATACGAAAAGTCTCTGCAGAAGGGAAAGCACCAGATTATCGAATTTGAACTTCTCAGAGGACTAGTGAAGTATGGAGGAGGGAATGCGAGGCACAAGGCCTCAATACGCCCCTACAGGGCCCCATTTTCAGTATAGTCGGCCGCCCTAAGTGAAGGCAGGCCCGACCAGGCCTACAGGCCTATTTGGGGTCAACCCGCAACTGGGGAATTTTAGGCAGTTGTGCAGCGCCAGTTGGTTGAAGGCGCCCAGGCCCTGGCTCCAGGCCCTGGGCAAGATACGCAGGATGGACCCAGCACAGGCTGTGAGCAGTTGGGCACGGGTAACTGTCGGAGGCCCTGGGCCTGTTTTGTTTGGACAGAGGCTCATCTTCCCTGGGCCTACCGGAAGCTTCTGTGCCGAGGTCCAATACCGCAACACAGGATGCAGCAGCAGGCCACTTCGATATAGGGAAGGGCCCGCTCACGCATTGGACATTCGGGCACTAGCTGCTTTGTGCGGAAGCGCTGCTGCGCTATCGCTTGCCAGGCTCACACGCTCACGGGCGAGCTGGAAGGAGCGGGCAGCCGTAGCCGAGCTGCGCTGCTGTATGCTGGATGGGGCGCATGGTGGTCCTTGGGTGCAAGTGGCATCTGTGAGTTGGGGAACGAGGTTGTGAGTGATACGAGAGACATACCTGGTGCTTGACGCGTGCGGCATTGGCCGAGGTCTGCTCATACTTGGGAAGCTGTTGACGTCATCAGCGGCATTGTAGTCTAGGCTAGATAGGATCTGCCATTCGTAGTCTGGGCGCCGAGTGCCAGATAGGATATCAACATTGGTTCTTCGATTGATGATGATGAGACTATTCCAGCATTGTCAATTATGAGCTTTTGGTGTGCGCTTATTTGGTGAAACTCGTGATGCAATTCTACTTTTGGTTCGAGGTCACGACTATCTGGTTTCATGTGTATGATGCTGTCTGATTGCTGAAGTTCGCTATTGCTCATCTTCCTTGCATTTTTCTTTCTTTCCTTCCTTTTGTCCTGCCCCCAGAACTTCAGCTTGGCCAGAAGCTACAACCCTGACTTTCCTGTGCTGGTTATGACCTTTCTTTCCTCTCTAGAGGCTCTAGGACCAATTTTCGACCCCAAAACTTTAGCATGTCCAATGGCTACGAACCTAAGATTTTCCTGTGCTGGTTATGACCTCAGTTCCTTGCATATGCTTTACTGAATGGCAATTCACCAAATGGAGGCATCAGAGAACACTGAGCAAACATAGGAATGTTTGAAACCACGAAGTGAATGTAAGAGGCAGTGCAGGAAACTAGGCTAAGGTCTTGAAGGTAGCCCAGATAAAGGCATGGGAGCAAGGGAAAGTGTAATGACCCGCCAAAACACAGACTGAGAACACTGCTAATTCCTGAGTTCTGCCGCTGGAATGGATGCCTTGCTGAGGTTCCCGCATTCTGCTGAGTTTTCAAGTCTGTGTGTGTGTGCGTGTTTGATGGTCTGTGTGCCTGTCTGAGTGCTGGTCGACCTGAGTGTGTGTGTGGCTCGCAAGGTTACTTGCTTGTTTGGAGGCCCGTAGGGCAGGTACTTACCTGTGGCCGCGACACTTAGGGCAGCGGGAAACACTCAGGTAGCAGGTAAGCCGGTACCACACCAAGTAGAAGTAGATGTGCTGGGTACTCGAGGCCGAGAAGACAAAAGTTGGCATTTTTAGAGGCCCGGTAGTTGTAGGCTAGGTCTAGGCGGGTACCAGTCCAACCAGTCTGAGTCTAGGGCCTGTACAGGCAATATCAGAGTCTGCAGTGATGCTTTCCTCCGAAAGGGAGGAGGTACTGGTTGCTTGGAGGCCACGTGGCCTAGAAGTCACCTGCCAAAGACGCAAGTAGGCCGCTATATCTCCAGGAGGAGCAAAGTGCTCCTCCTCATTCTTCGGTGTGCAAGTTTGGCGACACACTGCTTGGAGCGCGGGCTGGAGGAGTGCTGGGCACGTCAGTGCTCCTAGGAGGAAGGAGACCAGGAGCTCCCACCTCGGCGATGGTGGAGCTCTACCGGTAGGAGGAGGAGGAAGAAGACAGCTGAGGAGGAGAGTGGCGAGGTACCTACCTGGCTATGTTGGGCACCATCTTCATCACCTTGTTAGGCGCTGCATCTGTAAGGGCCCAGTTGGGGTTGCGCCGCACCAAGAAGGCTTCAAGGCAGGGTCAGGCATGGCGGCCTGAGCAGCAGCGAGCATAGCTGCTTTGTGTTGTCCTCTGCACAGCAGGGCGAGGCCCTAGTAGTCAGCCATAACCTTGGCCTTCATGAAGAGGAAGAAGGAAGGTGGCCATCGCTATGGTGGACCTCCTGTTGTGCCTGAGGAGAAGAGGTATTCGGACAGTGTTTCTGGTTCAGTCATTCAACATTATTATTGTTATTTATTGTTTGAATATAAGGGGAGGAGAAAAGGAGGAGGAGAGTGGTTGGTGAAGAAGAAGGGAATTCTCATTGGTCTTTGCTGGTGTACATCTTCTTCTTCATCTTTCTTTCATCTTCTTCTTCTTCTTCTTCTTCTTTCCCTCTCTCTCCTCTCAAGTTCATTCATTTCCTTTTGCAATTGGACGGCATTGTACTTTCTGATGAATGTGTACTTTGCGATCGGCCAGGATCGTAACAGAAAGTAATCTTGTAGAGGAAGGAGGGCCAACGTGTCAAAGTATAAATTTAAGATGCACTAGAGCAAATAAGGCGAAGTATAAATGCATTAGCGCTAGTGTCCCTAGTGATAAACTGCATGACGAGGTAAAGACTGTAGGGCTGGGTGAAGGTACATGAACCTCATTGCAGTTCTCACCTGACCATTCCAGCTGATTCCAGATCCTCTCGAGGGGCTGGTGAAGGCAGACGCATGATGAACGACCCGTCTTGGGCCTGTATCCCTTCTTGTATAAACATAGAGACCTGCAAGTGCACAGTGGCATATCCAATGCTTTAGCAGAGTATACTCCCTAGAAAAGGCAGTTAGACTGGTATGCTGCACATCAAGATAAGTTCCAAATCAATGGTGCCAAGATTGAGCTGCTGCACATCAGCAAATAATTCCAATTTCCAAATTGACAGTGCCGCTGTGTTAGAGAACAACTGCAGATCTGCAATTGCCAAAATAAGCTTCACACTTGGCCAATTCGCTCATCTCCTTCACATATTCATAGCATGAAAAACGATAAATCCCCACGGATCAATGGGCTTACAAAGGAATTCTGGGAGACTTTCTGGCCTGTGATGGGCAATGACCTGCTTCATTTTTACAGAGGCAGCTGGGAAAAAGGGGGTATGGGAGAACTGCTGAGCAGCAGCGTTGTGACCTTACTGTACAAGAAGGGGGACCGGGAGGCCATTCTGAATTATAGGCCAATCTCCCTGCTCACCCTCCCATACAAAATCCTGGCAAAGGCTTTAGCTTTCAGACTTCTGGACCTCACAGATAAATGCTTCCACATAGACCAAGCTGGTTTCACCCCAGGCAGATATATATTTGACAATGTCTTAACTTCAAATGAGGCAGCAAGGAAAGTCAAAGAAAAGAGGATGAATACAGCTACCCTATTTTTCGATTTTGAGAAAGCCTACGACCAAGTTAATTGGGCCTTTCTCAATGTGAGTATGGAAAAAATGGGGGTGGGACCTAAGTTCAGAAAATGGGTCAGGATTTTATACAACGACGCTGCCGGATGTGTGCAAGTCAATGGACTTATCTCGGAACGCTACTCGATCTCCCGGTCAGTCCGCCAAGGAGACCCTCTAGCCCCACAGATCTTCCTTTTCATCATGGAAGCCATTCCCTTCTTCTTACGTAAGGACCCCTCGATTGAGAGGCTGTCAGACGTCAATACCGGCACACCTCATCAGATCCAATTCCCAACAGTGATAATGTTTGCCGACGATCTCACAGTCCTCATAAGGGCATCTGAATCCTTGGTAAAAGCAATAGTCAGGGCAATGGAAGCTTTCAGGCTGGCCTCAAAAATGAAGATTAACTGGAAAAAGACGATAGGGTGGTGGCTCTCAGAGGAGGAGACACCCCAAATGGAGGGACCTGTGGTAGAAATGACATGGGAGAAACCAGAAGAGACAACGATATACTTGGGAATTATGGTAACCAAGGACGGTCCCACCTGGCAAATGGCTCAAAACTTGATGAGTAAGCAAATCAATAGAATGGGAAGATGGGGTACCACATTCACCTCCTTACTGGGGACAGCCTTAGCCATCAATACTTCCATCTTTTCAACGTTGTGGCACATTGCGTCTATCTGGACTATACCCGGCCAAACTATTAAAGAGCTGAACAGTAGAGCCAGAGCTTACCTATGGCCAGGCGACCCGAACAAAACGAAATATATCCCTAAGATTATCTGGCATTACATAACGAGAAAGCCATCTAAAGGGGGACTGGGAATAATCGATCCCAAGCATGAGACCAAAGTTCTCTAGATCAAGTGGATAGTCAAGCTACTAAGTCAGCCTAGACTGCCATGGCACAAGCTAGCCCTTGATAGCATCAGAGCTATAGCCCCCATCTAGAGCCCAATTAACATGGCTGGCCTGTTTTGGGTGATGAACAAAGAATGCTCGCCGAAGACGGGCAGGAGGAGATGGCCCACAAACCCGTCACCAAACGAGTTGCGACCCGCAGGCCCCTATTGGTCAGCTCTCATTCACATATTGAGAGGAATTCTGCTAAAAAAGTAAAAAAAACTGAGTCCAAAGAGGAAGTCATGCGCCAGCACCTGCTCGGGAACCCATGTGTAAGGGACACGAGATCTTTCACTTGCAAACGGGCAGCGATGGCTCTCTTGGATCAGACACGGGATCTGGCAGGTTAGTCTTATTAATGGGATGAAGAGGGAAAAAACTGGATAGGAGAGGGATAGCTGAGACTACTCCTAAAGGGATGCCATCGCCGCAACGAAAATCTGTCAACAGTAATCAACATCATTCCGGTTGGATGAAAGACCTATTAAAAGAAGACTTCTCGTGGAAACCAGGGGAGTGGGGAGTACTGAACCAGGAAACGATACCTCAAAGAGCCTACCAATTTTACCGCAGATCTTCTGGTTTTACCTCCTTCCTAATTGATCGACCCAACCCCGAATGCCTGACCATCCACAACATTGATCCACAAGATGAGACCCTGGACTCATACGCTTCGAAAAATAAGGGTACTGGGTATCTGGCCAAGGACTATATTCCAAGCAGACAACAATTCAAGATCTAGAATCGACCCAGATGAATGGCCTGGAGCTTGGGCAGTAACAGAATCTGCAAGACCCCCAGGCGCATAACTCAGTATACAGTAAAAATGGGTTACAGGATGCTGTTGAAAACTAAGGACCCCAAGCCAGTAATTAAAGAAAGATGGACCAAACTACTAGGCCAGAGAATGGAACCAATCTCCGAGTTGCCCTGGCAGAAGTACAAATCAATATGCCCAGTCAAAATAAGAAGCCTTCAATGGCTGATCACATACAATGCCCTTTCAGTGAACTCGTGGCTGCACGTCCGAGGAAAGAATAGCGACCCAAACAGCTCAGAACAATGTCTGGTCGGCTCAGACAATGAGCAGGAGGTCCTGCTCCACTGTCTGATAACCTGCAAAGTTGCTACTGACTTATGGGCGAGAGCTTCAGTACTCAGGGACCACCTTTTTCCCTCCTCCCTCCCTGAACACCCGACCCGATTGCTCATATGGACTAACATACCTACTCAATTTAACAAATCTGAACGTATCTGGTTCGGGATAGTAAGAAATGTGACACTTTGGGTTATCTGGAAGGAGAGGTGCAGCAGGACCATCGGCGAGTGCAGTAATCCGAGCGAGCAGATATGGGCAACGACGAGACTTATGATGGAGACTGAGATTCGATGCCAATGGAAGAAAGTTAAACTTCTGATTCAGCAGGACCTGGAGAAGCAGCAAGGACTGGTGTCAAAGTTCAAGAGAATCTGGTTGGCCAACAGAAAGATAGCTGAGATTCATGAGCTACAAATCAGGTGGCAAGATTGGCACAACTCGGCTGCTGCCCACGAAACAAGGAATTCATACCAGACCGAACAGCAAAACTTCAGAGCCACATGAGATGCTCCAGGGTTATATCAGCGCTACTTTCTGTCTTCCTTGCATTATCGTTTTACTGACAGATTCTTACAAATGGATCCTAGAGGGGACTCAGGGAAGGTAAGCTGACAGTCAATCCTCCAGTTTAGTGCAGTAATCAATGTTGTTCAGGGACCCTTCGGCCAGACAGAAGGGGGCATGTGTGGATTCATGGTTGTACTTCTGTATTTTTGACTTGCCGGTGGAGTAGGAACTGGACTGATGCTGTCCTTCGGGACATCCGTTAAGATTGGAACGATACAGAGAAGATTAGCATGGCCCCTGCGCAAGGATGACACACAGAAATCGAGAAATGGTCCAAATTTTTTAAAGAAAGAAAAAAGGAACTGGACTGATGCTCCCCAGAATGGATATGGAGGCAGGACCATAAGGACCTGTTTTTGCTAGTAAAAAAAAAAGAAAAAACAGAAAGGGATGCAAAGAAGCCACAAATGGGCTTGCGCAAGCGATTTATCGTCTTGCCTCTTCTCTACCCTTTTTCTTGAACAGCCTAACCAGATGCTGCTCTGGACAACTGCAATCAGACTCGCTTTCTTCTTCATACAACATGCATGCAAACAGATGGTGAAGCACACTGGCGCTGGGCGCCCACACAACTCAGATACAAACTCGGTTCAAGATGGCTATGGCGATTGCACGCCTTCACTTCACGTGTCCACTCAAGGTTTACATCCACTGTTTACACACACTCAACTTTGGACCTCCGTGGATATCCCACATGCACTCACACTGTACCTCACTCACTCTCACTTACACCCCGAAACACCGTCTCTAACCTAAGGCGGCTATGGTCGCTCGCTACTACTAACACTGGACGCTATCTCCTTCCTTCAACCAACTTCGACTTCGGGCATCTGCAGACCACCTCGCACAAGTCGCCTGGGCAGCGCTTCTGCATGGCTCACGCAGGAATGAATGAATGGCTGGGCGCTGCCTCTTGATTTATACTTTTGTAAGTCGCTGGTCTGCCCTTTTCCATCGGGCCCCTGGTGCACACAGTCCCTCATGGTACTTGCTAACTGTACAAAGTGAGACTGGGACTGGGTACTGCTGACTAAGCGAAGTGAGAGAAGGTTAACAATAGTCGTATTTTTCATCACCACTTCGGGACACCCTTCACCACTTCAGGATGCAGCCTGCCTAAACAGGTGGTTTTCAAGGTCTTCGGACCTTTCACCACTTCAGGACACTCTTCACCACTTTAGGATGCAGCCTGCCTAAACAAGTGGTTTTCAGGGTCTTCGAACCTTTCACCAGTTCATTCAGGTCTGAAAATCCTGAATGGTTCCGAAGTGGTGAAAGCTTCGAAGAAAACCACCTGTTTAGGCAGGCTGCATCCTGAAGTGGTGAAGGGTGGTTTTTCATGGTCTTTGGACCTTTCACCACTTCAGGACTATTCGGGATTTTCATACTGCCCAAAAGTTTCACTTGACCACTTCAAGACACCCTTCACCACTTCAGGATGCAGCCTTCCTAACACAGGTCGTTTTCAGGGTCTTCGGACCTTTCATCACTTCAGGACCATTCGGGTCTGAAAATCTTGAATGGTCCTGAAGTGGTGAAAGCTCCGAAGACCCTGAAAACCACATGTTTAGGCAGGCTGCATCCTGAAGTGGTGAAGGGTGGTTTTCATGGTCTTCGGACCTTTCACCACTTCAGGACCATTCAGGATTTTCAGACTGCCCAAAACTCTCACTTGACCACTTCAGGACACCCTTCACCACTTCAGGATGCAGCCTTCCTAAACAGGTGGTTTTCAGGGTCTTCGACCTTTCACCACTTCAGGACCATTCAAGATTTTCAGACTGCCCAAAACTCTCACTTCAGAATTTCCATTCCTAAATTTTCAGCTACCCGATAACCACTTGTGATGGAGTGGAAAAAAAGGTACAAGGGGCGTCTTTGCTTTGGATGGATGTCTGAGTGGTTGAAGGTATCAGTCTTGAAAACTGACATATTACAAAATATCGGGGGTTCGAATCCCTCTCCATCCGTTCATGTATGTTAATTTACGGATAATGAATTTAGTATTAAAAATGATTATTAAGAAAGCTCAAATTTATTTTTTGTGGATTTTTAAGGCCACTTTCGAACCTTCCGGACGTCTGTGGACTTGGCCTTTCGGGACTGTAGCAGCTACGACCTTGACCTTTCAGAACTGTAGCAGTTACAACCTTGACCTTTCAGAATTGCTACAGCTACGACATCTACACAACTATGTCCCCTAGTCGACAGACCTACAGATCGAACCCCTACTGCTACAACAGGCAACAATCAACTACCAAAACACAGGTCACGGGTTCAAACACAGGGGTCGACTTGATACTATACACAGGTGTGATAAGGTCTAGGAATCGAGCCCTGGGATCTGCAGCTGGTACTGCTAAGGTGAAAACCGTTTCAACAACCCTTCCCACCTACAAAATCCCGAAAGCATGTGGTACGACACGATAAAAAAAGTGACCCTTAGGGTAATACGGAAAGAAAGATGCAGTGATAGGCAACGGGATCGACGCCCGCTACCTCCACCCCGAAGAAAAAGAATGCAAGAAAGATGCAGCATCACATTAGACAAAACAAGATACCCAAGAGACAAAGTCTGGGCAGCAACCAAGGAATTGATTGAACCGGAGTCAATTTCATATTGAAGCAGGTGAAACTGGCTATTCAGCAGCAACCAGAGAGAGGACGGGAAGTCAACACCAGATTCTACCATAATTGATTGGCTTGGGTCAAAGTGGCGACAATTTTGGGACTCCAACTGCAGTGGAAAAACTGTCACAATGCCGAACCAGCAACAAGACAGCAGACGGGTATGCCTACAGAGGAACAAAATGCTATCTAGGTATTGTGCCGATTAGTAGGGCTTCTTGGCATAAGCCAGACTGGGAAAGCTGAGTATAGGAGTCCAGACATTTAAACGACATCCAAAGGTAATGACTCAACTTGGGATGCCAAACAGCACACTGATGAAATTCAATACATTAGGACTCCAGCGTGAAGGTTTTTTTTTTTTTTTTAATGAGAAATACCAACAGACTCCAGTGTGAACTACGGTAGTCAGGACCGGAAAATAGCAGGAATTATCCTAGGGCCAGAGTTGGACCAGCCGACGGTCGGCGACCCTTGACTGGTCGGCTGCCGACCCGCCGACCGATCGGCTGGTCGGCACCTACCAGTCGGGGGTCATCGGCACCCCGCGCCTTTTTTTTTGGGGGGGGGGGGGGATCAAGAGCCCCTAATAACCCCACCCACACCCCCATAGCGGCCCCCAATACCCGCATACACCAACCCAACACTCCCGAACCGCCCCCCACACCCTTATTAAACCCCCCAATATCACCTATATCACCCCTATACTCCGCCTATACTCCAACCCATACCTGCGGCGTATCACGTGCGAGCGAGCTCCGCACGTGCGGCGCATAACGCACGTGTAAGCATGCACGCGCACGTGATCCGACGCACCCCAATAAATAGGGTATAAAAATTGGAGAACGATGGCTTAGGTAGCCAATGGTGCACCTCCCCACAGAAAAAAAAATTGGGCTCATGTAGTCCTTGTTGAATAGTCTGTTTCCTCGAGGACCCCAGCAGTGCATATGCAAAGGTCCCAACATCTCAAGAGACGTTCAGCGAATTTCGTATGAAAGAGGAGCAGGCCAGCAATATATGTTATGGATCCGAAGTCAGGTCTGCTTTCCAGCAGTTATGGGTTACAAGTTACTACTTACTACAGTAGCTCTTTCTTTCTCTTGTTTCATTTTCCTACGAGCAGTAGCCCTAAGGGACTTGCTCCACTCGTCACTACTTGCACAAAAGACAAAACATATGGCGGCGTATGGTTCCATGTTCTAGCAGAAGATTCATTCCTCTCTTTCTTTTGTTTCCGTTTCCTACGAGCAGTGGCCCTAAGGGCCTTGCTTCGCTCGTCACCACTTGCACAAAAGACAACATATGGCGGCGTACGATTCCATGTTCGAGCAGAAGATTCATTCTAGTTTTGCACATTTGGTGAGTAGTGGAGGGAAGCCCTGAAAAGCACACGGTGAGTTGGCCTGCTACTGCCCAGAAAGTCATGTGCTCAGTGGTCCCATAACTGTTGAAACACGGACCTTAAAGTGAATCAACAATATATATACTGGGCGTGCCATGACTTTAGAATGCCTATGACTACTACCTCGTTCATGGCAACGTGGCCCTTGCTCATTGTGTGCAGGGGCCTCTCGGATAACCCGCAAGGGGTTTGAAATAAATGCTAAGGAGCTATTTAAGGAGCTATTTGTTTACATTCTCTCCTCTCTCTCTCTCTCTCTCTCTCTCTCTCTCTCTCTCTCTCTCTCTCT
>BFEA01000607.1:314458-332453 GCA_003427395.1 Chara braunii | reverse complement strand
GGGGGCTTGGGTGTAGACTGTCATGGTGGGAGGGTTGGGTGGTAAGACGAGGGGGGGGTTGAAGTGTTGAATTTCCTATCTTTGTCTGCTCTGTGACAGGCTTTTCGTGATGATGCTTCTAACTTTGCTCGCTTTGTCCTGGACTTCTAATGGAAATCGAGCCTCTACGAGTTTCGAGATCTTCGACGACGGTCGTGACTGCGTCACCAGGCTCCTCTGTTCTTAGACTCGGGAGACGGTGATGCTCGTCGCCAATTTCCTGCAACTGGAACTATTCCTCGTGGTGCCCCGGCGTTTCTCTCCTCTTAGATGCTTGCCCTTTAGCTGCTCCTCGAGTTGTCCAGTCGCTAGCTCTTGCTTACTCGAATATGGGTTGAAAAAGGGGCCGCTGATCTTACCTTTGTCTCTTTGGGAGAGACGGTTCGAACGTTGAAAGCCGAAATGATAAAGAGCTTGGTTACTGGTGTTCCGCTCCTTCTTCTCCGTGTGAGGACTTCCTTACATGTCGCTCTCTTCGGCTCTCATCTCCTTTTTTTTGGTAAGTGTGCTCGAATCCCTTCTCATGCCTTGCTCTTTTCCTATTCTTAGTTGTTTTCTCTTTCTCTTTCTGCTTTCCTCCTCAAAGTGTGTCTCTTGTACCTCCTCCTACTCTCTCCTGCGATCCTTCTCCCTTTTGTCTGATTCTGCAGAGCCACGCCCGAAGGCGTGGCGTGGCATGGCGTGACTACTAATTTCCGCCTCTACCTCCGACCATGAAAACGACCGGGAGGGATGTGTGAATGTTCACGTGTGCGAAATGACTACTCCTCTGCGCGTGCTGCCATTCAATAATGGAATGTCGTCTCTTCCCTTCTTTTGCTCGGTTCTTTATGAATCTGGCCCTTTCCTTGACTTCTTCCTTTCCTCTCCTCCTCCTTTCCCCTTCCCTGTGTGTATGATACGTGATGGTTCGGGAACACCATACCTGAGGGCGCGGTGAGACGTGGCGGCACACAGTCTCCTTCCTTGTCCTTTCCCGCCAGAATTCGAAAGGTGAGGTACTCGCGCCTTCGTGGGCGCGATGAGTTTCGGCGCTCGAGAGTTGGTGCGGGCGCAGTCGTGAGGCTTAGCGCAGGGCGTTAGCGCTTATCCAGAATCTGGTTTGTTTTGTTTTTCTTTTTTTGCTTTCTTTTTGTTTTCTGTGTTTTTAGAAAGGTAGGCTGTCCCACTACCGGTAGCTCTAGGCTCAGCAAGGCTCGGCAGACCAGTAGCAGGAGGCTCGGACTTCATAGCTGGGCGAAGTACTGGTGTTTTAAGAAATGAAGACCTCCTCCGCCACCTTCTTAAATCTCCCCTTAATCTCTCTGAAAGTCCAGGGAAGGATGGAATGGGGTTAGACTGCATCTCTCTCTCACCTTCACCATCTTGTCTTTGAAAAATGCACACAGGGTTTGCTTCATTGTGGCCCAATCTCCTGGCGTCAACGTTACTGCGATCTTTTCTTGACAAGGGAAGTGAAAACACAGAAAAAGAATACAAAGTAAATCCGACACAACAGTGAGTTTGTTAAAATTACAATTTGAAATCAAAAGACTTAGCGAACATCTTCTGAAAAATCATAAAATGAAGATGGTTGTTGAAGCAAAATCGTCAACGCACAAGTTTCCGAAAACAGCAGTAGATAGACATCACGTAATGCACCCAACTTCAGAAGCCCACGATCAAATCTCACAAGTGAGAAGACCTCACTAGGCTAAACGCAATGATAACAAACAAACTGAGACATACAATGAGCGACAAGACAGAGTGAAGGAGAGAGCACAAACATGGGATTATCTCAAAAATGTAAACAATGAATAAAATGTTTAAATTGCTCTTCCTCCTCTTCCATGGGTTCTCTTCTCGCTACCCCAACATACCTACTAGCTTGTACCTTCTCTTCACTCCTTCACCGCCAATCTGTCACAATGTCACTTCCCAAGTTGGTCTGTATATATTATACACTATATACTATATGCTATATAGTATATACTATATGCTATATAGTATATACTATATGCTATATAGTATATACTATATGCTATATAGTATATACTATATGTAGTATATATATGCTATATAGTATATAGTGCTGGCCTACCCCAGGCTGGTGCAAAAATGCTGGAACTTGAAATGCAATGTCTAGTCCCCTTCCTCAATCACGACTTCTTCGCCACCCCGAAGCTATAGCGACCTCCTCCCTCATTCCCTGACCTCACTTACACCAGTGCCACACTCTCTCTCTATAGCACAAGTGCCAACACTGCTGCAAGCCCTATTCTTCAGGTACCTATGGCCGCCGGCCAACAGGCAAGTTCCCTCTTTGTACGTGGTGCCAACCCTTCTACAATGGTTACGTCCTCCTTCCAGCCTGCACCCATGGTGCCAAATGAACTCTAGTTCCCAGCACCACCTCCGCGTCTTGGACGAAGAATGTCAAGCGCGTGCAACCACTGGTGTTCTCTGTAACAGCAATGGGTGTACACTCCAGGTAAGCGTTCTCCAAGTAAGCTGCTTCTTCCCCCCAAGCCTTGGAGTCTACCCCAGATCTCCCCTGTTCTCGCACTTACATCTATCGTGCATCCGCACCTTCTACTGACTATGGCTACCACTATCTGTGGATATTTCTGGGGCCTACTTTGACTTCTGGAGGCCCTGGACACCTCAATTTGACCCTGGACCCCAGACCTACCAACCTAAGGACTTTCTGAAGACTTTTCAGGGACTGAACTACTGTAGCATCAATTGTTGACATCCAAACTTCGTCTTCGTCAAAAGCTATGACCCTTAGACTTCGCAACACCGTTCTACCCCATCCTTTGGACTCTGTACGGCTTTCCCAAGTCTGGATCCTAAATGTCTTTGGATGAGACACGGACTACACCATATTCGGTAGAACTGAGGACTATTTTGATGGACTCTGGGACCCTTCAGACCTGTTTCTTGCGCCCAGCCTTGACTCAGACTTCAGGTTCATGTTTCACTGCTGGATTTTGAGCCCGGATCATTGCACATCTTTGAGTCCAGAAAAATCATCAACTCGCGAGTTGGCCGCTGCATAAGGATCATACACATCTTTTAAGAAACGGTCCAAATTACATTTGAAAGTGCAAAGAAAACTAGGACAGGACAGGGTCCAAATCAAAGTGAAACAGGACAAGACAGGACAGGACAGGACGCTAAGGGACGACCCAGGATGGGCCGAGACGGGATTGGAC
The DNA here is from genome assembly GCA_003427395.1 of Chara braunii. Lineage (NCBI taxonomy): Eukaryota > Viridiplantae > Streptophyta > Charophyceae > Charales > Characeae > Chara > Chara braunii. Next base: position 329,217 of record BFEA01000607.1, on the reverse strand, counting down.
GCGACTGGATGGGACGGGGAAGGGCAGGGAAGAACAGGGCAGGACAGGGCAGGGCAGGGTGAACATCAACCTGCCTACATCTGCTCAAGTCTACAAGTAATAGCTATGGCTACCTCTTCGAATACACAATTTATTTCATGGTCACCATCCCCCACTATTTGCTCTGATACCACTGCTATCCCATTATTTTTCCCACACCTGTTCAAGGTTCTTTTCTCACCAACATGTTCCATGGCTGGCTAGACAGATAAGATGGTCTGCATGCGAATTCTGGAAGCCTACACTCCCCTTGTTGACCGTCCGCTTTGACCCTGGATAAGCCCAATGCACATGCTGCAAAAGAGCAGTGCAATGGCCACAATCCCACACCATCCGATCACGAGGCTGGCACACTTGACTTTCCAAGCCTGGAAGTTAGTGCAAAGTGAGGACCTCCAGCATAGAAATTAGCACATGTTGACAGGTATGAAAGTTTTTTTTCCCTTTTTTTAACACTCATGCCCCATCTATTCTGGGGGGGGGTCAGTCCGGTTACTCATCACTGGCAAGCATGTTTATACAAGAAACGCAACGAGAGGAGAAGAAAAGATGAGCAGAAAAGACCAAGTTTACCCAGACACGCAGAAGGTGAGTCCTGTAGATGGCAAGGCGCGGGGGAGGTATGCCTGGCAGCCTCGCAGGGCCCTTGGCATCAATTCCTGCTTGCATGTTCTTTCCTACAATAGTGCCCCTACCTTCAGTTGGCTTACTACTCCCCTGTACGCCTTTATTATCTCCACTGCTCTGTCGTCACTTGATGTATCTTTCCCATCTTGTTAGTGTACCTAGCAGCCTCGCGGGCCCTATCAATTCCTGCTTACATGTTCCTTCCTACAATAGTGTCCCTACCCTCAGTTGGCTGCTACCAATCCCCTCTTTTATTACCTTCTGCACAACCTTAGGTGTTCTCTAGCTTACTACTCCCCTGTACGCCTTTATTATCTCCACTGCTCCATTGTCACTTTATGTATCTTTCCCATTTTTGTTAGTGTACTATATGCCTTTACCATTCTGCCTTATGCCCTCACAGTTTCATTGTACCCTTATTGCTCATTGTCACTCGTTGTCACCTTCTGTCTAGTATAAATTTACCCCAGCCTTTTCCGTTTTTCTCCCTTTCCACCCTCGCCCCCTCCCCTCATACTTTTATTCCTTCTACCTTATCATATTCCTGAAAGTTTCTAGAGGACCCCATCTTCAAAACTGGAAGCATGCAGCTGGCTTTTTGTGCCCCCCCCCCGAGAAGCTACCATCTTCACCCGAATACAGACAGAAAGTTACAGTAAATACCAGTATGATGACCAGGTCATTGTTGCTGTATCTAGACCAAAAATTACAGTACTACAATTACCAGGCGCTCAATTCGGGTGAAAACAGTAGTGCATAATGGGGGGAAAGATTGAAAATTTTAATCCGGTCCTTCAGGACAGCCACTAAAATTGGAACAATACAAACTCACTACAGAGAAGATTAATTAGCATGGCCCCTGCAAGGATAATGCGCACAAACCGAGAAATGGTATAAAATTCTCTCTAAATTGAAGAAGAAAAAAAAGAAATAAAAAATTGAAAAACACAGAAGGAAAAAACAAAGAAGCCAGCTTGCGGCTGTTCTGACTTTTTTTTTTTGTGTGGTTTGTTTTGGGTTGCATTGCAATGACCCTCCCCTCGATCAACACACAATTCCAAACATGCGCACAAAAAATTCATGTGAGAGTTCACACTGGAAGCCAAGACATGGAACTTAGAACAGCGCACGAGAAAACCGAACAATTATTAATTTATTATTCATACATGCAGTGCATCACATACGTGCAAGCTGCGCACGTGCATCGCTTAGCGCACGCGCATGTGTTACGGCGCACCCCAATTGCAAGGAAAATGAGCGATAGCGAACTTCAGAAATCAAACAGCATCATACGCATGAGACCAGATAGTCGTGACCTCGAACCAATAGCAGAATTGCATCACGAGTTTCACCAAATAAGAGCACAGCAAAAGCTCATAATTGACAATGCCGGAATAGTCTCATCATCATCAACGAAGAACCAATGTCGATAACCTATCTGGCGCTCGGCGCCCAGACTACAGATGGCAGATCGTCTCTAGCCTAATCTACAATGCCGCCGATGATGTCAACAGCCCCCCGAAGTACGAGCAGATCTCGGCCAATGCCGTACGCTTCTAGCACCAGGTATGTCTCTCGTATCACTCACAACCTTGTTCCCCAACTCACAGATGCCACGTGCACCCAAGGACCACCATGCGCCCCATCCAGCATACAGCAGCGCAGCTTGGCTATGGCTGCCTGCTCCTTCCAGCTCGCCCGTGATCGCGTGAGCGCTGGCCAGCGTTAGCGCAGCATGCAGCCAGTGCCCGAATGTTCAATGTGTGGGCAGGCCCTTCCCTATATCCAAGTGGCCTGCTGCTGCGTGCGATAATGCGGTACTGGGGCCCGGCCCAGAAGCTTCCGGTAGGCTCCACGACGCTGAGCCTCAGTCCATACAGAACAGGCCCAGGGTCTGAGTTAGTTGCCCGTACCCAACTGCCCTCAGCCTGTGTTCCGTCCGTATGCGCCTCTGGCCTAGGCGTACTTCAGATACATTTGCAAAATGGCTGCCTGGGCCTGGGCACTTGTAACCAACTGACGCCGTGCAACTGTCTGAATTTCCCCAGTTGCGTGGTGGCCTGACAAAGGGGCCTCCTTGGCCTTAGTCGAGCCTGCCTTCACTTAGGGCGGCCGACAACAATGCAAAACAGGGCCGAAAGGGGCTCATCGGGGCCTTAGGCCTCGCACAATAAATAGGGTTGATTAAAAAAGTTGAATCCGTTAAAATTGGCACGATACAGAGAATGAAGATCAGCATGGCCCCTGCGCAAAGGATGACACGCATAAATCGAGAATTGGTTAAAAAAGAAAAAAAAGGAAAAAAAAAGAAAAGGGAAGGATGTGGTAGCCAAATGTGCCCCTCCCTTCTGAAAATTTCACAGAAGGAAAAAAAATTGGGGCCATAGACCCATCTATCCAAAGACTGCCTGAAATGAATGTGGGCTCCTCGCACCATGTCGTATTTCCTACAGTAATCATGTTCGCAGATGATTTAACGGTGCTGATACGAGCCTCCAACTCGTCCATGGCAGCCTTGGTCAGAGCAATGGAAGCGTTTAGACTGGCATCAGAAATGAGGATTAATTGGGTATAGACTATAGGGTGGTGGTTATCCGACAAACCCATCCCACAACTTCAACGAGCAGAGAATCAGATGTCCTGGGAGAAACCGGAGGAACCAACGAGATATCTGGGGATCCAAGTGACAAAGGACGGCCCCACTCCCCAGATGGCACAAAATCTCCTAGCCGGTCAAATCAACAAAATGGGGAAGTGGAATCAAGCATTTACATCACTGCTGGGCAGGGCACTTGCCATTTCTCAATGATGTGATACATAGCCTCAATTTGGACGATACCAGACCAGACCATCAAAGACCTAAACAAGAAAGCCAGAGCCTACTTATGGTCAGGGAGCCCCAACAAAGAGAACTACATTCCGAAGATAGCCTGGCACTATATCACAAGGAAACCAACACAGGGGGGACTAGGCATTATTGACCCCAAACAAGAAACGAAAGCCCTGGAAATTAAGTGGGTCATTAAGGTACTGACCAAACAATCATTGCCGTGGAACAAACTAGCACAAGACAGCATCAGGAATCTGGCCCCAACGGAGTCCCCCATTAACATGTCCGACTGTTCGAGGTCATGAACAAAGACCGGAATCCAAGATCAGGGAGGAGAAGACAGAGAATTCGCGCCCCCCCAATTCCGAACCAGACACCTCCCCCCTATTGGACGGCCCTTATACGTATCTGGAGAGAGATCATGCCCGAGAAACGAAACAAACCCAGGTCCAAAGAGGAAGTGCTCAGGCAGCCTCTCTTTGGGAACCCCTAGATTAGAGACGAGAGGGACCACCCGTGGACACTCTCCGCCAGAGGCAACAGATGGCTATTGTGGATCACACACGGGGTCTGGCGAGTAGGGGACATCTGGAATGAGGAAAGGAAGAATTGGTTGGACGAGATTGAGATCAAAGCTCGACTGAAAGGCTGCCACCACAGGGATGAAAACCTGCAAAAGATTATACAGAGCATCCCTGGGGGCTGGGTTGAGTTACTTAAGGAGGAATTCACGTGGAAAGCGGGTGAGTGGGGAATCTTAATCCAGGACACCTCCCATGAGAGAGCCTACCAATTTTCCCATCGAATCTCAGGTTCAAGTCCAAGAGATGTCTTCACATCCTTCCCGATCCTGAAGACCAAGCCAGATGAACTGTACATCCAGAATATCAACCCAGAANAATCTCAGGTTCAAGTCCAAGAGATGTCTTCACATCCTTCCCGATCCTGAAGACCAAGCCAGATGAACTGTACATCCAGAATATCAACCCAGAAAAGATGAACTGTACATCCAGAATATCAACCCAGAAAGAGTAGTGTTGAATGTGTTTACGCTCCATAAATAAGAGCATTAGGACTCTGGCCAAAACAGATATTTCAAATAGGGCCCCCCGGAATGGGCTTGGCCCTCCGACCGAAACAGAAGTACCAAACCACCAATCCCAATATCTGATTCTACAGTTAAGCTAGGCTATAAAATGCTGTTAAAAACAAAGGACCCAGACCCAATCATCAAAGGAAGATGGTGCAAGTTAATTGGTTCTGAGGCAGACCAGATAGCAAAAATTCCATGGAAGAAATATAAAACGATAAGACCTGTAAAAATCAGAAGCATGCAGTGGCTCATAACGTACGTCGCTCTACCGGTTAACCAGTGGTTACATGTTAGAAGAAGAAAGAACGATCCAACCAGCACTGATATCTGCACAGTCTGCTCAGACCAAGAACAGGAAGATTTGACACACTGCCTGATTCATTGCAAAGAAGCCACAGATTATTGGGCAAGAGCAGCAGCCCTATGGGATAGTATATTCTCATCTCCCCTCCCAGAACACCCGGTTCAACTGCTCCTCTGGACTAACTTACCCTCTAACTTTGACAAATCAGAGAAAATCTGGTTCGGTATGGTATGCAAGGTCACGCTCTGCGCCATATGGAAAGAGAGATGCAACAGAACTCTGAATGGCACGAAGAATCCACGGGAGAAAGTGTGGGCAGCAACCAAAGAGATGATTGAAGCGGAAATCCTTTGTCATTGGAGGACGGTCATACTATGGATGCAAAACAGTCCGGAGACAGAACAAGTGAGACTTGCCAAATTCAAACGGGTCTGGTTCGTAGATGACAAAAGTGGCATGGCTAAATGGGCAGGTTTTAAGATGGAAAGGGTGGCATAATTCGGCCAAGTCTGTTTCTCAGCGGAATACCCAGGTACACGAGGAACCAACTCCAGTCTGGTCCTAGAAGAGCGTCCAAGATACACGAGCGACAGGCGGCAGCCGATGTTTTACATGAAACAGATCGCAAAAGAGCTCAAGGGACGACAGCATGCGAAGGAATGGAAGAATCCAGTAGTCCGTCCTTGAGGAATCTTGTTTTTACAGATTCAATATGGCATCAAAGGGTAGCAATAGCTGAGAGGATTCCTAGAGGGATGGCAGCTGACAGTCAATCCTCCATGTGGTTGGAGCAATCAATGCTGTTCAGTGGTCCTTCGGCCAGACGGAAGGAAGCGTTGGTGTGTGAACTTTTGTGCTTTGTGACTTGCTGGGGGAAAGGAACTGGACCGATGCTCCCCAGAATGGATACGGAGCCGGGACCATAAGGCCCTGTTTTGTTTTAAGAAAAAATAAGTAAACAAAAATGAAAAAAAAAAAATGGGGCCATATCGTACTCCTCCTTGGATCTCGTCTCTTTTCCAAAGTGTCCCCATTAGAGAATTAACAGGGGTCGCATGTCCTTGGAAAGACGTTCATCGAAATGCCGAGCAGGCCAGCAATATATTCTGGATTCTGATTCAGGTCACTAACTGACAAGTTACTACTGACACTACAGTAGCTTTCGCGTTTTTTTGTTTTTCCTTTTCTTACGTGCAGTGGCCTCAAGGGCCTCACTCCACTCGTCACCACTTGCACAAAAGACAAAACATATGGTGGGGTATGGTTCCAGTTTCTAGGAGAAGATTCATTATGGTTTTCCACATTTGGTGAGTAGCGGAGTGAAGCCATGGAAATCACATGCCGAGTTAGTAAGTCAGTAACCCATAACCGCTGAAACACGGACCTGAATTCGAAGCTACATCATATATAGCTGGCCTGCTATTGCCTTCCTACAAGCAGCACGAATACCCTTTTTTTGCCGTGGAGATCCTTGCTAAATTTTGGCAGGGGCATTCTGAATAACGTGAAAGGGATATTTGCTCTCCCTCTTCTCTCTCTCTCTCTCTCTCTCTCTCTCTCTCTCTCTCTCTCTCTCTCTCTCTCTCTCTCTCTCTCTCTCTCTCTCGTCACATGAATATGAGAATTCGTTTTTTTATCTTCTTTCTTACAATTCCCCCTGTTCAGAACCTCTTGCGTACAAGGCCGCCCACGTGGATGTAGGTTGAGCAGCCGCTGCCATATCCTAACCCTTAAGCAGCATTGGCCGCGGGGGGAGGCCGGTGTTCCGCTGCGCGCCGGAATCGGGTTGAAGTTTTGATGCGGGGCGGCGGATGAAGGCGATCGAGGGAGGGGGGGCGTGCAAAGCGGTGCGCATACCGAATTGTTCACATCGCGCCAGAAAATGAGAGAGCACGTTGTCGAGCGCATCGGTCCGGCACCGTACAAAATGGGGCGGGACCCTCCCGGCCGCGTCACGCAAGAGTTGGTATGATCCTCGCCGCGAATACACATGAAGCTTCTGCAAGCCGCTCCGACCGAGTGCGCCAGACATACCTCTCGTGAGCCCCTACGAAAGGATAGGGCCTACGCGAGGCACGCCCTACCTCCACCTTGCGGAAGCTGTCACCTCCCTTTAGTGGGCGTATCCCCGTCGAGCTACCAGTCCATAGTACGAAAGCTAATCAGCTGCAATCGCAGAGGTGGACCAGCCAAGGGCGTTTCTCATTCGTTGTAGCATAGGGGGTATGCGCGGTTTTATGCCTCCATCGGACCCGCACGCGAACCAACACCTTGGGGGGCTGAGGTCCCAAACGACTCGTCACCGGTCGACTAGGACGTATCCCACTCACCACGCGTACACCACTCTAAGAACATAAAAATAAAACACCCACACACACACATACACAAAACGACACTGAACAAACAACGCGACAACACTCCTAGTCCCTTAGTAGCCATCCCATAACTCTCCGATGCGGAAATCGGATAGGCGTCCCGCGCAAGACTTAATAAAAACCCCACAGGCGCAGGGTCTTCTCGTATCGACTAGCAATGCATGAATAGGCAAGCAGTCGCAATGATGGCGTACTATGCAGAGCCCATAATCATGCGGTCCCTCGTAGTTTCGAGGGTCGTATTCGACACTCAAGTGTCGGTTGACACGCGCCTTGGGGGGTTAATCTCCCGATGCTAGACAACCGCCAAGTGCGATTGAGAACCACACCCTCTTTTGCACCCTGCGGAGAGTGGGTGGTACACAGGTTCATACCTATGGTGGCAATCGTCTCTTATCGCCCTAGAGACCAGTTCCATCATCCAGGGCCCAGAGAGAAATCAAGGGGGTTTGACTTTGACGGCCGCCACATACTACAACGTCCAACTATAAAAACTCTAAAAAGCAAAGGATAACAGGGCATCTCCCTTTTCTCTCAAAAACATAATCTGTTTAACCCTTACGCGTGGTCACAGGCGTCCGCGCGAAACACTCAAGACATATGTATTTACATGTATATAGAGGGTTATAAATATGTGACGATCGGTTCTCACAATCACAGTGGGACTCCTCTCAGCCATATATATGTATATGATCGCAGGCAGTCAAATCCAAAGTCCGAACCACCAAACATACTTGCAATCACATCAAAGATTCAACCAAAAGTCCGATTCAATCAAAAGTCCATGCACTACACGGGGTCAACTTCAACCATTCTCTGCACTCACACCCTCGCTTTAGCCATGCAAGCCTCACTCTTGTGCAACTCCTCAAAATAAAATACTCAGTACTTTTCTTAAACGGCTATTCAAAAAAAGTCTGGGCGAAAACACAACGAAACAATTCAAACCACAAGGCTAAAGCCTTTAGGTTGAGTGGTAAGAGTGGATTGGAGTTGAGTCATAAGTCGACGAATCGACAACCGACCTGTTAACAGAAGATGATCCTTGTGGGATCAAACTGAATCTATTCCAGATCCTGAATAAGTGTATGGAGAATAAAGCTCCATAGCACATTCTCACTCAAGGTCCTCCTACAAGCTAAACCTAGACCTACCTCTAAGACAGTACCCAACGTAAGGTACACCTATGGAAGCATCTCCCTTATTCAGCAAGGATTGTCAGAATTTGCGACCTGTCAAGATATAATCTAACTCCTTTAAACTAAGAAATTTTTGGCAGCGCTTCCCGTAGAAAAAATGTCTTCTCATAATTTATAATAACTCAAATATGAAAACAAAAACAATTTATAATTATGGAAAGTCAAATTTTGTCCAACTCCCTGAATTAGTAAAAATTTAGGCAACACTCCCTTTAAAAAATAAGACTTTCCAGTTTTTTATTAAGTCATATATGAACCCAGAGCAAAACATGAGTTCAACTAAGATAAAATTTAACTAACTCCTTAGATTTGTAAAAAATTCGGCAGCACTCCCTTTATAAAAGTGCTAATCCAAGATTTATATCAAGCTAAGTTCAGAATCTAAACAGACTTTGACTTTTTAAGGTCCAATTTTGTCTAACTCTCTGAATTAGCAAAAAATTGGGCAGCACTCCCTTTGGAAAAAAAAACTTCCCAGATTTTTACTAAGCCATATATATAAATCAGACAAGTTGAACTTTGAAAAGTCAAATTTTGACTAACTCCTTGGTTTTGTAGAAATTTCGGCAGCGCTTCCCGTAGAGAAAGTGRCTTACCAAGATTTATACAAGACCAAGTATAATAAATGATCCCCAAAAATGAAGAAATTGACCTAAGTAAAATAAACTTAGCCCAAAAAATGCAGAAATTGAACTAATTCCTATCGCTCTAGCACGCGGCGAGCAGCTAAAGCAGCTACCTATCAAATTGAAACTCAGACTAGGTAAATAATCTCACTCAGCCACATGAAAGACCAAACCACAAAGGTAAATACACTCACCAACCCAAGTCAACCTTATCAAACAATAGTTCATAGTCTTTCAATGATTCATCCCTTTATACCCTGCTTACATAAGGCATAAAGCTAGACCACCCAAACTTATAGAACATGTCTAGCTCAACCATTGAATATACACAAACACAAGGCACCACAAATTTTCTCTTCTTTGGGCACGTGACTAAGCCAACCTAGTCGCCTTGAACTGTTTAACTATCCAAGTTTTATACAATTATTTGCACTTAATCTTTCAAGGTAGCATATGACTGAATCGATCATCTTTAGCTCGAGGTTCAGCCTGCCCCTTCTTACCACAAGTTTATTCTTATTTAATACTCTCTTCAGTTTGTGATAGGCTATAGTCAGACCACCCAAACTTATGGGACAGTGTCTGACTAGTCTGTTCATAGATAAAGTAATAGTAAAGTATAGCCAAGTTATACCCTTTTGGTTCCAGCATGTGCATGGGATTGGACCAAGACCACCCAAACTTATGGAACATGTCTAGTCCTCTGCCTGATTCATTCCCTTAAATAAAACAAGAAGGGGTTGAGCCACCCAAACTTATGGAACATGCTCAGACCTCTCGTTCAGAACCAAAAGAAACTGAGAAAACCCAAAATAAGCAAGGCAACCAAGCCACCCAAACTTATGGGACAATGCTTGGTCCCCAAAAAGTTAACCACAAACATCCCTCGCAAGTGAGAGCAACCAAACCACCCAAACTTATGGAACATGTCTGGTTCTTTAGACAATTCAAAAATAAGCATAGCACTAGGCCTCCCCAAACTTATGGAGACTTGCCCAACCTTTGATTGACCCAATCAGACACATGCAACACTGCCTTCCTCCCATCCTTCCCCCAGATGCAATCCCAGAATCTGCTTTCAGTCAGACAACAAAAGTGAAACTGACATTACGCATGCCTTCCTTTACTTAAGTTTGAATCATGTCTTGAAAGTCAAACTAAAAGTCAAAGTAGTGGTGCACACAATATACTCAGCCAAAAAGCAACAAGAAATACAGATAGGGGTTATAATTGGGTTTATAGAAGGAAAGTGAAACCTTTACCTCTCAGTTCTAGAACCCCTCCCGAGTTCCGGCAGAGCTCCCGCAATCGGTGGGCTGACTCTTCAGAGAGTCTTGCTGCGGTCCTACGGGTTGCAATCCCGCCTGCCGCCTTCCTCTCAGAACATGATTAGACTGAGAGTTCAGACGCTCGAGATACAAGAATGGGACTGACTCAACTCGCAGGAGAGGGCCTTGATATCCTCATGCGCCTGAGGGCCCTACAATAGCGGCCAAAGTGCACAGTCTGTCTGGTTAACTAACGCTGAGTCCTCCACCGTTGACTTCATGATGGTCCTCTTGTTCGCAGCAAGGTCCCCCTTTTTTTCTAAAGACTCGGTTTCTCCGCTGAGTTCACCACCCCAAATGCATTAACTATGGGCAAACTTGCACCTACGTGGCTCACCTTCAACCACTTCCACGCCGTAGGACGAGCAGCACACCGGCCTGTAGCTAAACCTGTACCTTCGCTGCTGGTCTGTTGCTCCCTCGGCCAATAGGATCGACATGCCAGTCAATGGTTAAATCCATAGCTTCGTTCTGCTTATCAACTGCCCTTTTTACTCTGTAACTCGAAGCGTAGTAGCCATAGGTAAACCCACACTTTCTCGGTTGACCTGTGGTTATACAGACTGACAGGTTGAATGGTACATGGCTAACAGGCCAATTTTCAGCCCCCACAGTCGGTTTGCTGCAACCTTGTTAAAAGAGTTGGTCGCTACATTCACCAACCGATAGATTTCTAAGTATGTAGCTTCACTTGCTCTGCCGCTTCAATAGATGTGATGGACAGAGCGCCTCTCATCTGGTAAGCCTCCTATCTGATGACTGCCTCCCGCTGCTTCGTTTCAACTGGATAAGCAGTGGTTCAGCCACAGTTAAGCCTTCAATCATGAGCTCCCCCCCCGCGCTCTGTCGATTGTTCGGACAAGTGAAATCTGAGCGAATCCATCGCTCGAGCACAAAAGAATTCGTTGTCTCCTCTCTGATTGGTTAAATTGCGAAATCCAATGAGTTTTCCGCCACAGAGATAGTTGTCGCCTTCCCAACACGTCGGTACGGTGGATGGCTTATCCCTTCTCGCTACTTAGCAGGTATGTGCTTCTCACATCCTTTTCTACTGATGTTATGTGTACCCGGCCGTCCATACGGCCAGATTCAGAATGAACCTTTCACAAAAATTCGAAAAGGTTCGTTACTCACGAGTCTGCTCAAAATCCCACCTTGCGCAACTCTCAATGCCCACACTGTTAAAACCTCTGACAAACTCCTAAATCCATCATTTTCATTCAACTCACCTTATTTCAAAACCTTAGGATCACACTTTCCCTCACCCGATTTCCTCTGAGAATCGAGCTAACATCTCTTTTCCTGCATCCGCCATGTCCTCTCTTCCTCTACCTCCTCGAACTACCATTATCTACTAGCTTCTCTTCTACTAACTTTCGTACTAACCTGATTGCACTAACCGGTTCGCCTTAGGCAAGAACCTTAGACTAACCCCTTCTCTCACCCATTTCTATTCAGTATCTGAGGAGCAAACTCCTTTTCTGTTCTGCCATATCTACTCACTCTTTCACCTTCGCGCAACCTTTCACCATTGTAGCGCCCAAACCAATGCCCTGGAGTGTAAACGGAGACCGCCATCGGACTCGCCATCCGTCAAAACCCCAACTTTCGAGTCTTCATTTGCCCAAATCCGACAAGGATACGGCGTGATAAGCTACTCTAACCTCCGCTATAGCCTTTCCTCATGTCCCGCATGCATCCGGCGCGACTTCGCATCCAGATTCATTCTCGTTGTTTGCCTGTTCTCCCGCCGCCCGTCACTCCTGCTGCCTTAGCACCCGTAGCTGCGCTGCCTCGCCTTGCCTCACTGCTCCTAGCGCAGTGCCCAGCAATCACTATGGCCCGAGTCTGCTTCTTCCCAGCATCCCCCTCGTTGACTGTAGTCCCAATCCGCCCCTTGAAATTAGCGGCGCTCGGTAGCGGCTCCCCTCTGCGCATCGACGGAGACTGTTCTACTATCCTAACAGCGGACCGCAGTGAGGAGCCAGCTACTCTCTGGCTCGTATAACCTCTCACCGCCTATTCCCGAGTCCGACGTTGTTCGGCAGGCTGTGGCCACAGCCTCCCCTGGTCGGCTCAGCCTATGCGGGGCCCACTGCCCCCTCTCAGACGGTTGGTCACTCAGATGGCCTGTCGCGGCGTGCCCTGCTGCCTATCATGGGCCTTGGTATACTAGGCCTGACACCCCTCTCTGCGGTGGTGGCAAATGTTCACACGAGAACTTTGAAGACCGTAGTGAAAAAGGGTTCCGTACCGCCGGCCATGGCCTGCCATCTTTTGCATCCCAACGGGCACGCCCGCTCTTAAACCACTCACAACAGATCACGGACGACAGGCCAGGCAACCGTAACGGCCCGCGTTAGCCAATTCCCCTCTGCCTCGTGGGCCAATCACCCACCGACTCACATGCACGTTAAACTCCTCAATTCATATGTTCAACGACGAGTGGAGTAGAGGAACTCCGCCAGCATCCCGAGCACGCGCAAACCTGTAGATCAACCAAGGGAGGCGCGCGGTCAAGGCCCTCGACCGCCGTGACGACCCTTTAAATCCGGCGTCTCGTCCGAGTCAAGGAACACTGGAGTGTAAAAATAGTATTACCAAAAAAAAAAAAAAAAAGATGTTTAAAAACTTTTAATCGTCAGAATATGACGAAACGAGGAAAAAGAAATGCTTGCACTGTACAAACGCCGCCGACGACAAAACGAAGGGGGATAGCCTCGTCGGGCCTTCAACCCCTCGGTCCCTTCGCACTACTCTGATATCCCCACATCGTCCCCGCTCGGCCTCGATCCCTAAATCTTTCAATGGAAGTTCAACATCATAATCAATAATGCTAGGCCCAAGGCTAGGTCCAATATCGGTGGATGTTTAAATAAGCAGGTACGACGCGATGCGCGGGCCTACTGAAACGTTTCGAAATCGCATTGTTGTCGATATCGTCCGCTGTACGTGCGACTAGGTCACAAGCAAGCGTATCAATCAAGAGACCGAATCTTTTTAATCCTAGCTTAATCAAAAAGATAAATATCTCGGTCGGCAGCCACCGCCGGCTTCACAATCATCAATAAGATGAAAGATCACGCGCGCCTTCAGTCCACGCGGCCACACACTCTCTATTCTAGTCAACCATCCAGTCAACATAAACCTCAAGCACCGCCACGACTTTGCGCAATATACTTAAACTTTAAACCAAACTTACTTCCTGCCGCTTGCAAAAAAAACAGGGGGGATACCCTTGTAAGGGTATACGCACCGAAAGCGCCCACGGGGCCCAATAGTGGCAGGCGTCGATGCGAGGGAAGATCTCGAAGCGCCCGCCGTCGGATAGCAAGGAAGTGTTGTTTTGTGGTCCGCCCCCTTTTCATTAATTCTTTCTGTTTTTGGTCGGTTTTTTTTTTTTTCCTTCTTTTCTTTCTTTTTTCGTTTCTCTTTTATTTTTCCCTCCTTTTCTTTCTTATTTTCGCCTCTGTTTTTGGTGGCCTCTTTTTCCTTTTTGCCGTTTTTGGTGGCTTCTTTTTCCTTTTTGGCGTTTTCTCGCGGGCGGCAACAAAACAAAAGAGGCGTTTTGGGCGGCGAAACGAATAGAAAAAAAAGTTGGAGGGCTCGCCTGGCCACCGATGCACGCACCCCCGCCCGCACACACACACACTCACGCCCGCCCGCACACACACACACTAATATATGTTAGCATTAGTGTTTGAAGCTTGCTCACAGTGGTTGTGGTCGGGTCGAAGTTTGAACCCACGCACAAATTTTGAAATACCCAATTGCCCGATGAGATAACCGCTCAGGTGGACTGGGTCCCTGTATGCTTTTGGGCACTTCTTTCTTTTGAAGTGTATCTGACGTCAGGCTGCTGGCAGGTCAGGATGTGCCTGTGTCTAAACCCTAACGTTGCACAATGTGGCAGGCGGGTCCGGTTCTGCAATTTCAAACGCCAACTTTGGAGATTTTTCGTGCTCAGAGCTAGGTTGTTTTACCGGACGTCCGGGACCCCTGGGTTGTCCGACCGGACGTCTGGTCAGACGTCGCACGGTCTCGGACCGGACAAGGATTGTCCGACCTAGCGCAAAAAAAAAAAAAAAAAAAAAAAAAAATCATGTGGCTTCTACCTTGCATAAGGTGTATGCTACCAAAATTTTGGCTCATTTGAGCCAGTAGAAAAAAAGATAAAAATCTTCAAAGTTTCTAATCCCCACCTATACCCCTCCTATCCCCACCAAAACCCCTCGTACCCCCCCTCCCACCCCAAATAGCACCCTATCACCAAATGCTCAGAAAATTCTGAATTTTTTTATGGGGGGTCTCTATGGCATGCGCAACACTGTCATTTTT
>BFEA01000607.1:285511-296803 GCA_003427395.1 Chara braunii | reverse complement strand
ATGGAAGAAAAGGAGAACGAAGATAAAGAATCACCTCCATGATTTCTTCTGGAGGAGAAGAGGACAAAAGTTGGAACTTGAATCCCATCGCCATAAGGTCATAAAGCTGTCAAAGAAAAAGAAGAAGAATAAGAATAAGAAGAAGCCGTCACATAGTATCATCATCATCACGATATTGGTAACATGGAGCAGTAACACTTGCATCTCTTTATTTTCTTTTCTTATAGAATATTAGTTTTTGCCTTCTTTTTTCCCCTCACCAGTAGTAACCACAAGTACCTCTCCCAGGCAAAGTTTTGCGACAAATGTGTCTACCTCCAAATTGCTCGGGGGCTCGGCCTCCTGCGCGTTTTTGGCTGGTGCCGCAAGCCAAAAAGGGAAAGAAAGAGCACTGTGTCAGTTCGTTTTGAAGTTGGCGTGCAGCAGGAATCCGACATGGGAAAAGGAGGTGCTGGTGGTTTAAATCTGCATTTAGCCAAATTTCAATCATTCCCAGTCTATCAGGATTAAAATCTGGGAACATTCACAGTCTATCCAGATTAAAATCTGGGAGCAATGCTCCCAGCAGTTGTCGCTGTAAATTAAATTTGAATGATCTCTTCGGAATTTTGGCTCCTCAAATGCTAAAATGGAATGGTCCTTAAAAAAAAAAAAACTTAGAATAGTAGTTTTTGGTCTTGAACAATGAAGGCATACTCACACAAGGACTGTTTAGAATGTATCTGACAGCAATTACAGCTGGGGTTCGACGCATCTGGCAGCAATCATGTCGACAGCGGAGTCAATGGCATCCCTGCCGAGTCATTCTGGAAGCCATGGAGAGAGAGAGAGAGAGAGAGAGAGAGAGAGAGAGAGAGAGAGAGAGAGAAGCTCTTTACTAAACATGAATGTGTATAAATATCACCAAACAAAACTGCCCGGTAAACCGTAAGCCAGTGGGTTCCAGGGCAGACTCGGGCATGAGATCAGTTTGAGAATCCATTTTGTTCGCAGGATTTTTATTTGGAGAGGTGGGTCTATCACTCCTAATCCACCACATTGCCCTTTACGGGTTATGTGTGCCCAGGCGATGTTATTTATGAAAGCTCTGTGTGGAGGGGTTGCCTGTCCATAAATAAGCTGAAGACTTTTTCTTCGAGTTCTTTGAAAGCATCCTCCTCAAGCTTCCAGAAGGCCACTACATACCACATCAAGAAAAAAAAATGATGAATTGAGGAGCACGGTCTTGGCATGACGTGAGGTACGAACCCTTGTTCGCTACCCCCTGATCAGAAACCTGTACAGTGTATACCCAAGAAGTGTAGTGAGTTTTTATATTTTCCCACACCATACCCTCTGGGGTGGACACAGGCAACCTCCACCCTATTGTCTTCTGCCAACTGATGCGCCTTTTAGAAGCCAGCTGGAAGGCTTGCATGACTCTTGTGAGTGTTTCAAATCATCGGGCAGAAGCTTGAGTCAGTACGGTGAGGTCGTCAGCGAGAAGAATCATGCTGGGGATGTGTCAGCACGACTCAGCAGTTGTCCCGCCTATTCTTTTTTTTTTCTTTTTTTTTTTTTTTAATAAAAAAACTCCATCTATTGGTGGGGAGCATCACCTGCTGGAAAACGGGTCCAGCGTCCCTTATACAAATGAGTTTTGAGCCATGTCTGGAAACAATCAAAGGAGTCAAGGGAGATATCTGCCAGCATTGATTTCCCTGGTGATCAGGGGATTGACTGAGCAGAGTAGAGGAATCTCTTCACCATGAGAACGGCGCCAGATCTTGCTACTACATGCTAATTCCTCCCCCTCCCTATCTCCTCTTTTTTGCATTGCTTCTCAAATCAGAATGAACAGGAAAAAACTGGAAAAACAGCAGTGGTCCAGCCAGTCGAAAGCCTGCCAGATAATCCAATAGCAACTAGCTGCGCCAACTCTAAGATTCTCCAATACCATACCATTTTAGATCAACAAGAGATAACTTAGATGGCCGGAAGGGATCTGGGAACAAATCTGGAGATTTCAATGAAGCTCCTGGACTGATGTCAAACCAGTTCCGGAAAGTGATCAGATAGTCCCTTTTTAGTGGGACTTCCTCCCCTTCTCCACCTGGCCAAGATACATCCCCCAGTTTCTCCCTTGAAGTATCCCCCAGCCAGCTTATTTGAAATTTTGTAATTTTTTGTTTTATATCCTTTTTTTGTGTAAGCATTTTCAGTTCAGACTTGGTTCTGTTCCAATGTGCCCTGATTTCAGTTTGAATAAACTGTATAATTAATTCAGCTACTTCATTCCCTTCAATTTTTACCTCCTCCTGTTAAAATACACCTTTTATACCATAACACCCATACGATTGCCTTTCTTCCCATATTGAACAAGTTTTGTTGGAAGGTGGTCAAAGTAAACATTACTGGTATCCAGTGTCCCAGGAGTAAAGCATGCCATTCCCATGGCCAGTCCAGACCTGTTAATTTTTTCCACGTATAGTCCCAACGTCTCCACATTAGTTGCGATCCTGGACACTGTAGAAAAATGTGCTCGATAGTTTCTCTAATTTTTCTACTTGGAAAGACAGAGATACATGATTGACACCAAGGAAGAGCCAATCCTCGTTGTTCTAATGAAGAGTGATCAACTAACCAATCATTAGTTGGGAGGCACCTATGCGAGATCTGCCATTGTAATGATGCAAATTTTGTCGGCCTTTCCTTAACTACACTATTCCACTTAACATGCCGGAGTGACTCCATGTATATGTTGAGATGTCGGCTCCATCTTTCTTGCAATATAGCAACAACATCCACTCTAGGGCGAAGAAGACGATACGATGCCTTGACTGTTAAAGTTTGCAGCTTTTGCGGTTTACATCTCCTATTGTTTCTCCATATCCACTCTTCTGGGTCAAAAGGGAGCTCGGGGATAGGGCGTTGTGGATTGTAAACTCTCCAGCCATTAGACAACGAACAAAACAATACCCTGATTCTGTGCATCATTTTAAAAGGAAAAAAGGAAACCCTATCTTGTTGACCTTGTACTATTGTGTAATCCTTCTGGAACTGACATATATTAACCAGAGCTCCTTCTGGATGCACATTAATTATTTGACCTATTACCTGGACCCCATCTGGCTGAATAGCACAAACCCAGTCGGCCTCCAARAAAACCGATCCCTTTTTAAGAATGACTATCCAAGCCAGAGGGATAGATGTAAGTAGCAACTCCAAATTGTCATTAAGGTTTCTAGCATATCTAATCTGTTTTTTTAATTGTGCCGTTGATTTCCAATTTTTGCTTGCTGGATCCCAAAGGTCCTTAATCCTCACAACCCCTGACTTGACCCATGTGGACCAAGGAGACTCAGAACTCGTAAACACTTGTCCATTTGGGTTAGTAATCCATCTGTTACCAAAAATGGGTTGCCTGAGGACTTCCTCATATCTAGAAGGAGGAGATTTATTGGGGATGGGGAGTTCACGCCATATTTTTAGTAACCTTGGCCAAAAATTATCTAAATTAAGATCCTTTCTGATCTCCACTCTCTCTCCTTCCTGTTTAGACTGTAGACGTGGCCAGGGTATGCTCCAGTATCTATCCTCTATCCATATGAGAGGATGAACTTCTCTTGTGGTAGGAGGTGCCAATCGTCGAATTTGTTCCAAAGCTAGGACTTGCCATTGAAGATCTATTTCCATGATCAGTCTTTTTTAGCGCCAATGCTTGACATTGGAGTAAGGGATCCATAATACCTAGCCCCCCTTTGTCTTTTGGTTGGATCAGAACATGCCATGCTACCCTAGGTATGACATTTTGGGACTCGTGGTTTCCTCTCCACAGAAAAGCTGATATCTGTTTGATAAGACCCTTAGCTGATTCCTTGCTTAGAGCCCATATTGCTGTCTTGTACCATATAGATGCCAATATCACATTATTGATTAAAAGAGTTCTACCAAATAAGGATGTATGTTGATTCTTCCATTGTTTCATTTTTTCCAATGCCTGAGTAGATATCCATGTATCATTAGTAATAGGCCTTCCTTGTGCTGTGAGCACTACCCCTAGTACTTTGATAGGGGCCTCATGTGGAAGCCATTTCACTTTAGGTATTTCTAGAGGTCTATCTCCGTTAGAATGAATCCACCACTCTTGCGTTTTACTCCCCCAGTTAAGTACCATATCTGATATTAAGGAAAATCTATCCATAAGAGCTTTTATTTCTTCCATGGTTCCTCTATTAACCTGTTTGTGGACGAGTCCTTCCTCAGGAATGATGCTATTGCCTCCATTAACGGGCATCCTGTCTAAGGGCCTCGTTCCACACCACCTGAAAATCTTGAAATTTGAAGGAAGCTTCATTCCACCCCTCCCTAATGATGACGATTTGGAAGGCGAGAATGTTTCCACATTTCGATTCTCAAGGGTCCACCCTTGAAAACTCAAGGGCGCCCAGTCAAAACGAAAGAATTTTGAAGCGCGCCCGGGGAGGGCACTTGAGCTCAAGGGCTGGACCCTAAGAAACGCGTAAAACATGGAACTTTTCTCCCAACCATGACTGTACTCCCAACCATGACTGTACCTGGTGCAACGGTCGTCAACCACGTCAACACTTGAGTTTCAAGGGCGACGTTTTCAAGGGTGGCTTCAAGGGGTTGTGAAATGAGAACTTGAGTTATGGTTAATTAACCACCTTTTTTTTTCAGGGCGCCCTTGAAAACCGAAGTATTTTCAAGTGGTGTGGAACTACGACCTAATGGATCTAGTCATTCGTCCGTTAACCTGAACCCTTCCATGAGCGTCACTGTAGAGAATTTTAAACCACTTCCGAAACTATGGACCTACTCCCATTCTTCCCTTATATTGTTGCAGAAATTTCCAGTTCACCTGTTCATAAGCTTTCTCAGAGTCGAAAAAACTTCAAAAAAGGGATGGCTACATTATCTTCGTGTCCTTTATTGTCCTCACTGATTCTGCTAGGGTCATTATGTTATCTAGTATGAACCTACCTTGTATGAAGCTTCATTGGGCTCTTTGGAAGCACTTTGTAGTGACGCCCAGGGTTGCGACCCCGACGGTCGGCGGCCCTTGACTGGTCGGCTGCCGACCCGCCGATCGATCGGCTGGTCAGCACCTACCGGTCAGGGGGCGTCAGCACCCCGCCAAAAAAAAAAAAATAATAATAATAATTTGGGGTCCAGAACCCCTAAGAACACCACCAACACCCCCATAGCGGCCCCCAATACCCCCATACACCCCCCCAACACCCCCATTATTATTTTTTTTATTTTTTTTTGCAGTTAGTTAGTATTGTGAGGATTGAGCCCTCAAGTAGGGGCCTTGCCATGATGTACATGTTCTGGGCTAAGGCCCCAGCAAGCCTAGTGCCCGCGCTAAGTGAAGGCGGGCTAGCAATACGACAAGAGCCCTTTGTGCAACATTTTACGAAGTAGGGGCTCATACAGTTGCAGCACGCCAGTTGGTTGGAGTGCACAGAGTCTCGGATTTCAGCAAATGCTGAAAGCCCAGGGCCTCTGAGTTGGTTAGGCCCTGGGCATCTGAACGTGAGGACGACAATGCATGCTGGAAAGAGAGGCCGAAAATGCCAAAGGGAAATCGGCCCACTATCTGAATCTGGCCGCAGGCCTTGATGAAGGAGGCGCAACTGCCTTACCCCGGGGCCCAACTGTATCGAGTTGGCTTCAGCCTCTGGGCCCCGGACACAGGCTGAAGGGAGGCCGCCCACACACTGCACTGGATATAGGCAAGCAGGGCGAGGCAGCGGGGAGCTTGGCCAATGCTGGCATATGCGGGCAAGCTGCGCAGATGCAGGTGTGCTGCGCTAATGCATAGCAGCGTTGCGCTAAGTAGGAGGAGGGCAGCGCTAGGCGGTAGGGCGCTGCCTGCTTGCAAAGCACTGGCGGCCATAGCCGGGCCGCAAGAGGGTGTAGGGGAGGTGAAGGCGAAGGTGGTACTTCGGAGGTGAAGGGCGCTGTGTGGGTAACAAGGGAGAGTGTGGGRAAGATGACACGTACCTGGTGATGGTGGAGGTCTGCATTGGTGTTGACATCATCACTCGCTGGTAGTCAAGTTGTCTGGTYGYTGTTCATTGYTGTAGTYRTAGGATAGGCTGTAGAGTAGATAGGGYGYCTGGCGCCAYTCACAAGAGAGAGCTACATTTGGGTTATGCTGTTGGTGTTGCCCTGGTGGGCATGGACATTGACTCACGATTCTTCTGTATCATTCTCAATGGGATGGTTACTCGGTTCCATGTGCTATCTGCTTTGGCTTTGAATACTTGGACTTCAGTGTGATTTTGCATTCTGGATTTCTGTGCTTCGTCCATACTCATGTTCCTTGCAGTATGGTCTCCACTCTACGAATTGGTGGCAAGTTTGATTAAAATGACCCTTTGGTTTTCATATAAATGGCATGGCAAGTGGTCTGAAAATTAGGGTCTCCGTTAACCTTCTCTCCCCCTATACCCCCCCCTATACTCCAATCCCAACCCCCCCATACTCCCCCCCATCCCCAAAAGTTTCTCAGCGGATTTGTGCTGTACTCAGCAAGCGCAGTACAGCCCCGAACTCAGATTCGAAAAAAACTTTTTTGGATGTTTTTTTTTTTTTTTTTTTTCCTGACTGGTCGGCAGACCGCCAACCGGTCGGCCCTACTGGTCAGCTGCAATATGGTCGGCGGCTGGGGTCAGGGGTCGGCGGTCGGGAGGGATGCAACCCTGGTGATGCCCTAATTCTGTTAGCTAGTAACTTGGCTAGTATCTTGTAGGTTAATGCTAGCAGAGCAATGGATCTACAATTCATAATGTCAGTTGGCCTGCTTTCTTGTACAACAACGAGACTACACCCCTGCAGAGGTATTTTCCCATTCCCTCATTTTTCCACGCCATTTAAATAAAAGTTCATGAATTCGCACCCGAGTATATCCCAGAGGGCCAGAATTGTAGCCAGAATTCCTTGGAGAGAATCAATGACATGTTGATTGCCACCTCCCTGTCGTAGAGTTCGTCATTCCACTGCTATGGGATGATGAGCATTGATGACCATCTTGTTAACCCCCACCCTTCATATCCAATCTGGCCGCACCAGTAATCTCCATGTTTTGCCCTTCTGTGATTTCCCACCGATTGCTCATGGCCTCTGCTGACTCCCTGTTCTGGTCTTTCAGGACCGTAATTTGTGCTTCAAAATTTTCTTTTTGTCTGCCCAGGTTCTTGCAAGGATTCAGGACCTCAGCAATTCCTGAAAAGGGGCCTTGCCCACCCTAAGTGAAGGTGGGCCGCCGAAAAATGCAGCAGGGCGTCAGAAGAGTCCAATATGAGCTTGGAGTAAGAAGGGATGTGGGGAAGACGAAGGAGATGAGGGCAGTGTGACGGGCCACGTTCCTGGTGTTGATAAAGTAGGACATTCAATCAGAGTCTTCAAGTGGCACTGGGGCTGACATCAGGTGGAGCCTGTTGTAGCCTGACAGGCTAGGTTGATAAGTGTGTCTGTCAGTAGTAGAGGTGGATGGCCACCAGTAGGTCGGCTACGTTGTTGTCACATTGGTGATTGGAGGCGATGGCAGGGCTTTCATTATCAAGAGACTTCAATGCTTTGTTCGTTCCTATTTGGTGTGATCGCACTTCGCTATCTGCTTTCAGTTTCGGCTCAATGATATCTGGTCTTCCGTTTGATGTTGCAATTTGGTTTACGGCTATTCACATTGCTCTTTTCCCTGCAATTTGGTATCAGAGCTGGTCCGTAGGATCTCGCCACTTGGATTCCACCATGTTTGGTTGGTGTGGTGCATGGAATGGACGAGGTGAGTGTACGCAGTGCAATCATGTACTTGTTGCAGGGTCTCTGGTCGTGCGTTGGGTAGAGAGCGCACAGCCGGAAGGCTAATATGAGCGCATTGAGGGGTATATTATTTGTGTTGGGAGTGAGTTGAGTTGATGCTCGCCGTCGCTTACAGAGGCACTTGCATTGTATTGTTGGTTGTTCCATAGCTATGACCGGTCAATGACACATCATCACAGCCGGTGAGTTAATCTGTGGTTGGGGGCAGCATTGACGAGGTATGTTGTCTTCGACCTTATCTACCCTCCTTCATTCCTCTTACCATGAGGAGCGTTCCACTTGAGAATCCTCTTTTGGTGGGTCGTGAGAGAGCGCACTGCCTTGAGAGTCAAGTCAACATTCTCCTGGTGCATCTGGTTGGTGGAGGAGGAGGAGCAGCAAAGAAGAAGAAGGAAAAGAAGGAGGAGGAGGAGCAGCAAAGAAGGAGGAGGAGGAGGAGGAGGAGGAGAAGGAGGAAGAAGAAGAAGAAGAAGAAGAAGAAGAAGAAGAAGAAGACCATTTTTCAAAAACTGGGGCCTACCGGCCCTGTTTTTGTTTATTGCAGGGGCAGCCTCTGAGGGCGGTGGGGGGCCATCCAGGGCGTTTTCCAGGTGGTCCACCCCCCAGCCAAAATGCGCTCGGCCGTCCTGGGGTTCCGCTGGCCTGCCCCACCAGCCAGCTCGTTCCGGAGACTTCCGAAGAAGGGCCACCAGGCGAACTGGGGACTGGCCCTGCTTCAGGTTAACAAGGTGTCTCAACTTGGCCATTCTGATTTTCAAACTCCACCTCTCTTTCCCGTTCTAACCATTTGACATACTCGGTGAGCCGTTCTGCTGAGTCCAGGTGTTGCCCCTTGTGGTCCACTCCTGTCCTCCTCCATGTTCTGGGCTGAGTCCCCTTCAATAGCATGGGGTTGTCTTTCCGCGAGTGATCAAGATCCTCCTGCACTCAATTTTTTGCCTCCCCTTGGTCCTCAGCAGAGAAAGTAAGTTCTGTTGGGTGGCCTCCCCATCAGACAACTGTCCGCTGTGTAGGAAACCGCCCCTGTGCTTTCATGTCCAAGGATTCAGACCGTCCTCCTTGTCCTTTCCAGGCTTACCCTGTTCCTTCCCACCTTTCTGTCACCCACCCTGGGGGGTGAATTGTTCACTTCTACACCAGGCACCCCCCTGATGAGACTCCAGGACTCTGGCTCTAGCCTCCAGGTTTCCTATGTAAGCACGTGGGGTGCAGTGCCCTTGTTGCTGTTGCTGTTGCTGTTGTTGTTGCTGCTGCTGCTGCTGCTGCTGATGTTGTTATTGTTGTTGCTGCTGCGGCTGCTGCTGTTGTTATTGTTGTCGCCGCCTTCGTCGTTATTGTTGTGTTGTTGTTGTTGTTGTTGTTGTTGTTGTTATTGTTGTTGTTGTTGTTGTTGTTGTTGTTGTTGTTGTTGTTGTTGTTGTTGTTGTTGTTGTTGCAATGGCCGTGCCCTTTTATACCCCCAAGAAAACACAAGCGAAAATGAGAAGGGTGCAAGTGAAAAGCTAGGGGCAGGACCTACTAGTGCTATGCTCATCCTTCGCAAGCATAACATGGCAGTGGTAGTGATCAGGTTTGTGCGTTTGTAGCATGAACCTCAGCACTAGCGGGCCTTTGCCTTCATAACAGCATGGCTGCCGTCTTCCCCCAAATAGAATGTACGGTCATCATCACTGTATCTGGACTGAAGCTGGCCCCAAAAATCAGCTATAATAACGGTCGGCTATATTTGGGGGAAGCTGATAGGGGTGGTCGGACCACCATAAAATGAATCCTCAGGACAAGGGCCCACTGGGGCTAAGTTCAGGCTGGCCCACATGAACATGGCAGTTAGTACA
Organism: Chara braunii; assembly: GCA_003427395.1. NCBI lineage: Eukaryota > Viridiplantae > Streptophyta > Charophyceae > Charales > Characeae > Chara > Chara braunii. The sequence continues at coordinate 287,135 of BFEA01000607.1, read as the reverse complement.
GCTAAGTTCATAGTTAGGCAGGTGGGACCACCAAATGAAACCAACTATTCACAAAAGGTGGTTTGAATTCAGAGTACCTTACAGGAGAAGAGAAGCAGGAGGAGGACAGGGAGGAGCATGTGGCCTATGCAAACATGGCACAGAGTTATGGTAGGCCACGTAAGTGCTGAACCAATGATTACAGTAACAGCAATAATAAGTACTGAAAAGAATGATACGATAATTATAAAAAAATTAAGAACACAATAATAATAACCACAACAGCAATGATTATTATTATAATCGAATAACAATACCGATAACATGAACACTTACAATATTACCTAAGTAGCACAGCTGGATGTTCCGGCTGGATGATCTAGACACCTAATCCAGCTGGAAATGTCGTGCTGCTTAGAATATTACTGACAATAATAATAAAAATACTGAACAATATGCATAATATTAAAATAGAAAAATACAAATAAAGCAGCATATTTGTGGGATTCACCTTCTCCATGCTTGTCTGACTCAGATGCATAATTGAAGAGTGTGCCAACCTGACAAATATCTGTCGAAACGGCCAAACGACCAAGCAAAAAAAAACATCACCTGTTACAGTCAACGAGTGAAACTGCCACCGGGACTTAGGATCACTGCCATCTTCCCTCAAAGGGATTGTTTTCACATTATTTGATTCCCTCATGCGGTGTACACTGTGGTCACAAAATCTTCATCCTTGGACAGTCAGAACCAAGAGTCGATTTCGGAAATTCATTTTTTCTTCCCTTCTTCTTCTTTTTTCTTTTTTTTTTCTCTTTTTCGTTTTTTCGTTTTTTCGTTTTGAGAGGGAAATGTTCAAATCACATTCGGTCATTGTTCTATACACGAAACCATAATTGGCAAACAGCAGGTCTCCACCCTAGACGAATTGCTCAGGCACGAGAAGAGCAAATGGATGAGGAAATGGGGTACAGGTCAACGCTGTCAGGTCTAGAGACGGGTTGTTCACTGAAGGAAAGCTCAGACCTGGGGATGACACAGAATCTGGCGGCCATATGGTGGCTGAAGAGGTATGAGGTTAAAGACCTGACATGAAGGTGAGGGAGAATCTGGCTTCCACATGGAGGCTGAGAAGGTCTGGGGTAACTTGCGGGGTAATAGACAAAGATGGAGATGGCAAATCATCCAGCAGCAGGATGTCAAGCAGGGTAATCAGCCCAGAAAGCATACAAAATGTAAGACAGGGATTGTTTGCACACATCTGTGGGTGTTGTATTTGTTTGTCCTTTCAATATCAGTTATTGTAAGGGACACTGAACCTGTTTTCCAGCAGGTGCAGCTCCTCACCATTAGAAAGGAGCCACCCTCAGATGGGGGGGTGAAATCAGGACTTGCCCCTATCACTGCTGATAGCAGCCTCGCTATTTGAGGGCTTTTCACAAATGACTTGAAATGAGAAGAAAAAAAAAAGAACGAAGAGTGTCTTTTTTGCATAGTAACCCCGGACCCGGACACCGGACACTTCCCGACGGTCTTCCGGACTAGCGTCTGGACCGGTCCAGACTGTCCGGTGATCCGGACAGTCCGGACTGGTGCCAGGGGGTACAAAATGTCCGGACCAAAAAAAAAAAAAAAAAAAAAA
>BFEA01000607.1:254503-282639 GCA_003427395.1 Chara braunii | reverse complement strand
CCCCCCCCTAAAAAAAAACAAAAAAAAAACGCGCATCCAGCGCACCTGCCTCAGCCCAACCCGCATGCGTGCGCGCATGCCTGCGCGTGCGTGCGCATGTGCGCTTCGCCCGGCACATAGCGCAGCGCACACACGCATGCGCAGCGCACACACGCATGCGCAGCGCAGCGCGCACCGGTGCTGTGCGCGCAAGTATGCTCTTTGTACTTAAAATACTTTTCACGATTGATCTCATGATAGATTGCCTAAAGGGTTGCGCTCCAATAGGAGGTACAGGGTGGGTGATATGAAGGGTTGGGGTAGGGAGGGGTGTTCGGGTTTACGCTCTCAGGATTGGCCTTCCTCCAAAGAGGATAGTACAAGGTGGGCAGAGTAGTATTCTCGTGGGGGAGGGTGTTTTTGCGGGGGTGTTCTCTTCTAGGGCTGGGCTGGTCTTTGGGTCGGATCAACCACAGAGGTTGGGGAAGAGAACAAGGGGTAGTGCTGATTGCATTCGCTGTCAGCAAGAGGAGGGATTGGTGGGCTGTGCCACTTGGCCGTGGAACAGGGTGGGGGGGGAACTTCTGCTCTACCATGAGTTACTCTAGGGGGGATTGTATTTCATTGAGAGAGCATGGGGTGTCCGAAGGGGGACTGTTCCGAACTGAGGCTGATGGGAGATGGTGGCTCCCTATAGCCGGGACAGGGAAGAACAGAGGGGGGTGTTGACGAGAGAGTGTATTCGAGGGTGTGGCTGGAGGATGATGTTTTGGAGTGTGAGCCTTATGGAGTTGAAATTCGATATTATGATTCATATCCTAAATTGAGATTCTGGTTGGATCCTGATTGTCTAATCTTACTTTGGGTAGGTAAACAGAAATTTTCTGAATTTGAATTCTGTGTCTTGTGGAATTTTCGATTGGGTGGGTTTAGGAGATTGTACCCACCTCTTTTGTTACTGTTTGCGGGCTAGGTGTTTTGAGGATATGTGTTACCTGGGTTGGGGAGGATAGTTTATGGTTGGTGAAATTGCGTCCTGCTGGTGAGGAGGGCTAGCTAGTGGGATTGTTTTAGGGCATAGCCACAGCTGAGATGGTGGCTTGGCTGTTATTAGTCTTATCGGAGAGAGGTAAGAGGTCCGTGGGATTGGTGCTGCGCTTATTGGGTGAGGGCAGAGGATTGGTGGGTTCACCTGACTTCTGCTATTCCTCCTCTTGTGAACTACGGGTGGAGGAGGTCGGCTCGTCATGAGAGGAGGAAGAGTTGAGGAAGGTGTCTATTGTGTGGTTGCCGCTGCTGTTCTCATCCCGCGAACTATGTGGTGGAGGAGGTCGACTCGTCGGGGTATGAAGAAGAGTAGGGGGTTGGAGGGAAGAGGGAGGATGGTTCCTGGTTATGGTTTTTCGTACAGTCTTTAAAAACTTTCCTTAAGGTTTTGTTTTGAGTGGTGAATACGGTTGTATACGGGATTCGGGATAGAGCTGGTTTTTGAAAAAATACGGAATCGGCTTGTTGGGAACGATGGAACCAGAACTGGGGGAGGGATTGGTAGGCTCTCAGCAGGTAAACCATTTTTGGCTATTGCTGAGTAGGTCTTTGAAGGAGATTGTTTGGGATGATGCAGACCGGTGCTGGGGCGTGGTTACTCCACCTTGTAACCCGAATGAGCGGGGGTACGAGGTCTGGGAAGTTGCCGACTCAGGGGAAGGCAACCAACAACTTCGACGGTTGGCCGGTGTCGGAGTATAACCCTGTGACATGAGGGGACTTGAGGCTGAGGGAGTTGCCGAGGGAGGAAGGCACTCTATTCCGTTAAATACGCCAAGAGCCGGAGCTGGGGCGGGTTGTGCTGTCCTGTATCTCTAGCAGGAAGGAGGACTTGAGACTCGAGAAGTGTGTTACGAGGGCATAAAGGTGATAGCCAAGGGTGGGATGTGCTGTTAAATTAGTTGGTTGTCAGTTCAGCAAGCTCTATTCCAGTTTCCTTCTCTTTGAATTCGTAAATCATCTTAGCCAAAGCCGGGTAATGGCCCCGGTACCCCGAGGATGCATAAGAATTCATAAGGGACGCTGGGCCCGGTTCCCAGTTTTGTCCTCGAAAGGAGAAGAAACAATGTATTCAAGGGATGCCGAACCCGTTTTCCAGCCAAAAAAAAAGGAAAAAAAAAGGAATGGAAACCACGGAGATGCAAAAATTTCTTCAATTCCAAACACATTGAGAAGTCGCCGACAGGGACGCAATAATTTGGTCTTAAGTATGAGAAACGCCTCAAAAGGGTCACCAAAAAAGTCAGACAAGTCCTACAGGACATCGGTTAAAATTGGAACGATACAGAGAGCCACCTCACCTCCGTACAAACCCTGTATGTCATGCTCCTTTTTTTTATTTTTTATTTTTTTAAATAGGTCCTTATGGACCTGACTCCTTGTCCATTCTGGGGAGCGTCACTTTGGTTCCTATTCCCCCGGCAAGTCAAGATAGAAATACATAGAATACCCACTCACGCCTCCTTCCGTATGGCCGAAGGGTATCTGATCAGCATTGATTGCTCCCGAGTAAGGACTCACCTTGCCCTTCCCAAGAAATCCTCTCAGGCTCCGCCCCAGGGAAGATCAGCTTCGACCCTGCATTGGTTGATTTCTAGACTTCATGTTTTGCCTGCTGTAATCCTTCAGGATCTGCCTGGTAATTCGCTGCCTTGCTGTTCTGGCTGGTGCCACTTCTTCCATATCAGCCTGTTGTCCATTATTCTCGCAATCTTGCCTCGCAACAGCCAATCCCTCAGGAATGCTCGTTTTTCGATTGTGTACTTCTGTGGCCTGTGCTTTGATTATGAGGTGATCCTTTGTCATCTGCTTCGGATTTCAGTTTCCACCATCCTTAGCAGTAGAGACCACATTTCCTCCCTTGCCAACTCTGCTCCCTCAATTGTCTGTGTGCATCTGCGCTTCCATATGACCCGAAGTGCCACCTTCCTGAGTAGTCTGAACCAGACTTCCTTGCTGCCTTTGAGACTCCGGAGGATGTTAGAGAGAAGTGGGGTAGTTAGAGGGGAGGTGTTGGGGGGTGGTGAGGAAAAGAAGGTAGACCATAGGTCCAGGACCTTGTTCTAGATCCAGGCCGCTTCAGGGCAGAAGAGAAGGCAGTGAGGGATATCTTCCGGTGTGCTGTTGTTGCACAGAACACAGAGTCCTGAGCTATTTGGGTCTGAGTGTTTCCTCCTTTTTTGGAGCCACTGATTGGCGGGTAGTGCTGCAAGTGCTATGAGCAATTGCATGCTGCGGATTTGCATGGGTCTGATAAGGAGGTATTCAGTCCAGGGGATGGTGAAGAAGGTTGTGGAGTCTAGGCTCAGAATATTTCTCCGTTTCTCAATAAGCCCGGGCTTTGGCTCTGTCGTCCGCAAACCGAGGTCGTAACCGAATTTTACATCGTATTCGAATATCGTTCTTGTTTTCCCCATTCGCCCTACTTCCATAACCATTCCTTGGGGTCAAATTCCAATTGTTCTATGTCCAGTCCTGGCTGGAAGATTATCCATGGTTTGATCTGTGATACCCTCACCTTCCTGAGTAAGGTCTCCAGGAGCTCGAGCTGCGGGTTCGTGTTTTGAATTTCCAGTTCCTGAAGGCTCCGCTTTGAGATGGGGTATGATACGAACTTGGACTGGTAGTCGGAGCAGTTGAGGCCAGTGACAAACCAGTATGCTCTCAGAGGTGGGGTCTGGGAGATGAGTAGGCCCCATTCACCTGGTTTCCACGAGAATTTCTCTCTTAGGAAGATTCATCATTGTTGTGGAATGCTCTGTCGTACCAGGGTTAGGTTGGTTTCAAGAGAGTGGCAGGGGGTGCGTAGCTCTTGTTCTGTCAACCAATCCCCTCGTTCCTCCGACCATAGATATTTGACATGCCAAACTCCTTTTCCTACCCAGGTGAGCTACCTCCAGTCCTTGGCACGGAGAGACCATGGTGTGCCGTCTCCATCTGTGTGACCCAGGGATTGCAGAACAGGGGTGGTCTGCGTACTTCCTCTTTGTTCTGCGGAGTGTCGTGTTTGTTCGACATCAGTCGGCTCTTTCTTCTTGTTAGAGCCTTTGTAATTAACTTCAGGTAACCTAACGGTCGCCCACATACTTGCTCCATTGGCGTGCATATATAGAAGTCGCCAGCATCCTTGAACATCTCTCATAATATGTTCTACACTGTAGAACACTAAATCTACATGAGGTGTAGAATGCATGGCTAAAAAAATGTCTGTAATTATCTGGAGTACCAAACAAATACCAGAAAGAGATCCAAAACCCCACCAATAGCTGAGATTCCTAGGACTTGGATAATCTACCAAATGATTGTTGAATGTAGAAAATACCTGTGCTGGTCCCCAGGCAACCCGGCTGGGGGAAGGTCGCCCGGGTACCCTGGCCAGGCAGGGTCCAGGCAGGGTCCAGGGCGATCCCAGTGCATAATATTAAAAATCATAGAAAAAAATCAAAAAATAAAATTTTAATTATCCATTTCATCTGAAGAGCGATTGCTTCATGTTTGGGGCCTTTTATGCCCAGTTGCGAGGCTACGCCCGCTTAGCCCCTACGGGGCCCTATCTGCAACAAGGTCGGCCACCCTAAGTGAAGGCAGGCACGACTAGTCGGGCCTCATTCTTCAGGGTACCCCGCATCGGGGAAATTCAGRSAGTTGYGTTGCGCCAGTTGGTTGAATGAATCCAGGCCCTGGGCCGCCTGTGTAAATGAATGTGAAGCAGGCCCTGGGCTGGATACGGGTACCGGGCCAAACACAGGCCGAAAGCAGTTGGGCGCATGCAACCACTTCAGGCCCAAGGCCTGCTCTCTTCGTGACTGGGCTTGTGCCTACCGGGGCCTACCGGAAGCTTGCTGGACTGGACGCAGGCAGGCCACTTCGATATAGGGAAGGGCCTGCCTCCTCATTCGGCATTCGGGTGCTGGCTGCATGCTGCGTGAGCGCTGCTGCGCAATCCGCTGGCTGGCTGGCACTCACGCTCTCACGGGCGAGTAGGAGGGAGCATGCAGCCATAGCCAAGCTGCGCTGCTGTATGCTAGGTGAAGCGCAGGGTGGTCCTTGGGGTGCTAGTGGCATCTGTGCGGTGYGGATYGGGGTTGTGAGTGTTACGAGAGACATACCTGGTGCTGAAGCGTGCGACATTGGTCGCCATATGCTCGTACTTCGGGAACGCTGTTGATGTCATCATTCTGCTTCGTAGTATAGGCTAGATAGGATCTGCTACCTGTAGTCTGGGCGCCGAGTGCCAATAGGATATCAACTCTGGTTCGTAGTTGATGATGATGGGACTACTTCAGCATTGTCAATTTTGAACTCTTGGTGTGTTCTTATTTGGTGTATCTCATGATGCAAGTCTGCTGTGGTTCGAGGTCAAGACTATCTGGGCTCATATGTATGATGCTGTTTGATTGCTGAAGTTCGCTAATGCTCATCTTCCTTGCACAGTCCTCCTCCTTGTGGTTTCCTGGTGACATGTTGCCAGGCCACCTCGTTGATCCATGTGGTTCTGTTTGGGTCTCCAGTCCATAAGAAGCACCTAACTCTGGCCTTGAGGTCATCATCGGGGAGGAAGCAGATGGATGCCATATACCACAGAGTGGAGAAAATTGTTGTGTTTATGATTAGACCTCTGCCGATCAGAGATGCCTAAGCTTTCATGCACGGGCCCAGGCGAGCTATTGCCTTGCCGATTAAATTTTGTCCCATCCCTGGCTATGTGCCGCCTTAGAGTACCAGAGTGCTCGTTCCCCTGTGGACCATGACAAGGGGGTGGGAAGATCAGGGGGTTGAGAGGGGGTGTCATCTGCTAGCCACCAACCTCCAGTCTTAACCCAGTGCGAGCAGCTGTAGGCTTCCATGGCTCTGATGAGGGCTTGAAAGGAGTTGTTGGCGCGGATAAGAACAGTGAGATCGTCTGTGAACATTAGTGCGATAGGGAGGGTGAAGTCGTGCAATGGGTTATAATTTGTTCTGTGAGGCGGACTATAGAAGGGTCTTTGCAAAGGAATGATGCTATGGCCTCGAATATGGGGGGGCTAGAAGGTCCCCTTGGCTGGCAGACCTCGAGATCATGTATGTGTTTAACAAGATTCTGTTGACCTGGACTCTTCGGGTAGCATCGCCACATAGGATTCTGACCCATTCTTCGAAATTGGGGCCCACTCCCATCCTTTACATGTTGTCGTGCAGAAAGTCCCAGTTGACCTAATCATAGGCTTTCTCGAAATCGAAGAATAGAATTGCAACCTTCATGCCCTTTTCTGTGATCTTTTTTGCTTCCTCATTCAGGCTCATCACATTGTCAAGTATATACCGCCCTAGAATGTGAAAACATTTATTCGTAAGATTTATGATCCTGTTTGTGAACACTTTTGGGAGGATTTTGTATGGGGTCGTGAGGAGATAGGCCTGTAGTTTTTTAAGCCCTCTCTGTCCCCTTTCATATGGGGTAGCGAAACCACGTGTGTGCTTAGGAATTGGCCAAGGCCTCCCTTGGCCCTGCTATCATTGAAAAAGTTGAGGAAGTCTTCGCCTAGTGTTGGCCAGAAGTGGACCCAAAACTCTTTGGATAGGTCGTCCTGCTGCCTTCTCATTCCCTATTTGACTAAGGGCTACTTCAAGCTCCCCCATGGTGATTGGTCTGTCTAAGCCTTTGTTCCAGAATGATCGTCCTGTCGAGGTCGGACATGCATTGGCGTGCTGCCAAGTTTTCTGAGGGGGTTGAAGAGGATGTTTTGGACTCGTAGAGGTCTGCGTAGAAGGACCTGGCTATTCTCACCAGGTCTGTATCGGCTGAATTGACCGTTTCTTGGTTCGATGGGTCCTTCAGTCTTTCAAGTTTCAACCATGTTATTTATGGCATTGGCTTTGAATTTGGAGAAAAAGAACTCATGGATTCATTCAATGAGTAATCTATCATCCTGGCTCGCAGTTCCCGGCCTTTCAATTCCCACCTTCTCCATTCGCTGAGTTCCTCTTTAGATGAGCTGAGCAATTCGTAGTAGAAATCGTTAGTAGGATCTGTTATGAGATTAGCCTCGGCAATTGTTATAGTGACTTGGAGCTCCTCTTTTCTAATCCTTCGCTCGCCTACTATACTTTTGGACTTGGCTGAGTCTGTCTGAGTCAGATCCGCGTAGCTATTGATGAACCATTGGTGTTTCTCCCTTTGCCTAGCCTCGTCCTGCCTCATGAAAAGCCATTTCGACTTAACCGCTTCTGTTAGGCGGTCTGTAAAGAGGAGGGAGTTGTTCAGTCTGTAGAAGCCTTGTCCCTTTTCCACCGGGGAGTTGAAGTTGAGGAGCAGGTGGATGGGTTTGTGGCCCAACATCTTGAAAGCCGCTGAAGGCCAAATTTTGGCTTCTTTGACTGCTCCTTGAAGATATTAAGAAATTAGGAAAAAGTTGATTCGAGAGAGATGTACTGTTGGCCTGGTTTCTTTTAACTAGAGAAGGCTTTCACATCTGGATGGAGAGTTCTGAAGGGACCGACAAGTTCGAACTCCGTCATGATGTTCCTTGTGTGGGTACCTGCTCGTGTGGGACCCATCAGCAGGGACCGTGAGATACAATCGAGGTTGGAATCAAGAGTCGTTTTCCAATCCCCTGCTATGATCACAGGTTGGGGATTTGGTATGAGAGGTGAACCTTGGTGTAGACTTAGCTGCTGTTTGGGTGGTTATTAGGTGTGTCTAGGTTGGGTAGGTCTCAGATAGGCTAGGATATATACCCACGTGTGGGAAGTGATCCGGTAGGGGGGAACTGGTGTTCTTCCAAAACCGGTGATACTCACTCAAGCACACAGTGGGTTAAAAACTAGTCATGGGACCAATCAGTTGACATCTTGGAGGGGAATTCAAGGTCACCTTTTGTTAGCTGACCTGAACTGCTCGGCCTGGCTTTCTGCAGTTCCCTAGAATCCCTACCTACTGACTCAATCTGCTGCTTCAGTATATTGTTCCCTGATATGATCCAACGGTATATTGGAACCTTTTCAATTCTATAACGGCGAGCTGTTGGAGAGTATGCGTCCTCTCTCAAGTCAGAATTAACTGCTGCTCCGGCTAGGAATGTTCTACCTCCCTAAACTCTTTCAGTGGAAACTGCTCCTGAGACACGTTTTTAGTTTGAAATAGGCAAGAAAAGACAAAGTGGCACTGATGTCATTGTTTGAGTAACAGTAGCCGTTTTTTTGAAGTGGAGTGAATGCAGATTTAGTGGCAGCTTTTTTCCCCTTTTTTTTTCTTTTTTTTTTTAACACCCGCAACAACAGATAGGAGTGATGATAAGAGCATGCACTCTACCTGTCATACAGGGGACTCCATTCTATTGGTGGGGAGCTGCACCTGCTGGAAACCGGGTCCAGCGTCCCCTGAACAAAGGTAAAATAGCACATGCTGGGAACCAGGACCAACGTCCCTCATGATGTTCTTAAAAAAAAAAGGAAATTAAGACCTGGGCACCTCTTCAGTCTAATTGAGGACCGCCAGATTAGCATTTCAAACCCAGCACCCAAGCTTTCTTTTGCACATCCAAAGAACAACCAAAGGTTCTAACTATTTTACTCTCCCTCTAATCCAAACCATTGCAAATCCACCAAAGCTAGTCTGGAAGGAGGAAATGGATCTGTGATAATTTCAAGAGATCTGAGCGACGCGCCTGGCTGAAGTTTGAACCAATCTCGGAATGAGGAGAAAATCCTTTTTGAAAGGCTCTTCTGCCCCCTCCGCCCCTGGCCACTTCACTTCACCCAGGCCCCCCCCGGCAGAATTTCCCGGCCAGTCATTTTGAAAATGTTGTATTGCCATCTTTATATCTCTTTTTAAATGAATTTCGAGAACTGCTGAAGTTGACTGTTAAAAATGCTGGGTGTGGCCCAGGAGCCATTGCCCTTTATTTTACTTTTTATCTATTCTTTTACGGGAAAGAAGAAACGAAAGAGCATTGTTGACCGCACGCGTTCCTAGACAAAATCATGGGGAAGTGAGGGTGAGAGTAAGGGGGCAGAGATAAACAACATGAGCAGAAAGGAGGAGAAGGGAGCCTTGTGGATGCACATAGGCACTCGGCTACCCCAAGTGAAACAGGAAATCAGCCTATTGATCCCCTACAAGAGTACATCAATCAAATGCTGTGAGATCTAGCAGCTGCTGACAAATTGTATCCAAAGAAGAGAGAAAAACAAGAAGAGCAGCGAACTTGAAGACCTATTGGGAAGAGATTGCAAGATTGGGCCAGACGATGGAGGCTGAGCTTGAGGCAGGCCCAAACACAAGACGGCGGGCATTGGCTGCATTGTTGACTTAGGCCTACAAACCCATCGATGGACTACAAATTGATGTAGCGGACCTGAAACGTAAGGATGCGAAGAGAAAGCAGCAAATTGCTGACCTTTCAAACCCGTCCAATGTTCCACCACCAGTCTCCTCCAACTCGTCATGCTGCAGCACCCATTGTTCCTCCACCTGTTCCCCCCAGTCTAATGCTATTGTACCCATCCGTCAAATGCAATATGATAAGACGGTGGTGCCCATCCCAGACAAGTTCAATGGCAAGCAATAAATTGTTGCTTGGCTAGGAGAGGTGAGGCGGGATTTCAAGTTCACCCAGACATTAACAGAGGATCAGTCCCTGCTGCTTTCCAGTTTAGTGGAACCCCATATTAATACATGGTTGCAGTATAAGGCTGCAAAGGATGGGTACAACAAGGAAAGGCATGCTGATTGGCTTCAAGATACCCCTTGCGACACCATCATGGAAATTATGAGAGCCCAGTGGGAGGATGTGTTTGCTGCCCAAGAGGCCCGCAAGCAGATCCAGAAATTAAGTCTATCCACTTGGGCAGCCAGCATTCAAGCGTTCTCACAGAAAGCCGCTGCACTTTTTGCAGCCCCTGGTTTAGGGATAAGTACGATGTCTAAGTTAGATGCAGTGCAGGTTAAGCCTCTGAAAGACTAACTCGCCAGCTTGGTCTCACGAAGTAAGAAGATTGGGAAGTCCTCATTGTCGACTCACTTGAAGCATTAGATTGAAACTCACCCCATGCTACTACGGGTTAAATTAAGCACCCATTCCCAAGACGATATGTTGGCAGCCAGCGTCTTTCAAGATACAGCTTGGTAGAGCGAGGTGGAGACGCTTGGTGAGAGGACTCAAACCTAGGTTTTCCCAGCCTAGAATCTGAGTTTGAAGGTGAGCGTTCTACACAGGGTATTAATGATCAAGAATCAAAAGGTTTGCCATCACTAATAAGGGGTTTGCAAGTCATTCCCATATAAGAAGAATAAACCCTTTGTCCTGCCCAAAGATGCCAAGATTCCGGATCATCCTGGACCAAGGCATCTTCTCCATGGAAAGCCCTAAAGATCATAGAGGAAACTTGGTGCGAGACGCTTGGTGCGAGGACTCAAACCTAGGTTTTCCCAGCCTAGAATCTGAGTTTGAAGGCGAGCGTTCTACACAGGGTATGAATGATCAAGGGGTTTGCAAGTCATTCCCATAAGAAGAATAAACCCTTTGTCCTGCCCAAAGATGCCAAGATTCCAGATCATCCTGGACCAAGGCATGTTCTCCATGGAGAGCCTTAAAGATCATAGAGGAAACTTGGCAGAACCGTTTGGATAAACAGATTTGCCTGCATTGCAAAAAGCTATGGTGTTATGATCCTGGCAGGTCCTTACAATGACACTTTATGAGGGAATATTTCCATCCTACGGGAAACGTGAATCGGGTTTGAAGAGCTCTATACGCAAGGAAAAGAGCAACCAACAACACTGATTGGAGACAGTTTCTAAACCGATTGCCCAAGCTGTCTCTGAACTTGTAACTAACACCACGTCGCGCAAACATGTTTTTCATATGTAGAATCTTGGAATGACCGGAGAGAAGTTAACGTTCATGCCCACCAACTCAAGCGGAATCAATACAAGAAGGAAGGTGAGTGTGGGGGCACGAAGTTGACCTATTTTTGGCTGCTAACCAGCCACACCTAATGCGTTGATTGATAGTGGGGCGGCAACAAACTTAATTTCCTCGCGCAACGTCGGTAAGATGCACCTTGGGATGAAGGCTAAGGACCTGCAGCATCCTTATTGGACCGAAGTTGGCAACCACGCAGTTGTCTCTTGCTTAAAAGTTGTCGAAGGTATTCCTAATACCCTTGACAAGGGCAAATATGTCACACACTCCTTGAACTTGTACCTTATGAATGAATGACCCTTCAATGTTGTAATTGGATTGAATGCGATCTTGTTATGAGTCCACTCCGTGGAAGGAGCCCAAATTCATGGTTAAAGATTTTGAGGGTAGGATCTACAATATACTGATGAATGAGGATCGCTAACCCTCTGTGACTTTTAACTGCATGAGCACTGCGAAGTTTTCGATAGTAAGACTGAATGTATGTATGCTTTCTTTAAAAAACCTTTAGGTGCTTCTTCATTTGTTTCTACTTCGGCACCTACTTCAACCGCTACTTCATCATCTGCATTGACGTCTACTTCATCACTTTCAAGTTCTCAACCTACATTTGGTTATGTCATCCCAGCTAACCTTTAGTTTCTTCTTGACAAGTAGCCAAAAGTGCTTGTAGAGCCATGTGGTGTGCCACAACGCGCTATCAAGCACAAGATCGAGATCTTGTCGGACAGTCAGCCCCTTAGAGGTTGTGTGTACTGTACGAGGCAAGCGAAACAAGAAGAATTGCAAAGGTAGATCGAGGAACTACTCGATAAGGGGTGGATCAGATTGAGTGAGTCTGAATATGGAGCTGGACTTCTGCTTGTGCCTATGAAACTCCAAATATGCATTGATTATCGTGGATTGAATAAAATCACAAGAAAAAATGTTTATCCTCTTCCCAAGATTGATAGTCCCCTTCATATCGATCCTGCAAATCACATAAGACGGTATTCCATACGCGGTCAATGACACTTTGAATCTTTGTTGAAACTAATTATGAAGTAGAGATGTTTCAACATTTTTAAAGTTCTTTGAATTCGAGTTTCAATGATTTAAAAAATGTTGAAAATGTTGAATGACCCTAAATTGGATAACATTGAATAAATCTTCAAAATGTTCATCGCTCGCCCTCCCTATCCAAATTTATATGAACGTTGAACATTCTGAAGACTTTAAAATGGTGAATCCACTGAAAACATTGGAATACAACCTGTTGTCCGAGTGGGTAGGAACATTGAAGATTCTGAAAATTTTGACCCCTCCCCGCCCCCCCCCCTTTTTGTTTCTTGAAGGGGGAACGCACTTCAAAATTTTTAGTGGATTCACCATTTCTAAACCTTCAAAGTGTTAAGCATTCGCCCCTCCTATCCTAGTGTGCATGAACATTGAACATTCTGAAGACTTTCAAGTGGTGAATCCACTAAAATGTTGCAAGTACACCCCCCTGTCTAAGTGTGTAGGAATGCTGAAGATTCTGAAAGTTTTGAAGTGGTGAAGACAATGAGAATTTAAACCCCCACTCCCCCTGTTTTGTTTCTTTAAGGGGGGTTGTACTTCGACATTTTTAGTGGATTTAACCACTTTCAAAACCCTTCAGAATGTTCAGTTTCCACACCCCCCCCCTCTCTAGGCTCGTAAAACGTTGAAGATTTTGAACATTCTGAAGTCATGAATCCATAGAACACGCTGTACCGACCCCCCTCTCTACATTTGTAAAAACGCTGAATATTTTGGACATTGTGAACTGGTGAATCCACTGAAAATATTGAACCGACCCCCCCTTTCTAGGCTTGTACTCCCCATGTCCGAGTCTTCAAGATGTTGAAGCACACCTTCCCCATCCAATTGTTTATGTTTGCGGGTGTATGAATGTTGAACGCACTCTATGAAGGATAACGTCATCTACCTTAGTCAGAAGACTTTCACTGTCGGCTTCGAACCCGAGGCAGCAAAGGTGGACGCCATCACCTCATGGCCTCAACCTATGCATGTATGTGATCTACGGTCATTCTTCAGTCTTACATCCTACTACACTCTCAGCAATAGCCCGCCCGTTAAGTTGAATAATAGGTAAGAATGTTTGTTTTCCAGGAGTGAGGAATGTGAGACTGCATTTCAGAAATTGAGCACCGCATTTGTAAGTCATTTAATCCTTCACGTCGGCGTTTCCAGACTCCCTTTTGCTGTGACCACTGATGCAAGCTTATTTGGCATTGGTGCTGTTCTACAACAAGATAATGGGACTTGATTGCACCCAAATCTCTTGGCACCATCGAGTCAAAGCAGTGTTGAGTTTGGGTTGGGTCTTTATCCACTGCAAAGTTTGATGATCTCGAAGTTGCGGACAAAAAGGTAATGCTTCCAACACTCCAAAGCTTTCCGAAACTTGATAAGCTTGTATCTGTAAGTGGTGCTCGCGATCTTTGGGAGTTCAGCTTCCTACTCATGTACTTGTCAAGTTTCGGAAAGCTTCGGAGTGTTGGAAGCATTACCTTCTTGTCCGCAACTTCAAAGTTTATTGAGATCATCAAACTTTGCAGTGGATAAAGACCCAACCCAAACTCAACACTGCTTTGACTCGATGGTGCCAAGAGATTGACGCACATGACTTTGAGCTGAAACACAACAAAGGTTGTTACAATCGTGTTGCTGATACTCTATATTGTCTTCCAGAATATTGAATTCCAAGTCTTTGGATATGTTCTCCAGTCTTCGGAAGTCCATTTTGGAAGCAACACCCAAGGACCCTATTTTTGGGCCTATCTTTACGCAGTTGCTCGCTGATCCCGGTTGCCAACCTTATTTCCGCATACAGGACAATATGTTGCTGTGCGTCCATGCGGAACATAACCGGTTGTGTGAACTTCATGTTGAGGCAATTCAATCCCGAATTCTGGGGGAATGTCACGACAATAGTGGTCACTTCAGATTTCCTAAAACGTATGCGAGTTTGTTGCAGAAGTTTTATTGGCATGGTATGCAGGGCTGTGCATGCAAGTTTGTGGAGAGTTGTCAAGTCTCCCAATGGAATGAAATCCACCGGCAGCAACCCTTGGTTTGCTTAGACTCCTTCCTATTCCTAAGGGCAACGGTGAATCTGTTTCCACTGACTTCACCGGCATGGACAAGGAAAGCAGAAATGGGTTTTCTCAAATCATGTGTGTGTTGACAGGTTTTCTAAGTTTGTCACTTTCATTCCTCTACCATCCTATGCACCGACGAACCCGGTCATAGAGGAAGTCGAGCAACACTACATTCTTGAATGGGGGCTCCCGAAACAACTGTGAGTGATCGGGATACTCGCTTCATCAGTTTGCAGTGGAAATCCTTCACTACCAAACTGCATAAAGCACAGTTGGCCATGACCTGCAGTCGCCATCCCAAAACAAACGGACAAGCAAAAGAAAATGAAGTAGACAATTACACACTTGGTGTGTTGGCTTATTGTGGCAGATCAAAACAGTTGGGACGAGGACCCCACCGTAACAAGGAATCTGTATAATCACTCAATTCACTCCGCTACCGGTATGACCCCATATGAGTTGCAAGTCGGTTGGTCAGTTCACAGTCCTATTGACTACTCGTTGCCTGATCGGCCTGGCATGCCTGGTGGTGGTGTGAAGTACAAGAAATTGCTTGCACACATTGCCTCAGCGTTGTGCACACAACAGGAGGTCATGGTCAAGCATGCAAACAAGCAACACAGACTTGTTGCTTTCCAAGTAGGGGATTACGTGTAAGTCAAAATGTCTGAGTTCTCCAATGAAGAGGGAGTGTCAAGCAAATTGTTGCCTCTCTACCATGGACCCTGACCTATTCTCAAGGTCTAAGGGGACGAGCACGATGGACCCTCCTATATCGTGCTGCATACGTATACGGTGTTTCATGCATCTAAGTTGTAACCCTGCACTAGCTCTGAAAAATTTCCCAGCAGGTTGTCCATGATTCCACGTCTCATTAATGGAATCTTTGAGATTGATCACATTTGTGAACACAATGGTAAAGGTTGAAAACACAAATATCTGGTGCGTTTTCTGTATCACCGCCCTGATGATTT
This sequence comes from Chara braunii, assembly GCA_003427395.1. Taxonomy (NCBI): domain Eukaryota; kingdom Viridiplantae; phylum Streptophyta; class Charophyceae; order Charales; family Characeae; genus Chara; species Chara braunii. Next base: position 267,609 of record BFEA01000607.1, on the reverse strand, counting down.
TCATTGGATTTCTTGGTCTGACCTGCAGACTACCGCACCTTGTGTTGTCAATGCATACGAGTGTGGACTGATGCGTGACTACAATGCAGGCGAGCGTACACTTGCACTTTTCACATTCTATGCAGATCCTTAGGTTCTTCCTAGCTCGAAGGGACCTCGCTTCTGGGTCGGTGGGAATTGTAATGACCCGCACAGAATCAGTCTGAGTTTTCTATTGTTTTGCTGAGATTTCCATGTTCCATGTGCCGTGTGAGTTTGCTATATGCATGCATGTTTGTAATTGCTATGTGGAGTACTGACCATGTGCTTCCTGGTTGTCGATGAGGGTGTCGACACTAAGAGAGGTGATCAATTCGGCGGGGAATTGGTCAAGTATGATAGTGTGTTGAGGTTGCAGACAGATCTCTTATCGGGGGAGAGTATAAGATGTTCACCGAGTCATTGCGGAGATCGCCAAGTCGTTCGGAGATTAGGGAAGGTCCAGTCAATCAGTTCCGGTGTACCTCAATGGAGACACCGGTGATGCGGGAGCTCAATTGTGTTTGGGGATGTGTGTTTTTTGTCTTCCTGGGAGGGGTAAAATATGAACACGGTGCGAGACAAAAGCCCTTCAAGCAAAATGGATAGTCCGGCTGCTGACCAAACCAGGAACGGCATGGAACAATCTTGCCCTGGACAGCATAAGGGCTCTGGCTCCGGTGCCATCGCCAAGCTACATGACGGGTTTATTCTGGGTAATGAACAAGGAATGGGCATTGAAAAAGGTGAGAAGAAGATCCGGAGGAGAAATAGAGCAGAACATAGACAACCGTCAAACACCATATTGGGCGGCTCTCATCCGGATTTGGAGGGCAATAATGCCAAAGATCAACAGACCCAAATCAAAGGATGAGGTGTTGAGGCAGCCGTTATTCGGCAACGAGTGGTTGAGGAGCGAAAATGATGAACCCTTGTTCTTAGACCACAAATGGCTATCTTGGGTGAAGAATGGGGTTTGGACAATTGGACACTTGTGGAACGACGAAAAGAAAGTACATGGTTAAAGGGCTGCCACAAAAGAGGTCCTAACTTGCAATACATTACCAATCTGGTCCCCCATGAGTGGAGAGATATGTTGAAATAGGGCGGGGACTAATGGTGAATGGGGGGTTAAAATTCAAGAGAATAATCCCTCTAGGGTGTTTCAATTCTCACATTTACGGCAAGGTTCTGCCACTCGTGCGGTGTTCACTTCCTTCCCGATTATACACTCTACGAAGGGTATGCCGTCGATTATGAATGTCAACATGGAAACCACAGTCATGGAATACTTCCTGCTCAGAAAAGTAAGAGTGTTGGGCACATGGCCGAAGTTCATTTTCAGAATTGATACGGCAATTCAAAGCTTGGAGTTCGACCCGGGGGAGTGGGCGTGGAAACCAGATAAGGAGATAAACGTTAAGAGGCTCACCCTCATACAAAACTACACGGTCAAACTAGGGTACAAACTTCTGTTAAAAACAAAAGACCCAGAACCGGTGATCAAGACAAGATGACCGAAGCTGCTAGGACAAGAAGCGGACAAAATCACGAAGATCCCGTGGAAAGCATATTAAATGATCAGACCAGTCAAAATCAGAAACCTTCAATGGCTGATAATTTACGCAGCACTACCAGTCAATCAATGGCTCCACGTTAGGAAGGATTCCGTACCGGACAGTTCTGATCAATGTAAGGTGTGCACGGAGAATGCAGTAGAGAACATAGTACACTGCCTAATATACTGTAGGGAGGCGACGGACTACTGGGCGAGAGCCTCGACCCTCTGGGACTCCCTCTTCACTACCCCGTTCCCTGAACACCCCATCCAACTTCTCCTTCTGATTAACATCCCTGAACTGCCATGGAAAGCAGAAAGGATTTGGTATGGACTCATCAGGAAGGTGACCCTTTGGGTCATATGGAAGGAAAGATGCAGCAGAACGATTGAAGGTGTCTCCAACGCACGAGGGATGATCTGGACGGAGACGAAGGTAATGATACAGGCAGAGATTCTGTGCAGATGGCGGAAGATCAAGTTATCTTGGTCGGAGGATGAAGAGCAGCAAAAGAAGGCTACAAGGAACTTCAGCAGGAATTGGCTGATAAGTGGGAAAGTTGCTGAGTTGCGGGACGACGGCATCTGTTGGAAGGAATGGCACAACTCCAGTTCAGGAAGAAACGTTGGACAGCAAAGCACAGCGCACGGGCAAGGCACCCCCGAACAAGAACTTTAATGGAAAAGTGTCAGTCTCTGATCACCATAACTGGGGGATGCAGTCGGGGTATGGAAACACGCAAAGGGATGACGAAAGCAAGGGAGTAGAACCCTTTAAAAAAAAAAAAAAAAAAAAAAAAAGAAAAAAAAAAAAAGAATTCCCTTGGTTCACAACCATCAGGAAGAGGTACAACAGAGAAGGTTTATCACGATAAAAAATGAGGGAGGGTTTAGGGTTTTAGGGTTTTAGGGTCTTAATCATCGGTCAACAGCTCAGGAACCTCAGGGTTTAAGTTTTTGGCCAGTTCGAAATAGTATAAAATAGCGGACTTTGGCAGAACGTAATTGCTTAAGATGGGTGGAGCTAGAGCTGGACGGCACCAAAGAAAACAGGGTGTAGGGCGATTGATAGATATCAAGGGGGTGTAGGAAAAGGGAATTGACTTATATACATGTTCAGAAAAAGTGTCTGTCTAGGGCATGATGTGGGACAGAGGGGTGGTTCAAGGGACTAGACCCTTTCTGTAGGGCTGAGGTTTTAGGACTGAGGTTTTGGACAGGAATAAGACAAGCATAGGATAGAATGTCAAGGAGATCACGACACTGGACGGCGGGACTAGGAGTTCAGACAGTATTGACAACAGTGACAGCCGCTCAAACCCTTCTTGTTGAGCAAGGTTTATCTGACAGGATCTTATAGTAGTCCTGAGAGGAAAGGTGTGAGCAGGGCAAGCTGACAGTCAATCCTCCACTTCGATGGAGTAATCAATGCTGATCAGGGTTCCTTCGGCCAGACGGAAGGAAGCGTGAGGGTGTGTTTTGATGTATTATTATATTCTGACTTGCCGGTGGAATAGGAACCGGACTGATGCTCCCCAGAATGGGAACGGAGCCAGGACCATAAGGACCTGTTTTATTGAAGGAAAAAAAAAAAAAAAAAAAAAAAAAACATGGAAACCACAAGGGGAAGACTGAAATTGGGACAGGACAGACTACTGGTAGAGCCTAGGACGGACAGGGACCAAGTAGGGGGCGGTTAGTACCCGGCAAGGATTTTCCAGTAGCTCAGCCAGGGCCAACAAAGGTCCAGAAGGCCCGGTAGCTTACAAAAGGGTCATGCGTAGTCAGGCCCAAATCTTAATGTCTGGTAGGAAAGATTCAGGCCCTGAGGTAGACTTGCAGGCTGCAATAATGCTCCCACCAAAAAGCAGGAACTCCTGGTACACTCAGTATCCCGGAGAGGCAGGGGTAAGCGCAGTACCTGAAGCTGTGAGGCCACAGTGCAAGAGTATCATTCGGGTGTACAAAGCAGAGCAGGATCCTACCCGGCAATCATGCTGCTGTTCCGCCTGGAGGGGGAAATTGGGCAGAGTGCCTGAAGAGCGGTGGAGCCAGAGGGTGAAGACGAAGACCTCCCCGGCTTTGGAGGAGGAAGGAGAAGTGCAGTAGAAGAGAGTAGGACATAGAGAGACTCACCTTGGCTATGGTTGACCTTCATCTTCTCTTCCTTGGTTCGCACTGCATCAAGAAGGCCCCAACGTGGGTCCTGCTTGGTCTTGGATATCTCCCGAGAGTGTGGCTATGGCGGGAGGAGATGGGACTAGCATAGTAGTGTTTGCATTGTCATTTGAACATCCGTAATGAGCATGGATGTTCTGCCATATCCCTAGGTGCTACAAAGAGGGGAGAGGGCTGAAAGGTGGTTTTTGAGTTGCTGGCAGTAAGGGGGAACACTCAGACACGATTTATGTTCAGTCGTTCATTTGTTGTTGCATGTAATTGATTATTAAGAGGAGTAAAGGAGAAGACGAGGGATGAGGAGGAAGCATGAGGGGGAAGACATTGGCGTAACTTGTGTAATTCTTCTTCTTTGATTCTTTCGTTTCTATTCTACTCTTTATATCACTCCATCTCTTTTTTTTATCCCTCAATCTCTTGGATTTCTCACGATTTGAGTTTTGCCCTATGGATGGAGCAGCATCATAACATCTTTCCTTTTCTTTTTTGGCCCGGCCCGACACGTGGCCCCAAGCCACTCTGGTAGCCTAGCCTTTCAGACTATAACAGATCATGAGGAGCCTAACGAAGATCGGTCAATCCCCTCCGCAGAGGGCAATAAATGCTGATCTGTACACTGAATGTATGTGATTTTTACAAAAACAAGGGACATAATTTACAGGAAAAAAAAGCAGAAAAAAAAAACACCCAGCGAAATTGAGTCCCCCCAAAAAAAAAAAGGTGACTCCCATTTTTGAGATTTAGTGGAGCAAAGATGGGGACGGGGAAATGGAGGTCTCTCCATGCCTGATATTAGCTCTGGGGCAAGGTCCCACCAGCAAAGAGGATTGAATTTAGTCTGGATGTGTTTGCAGCGAGGGGAAAAAATTGCAATTGACCTGGGTCAGGTACTTAATCTGATCCTCGTTGCAAGTGAGACCTCACCCCTGGAAGCACTGTTCAGCACTCTTAATTTCTAGTGTGAAATTGAACGCAGTGGAGTCAGACCCCAAGCAGGCAATGAAAAAAAAGAAAAAAAAGAAAAAGGAGAGGTGAAAGGATTGACAGCAAAACCTGATGCACAGACTTCGTGGAGTATATCTCCTGCGGCTTCAACAGCTCTGCAATGAACTCTGGGTCAAAAATTGTCTGCGCAATGTCATGAATCACTGGAATGGCCCAGATCAACCCAAAGGGAAAAAAGAAGTCAATTTTTCATGAATCTCTCTCTCTCTCTCTCTCTCTCTCTCTCTCTCTCTCTCTCTCTCTCTCTCTCTCTCTCTCTCTCTCTCTCTCTCTCTCTTGCATGTATGTGAGCACGCACCTCATCTCCTCACACTCTTTCTGTGCACTTCTTGGCACTGTCAGGAGCCCAGATGGGAATGCCACATAATTGCCCCCAGGTATGATACGCTGAGGGGCATTAACAAAAAAAAGAGGCACAATGACCGCCGACAGGTTTACTCTCGTCTAAAGACTCCAAGGGATCGTTTCTTCAGAACATAAAAAATAACACCAACAAGCCTAGCAAGTGACACCAAGGGATATGGGACTCCTGGGTTAAGTTTTTCTTGATTCGCTTGTGCCGTTGACAGAACAGCTCAGGCCACCCCAGATTGACCTGTTGCGCTCAGAAGACTGGGTTACTCACTCCCCGTTAACCTCTAACTTGCCTATGGGTACCTTGAATTTCTCTGCTCCGGGCTACTGGACTCTGCGCCCTGTCTGACCCCACCAGTGCCTCTTTCAAGGTGTGTCTCCACGTCGTATCTTGCACGCCGCCACCATCAAGGTGCTTTCATCTCTTTCTCTTGAGGTTTCAAGTTCCTGGCACCACCAGTTTGATCTCTTCGCCAGCCTATTCTAGTGTCTGCTTGCATTTATTCCGTGACTGTGACCTCTGAATCCTCTTTGCCTTACCGCTGGTGACGTGTGCTCAGCCTACATGTTGTTCGTGACGTGTGCTCAGCCTACATGTTGTTCGTACATCGGAGATGCTGCTACCTCTTCTTCACCGACACTCCACTGCAACTCTTTCCGTCAGACTCCTTCAGGTCCATCCTTGCTCCGTGACTGTGATGTACACTTGGGTTCTTCATTTCGGTTGCTCTCTGACACTCACCCTCACCTTCCCTAAATCCTTACTTGGATTTATTCCTCTATCCCCTTCCCCTCCTCCTCGTCTCCCCCTCCCTATTCTGAGTCTCTCTGCGAATGCATTCTCTGTTTGTGACTTCTGATCGAGTGTTGCCAATCGTTTGGGATCGTGCGCTCCTTCCATCTAATCTGATTGAAGAATTGTCCTTCGATGTGTGTACAACAACAGGGGGTTCTCCACTCTCTGGCTCGACCTCGGCAAAGGGTCCAGTTTCTCCGACTTCTCTGTCCTCCTCCACCTTTTCTCTTCCTCTAACCTGCTCAACTGTGTTGCTCCCCCCTCACTTAACTTGCTATGTGACACCCTCTTAGAGGTTTGTACCATACTTGCAAGCACACGCCGTGCGGGCAATTGCGCACGTACGGCAAGCGAGCACATGAGATCCCAGAAAAAGAAGGATTACACACCTGGATCAACGGTCACATGTGCCCTCTTCGTAAATTTGTGAGATGCGAAATGAAAAAGAAGAAAAAGCCGGGAGAGAGTATTGCCACCTAACGGTCAAGCCTGATGTCCCAAAGGCCTATTTGAGGCCATTTCTCATGCCAAAAACCCATCTGAGGCTATTTCTCATGCCTTTTTTCTTTCCTTCTTTTTATTTCAAACATCTGTCAGGCCGTGCTGTTGGCAGTGGTACGAGCATCTCCCAATACCACGCCCCCCTCTGATGGCTCCGGTCTATTGGTGGGGAGTGTCATGTCCTGGAAACAGGGTCCGGTGTCCCATTCACATAACAAGATTACTCTTTTTTTAGCATCGACTTTGGAGAATTGACAGCAAACATTGAAGTGCTGAAAACTAGACTAGGCATTGTGGTGTTGATTTTCTGTTTGGAGCGTGGGCTTGGTTGCTGTGCTGTGTCCCTGGTCGCCCTGCTTCCGCTCGAACACTCAGTCCAGGAAGCTCCCCTGCCTTCTCTGGCTGCGACCAGCCTGGAGGATCTTGGTGGAGCTGCCTCTTCAGTCTGTGAGTCTACCGCCTTATTGAAGGTATTGTCCTTGGCAGTTATACTTCGTGCTGGACTCCATCTAGTCATTTCCATACCGATGTAGCTCGACCAGTGAGTTTGCTTGTGAGGGGAACATACCTCTGAGAGATGCTGCAACAGGATCGATGCCTCAATCCTTACCCGTCGTGGAAGCTCAGAGTATAGTCCTTGACTGGAGGCTGATCTGGTCTTTCCCCCCTTTCCCATTGGACCTCTGCAATCCACCCTCCTTGTTCCCTCCCAGCCAGTCCCACAAACATGTTGGAATTTATTTGCAAATATCGGCATATTTGTTATATGAGCCTATCGTCGTTTTCATCGCTGACCACCTAGCCTGCAGATAAATCTTTATGTCTTGTTCGATCATTTCTGTAGATTCCTACCCTTCAAGCCTCACTCTTTCCACTTTATCTCTTCACCCACACAGCCCATAGGACTGTTCTTCTCCCCAATCTGAACCTGTTTGATGCGAAGGTGTTTTCCTGTGGGGGTTGCCATGCTCCACATAGCAGGGCCCGCCAGTCTCTCAGCCACTCAATGTTTGTCCCCAACTGCCTCCAGGTTTTGTCTCACCAACTTCAGGTGAGCTCTGTCGTGGGGCATTGCACGGAAATATGTTCTATCCATTCTCTGATTCTTTTGTGAAGAGAATTTTTTATAGCAGTGTGAGCACAATGGAAGGGCAAGTCCCTTCTGTTCAAAATTCGGTTGGTCAAATTTGTGGTGAGGCATCTGTACTTGATTCGCCACGGTAAAGATGTCACCTTGGCAGGCTTAGTTTTATACCCCTCGAACCACCGGACCTGGTGGAGCGCCTCCCTTCCCACATTCAGATGGCACATCCACCGATCTGCTATTTTTCCTTTGAGGTTCACGCTGGGTCTCATCACCCTATATGTGGCTTTCACTCCCAAGTCGATCCGGGTTTTTGTTTAGCTTGTTACCAATTGCAGTAACCCTGTTCAACAGCAGACCGGGGCTCAGAACTTTGCCCCCGGTAAGACACAGACTCAGTTGTCTGTGCTAAGCTATGTGACCGAGACATGCCCAGCCTGAGTCTGTCGAGGAGGCTGTGTGACCAAACGCAGCACAAGGGAAATTCAACAGTCAAAGACAACTGTAGAGTCAAAGGTACCGCACCCAGGCCTATGGACGGATACATTCACTTGTTGTGTGCAGGTACCCAGACAGCATTCAGGGCGGGAGAAATACAGTTTCTGGCCGATCTGGGCCCTCATTCATATCGAGATCTGGACGGTGCAGGACCTCAGTACCCGGGGTCCAGACCCCGCATCCACGCTATTTAAGAGTTGACTTCCTGGCTGGAGAACGTTCAGTCTTGCGTGAATGCTGACTTCACGCGTGGACTTGACGCTGTTGCTATGCTGCGACATTGCGACATTGGCTTGACGCCGGCTATATGCTGGCAGAGGAGGACAGCAAGGCGCTGCTGGCTGGCAACGTGCTGGCTGGCGATGGTCTTCTGGGCATGCTGACGTGGCAGCTGCCACGCGCCGTTGCTGACGTGGCCGCTGCCACCTGTATATGATTGATGACGTGGCTGGCTGCGAGGTTGATGAGGCTGTTCTGATTCTTTGTCACTTCAGAAGGAGATCAAGACTGTGGTTATCGAGGATACGTACCTGGTTGATGACGATACTCTCCATTTGCTGATGTAGACAGATTGACGTGCCACGTGGCACCTTGAGGAAGAACTTCAGACATTGTATTCAGTCTATTGAATGATGAGGTGGCCAGGAGGAGGAGGAACCCGAAGTAGAAGTGGGCTGTTGTCTTCTTCTCTCTCCTTTGTCTATTCTCCCTCTCTCCTCCTTCGTCTGTGTATGATTCTCACCTCATTCTATCATCACACATATTACGATTGTTTGTCATTTCATCAGCAGATCGATAATCATAGGGACTGGTAATGTTGACGAGTATCATCACGTCTGGGCTCATTGCACAATGGCCCCAGCTGGTCCATTGCCAGTTGGCAAGGTCAAATGTTAGCTCGTGTATTGGAGTCTCTGGCTGCAATGCAACCCAGTCCTTCCGTTTTAGGACCCTTATGCTATAGAGTTCTCCTACCTCGTCTGGGACTGTTCAGTGGAGGGTATTGGTATGATCTGTTTGAAAAACTTCACCAGTGGCCCCTACTCCCTGGACCCTGCTTCTACAACACTGCCCATCCTCCCTGCTTCCCCTCTGATGGCCACCTAGTCGTTTTCCTCGAGTATGGGCCCTTTCCTCAGAATTTGTACCCAAGATAAGGGGAGGGAGAAGATGAGTGTCTCCAGATCATCTCCCACATTGTGGCAGTACCTGAGAGTTTGGAGGAGTTGGCTCTCTGTTTTCCACTCTGTTATGTCCTGATCCCAGAGATCCCCCACTTGTTTTACCCCCTGCTTTGCCCATCCTTTCCATGGTGTCTCTGAACTACAGAATATCCTCCCTCTATCATCTGTTATCCATCTGTTTCGCAAGAGTGGCTGCCTGCAAACCTCTTCCCATCATTCAGGGGCCACCTTGTCCAAAAGAGGAAGTTTTCTCCATGTCTTTAGGAGGGTGGTCCAGAAGTCATCTCGTGTTTGGTCCTGTCTTGCTGCTTCTCTATCTATTGTGGCAGTGGAAGGGTCTCTGGTTGATCTTCTTGGGATGGTCCAATACTTGTCCTTTAGCCAGAGTGAAGGGTTGATGCTTGGACAAAACGAAAAACTTTCATGGCTATACTTGAACAGGATTTGTTCCATACGTAGTACACTCTTCCGTATCTATGAATACACCACAAAAAAGTAAAAGCAAAAACAATGGCTGCTGGTACGGCGCATGCGCAGGTGCCACACCGCATGCCGCGTGGTGCACTTCACTGAGGTTGCAAGTATGGTTTATATCCTTTGTACATTCTTTTATTTCCTGCATTCTTTCTGCTCTCCCTAATATCCTCTTCCTCAGTTACTGCACTTCTCTTCCTTTGGATCCCCTCATTTACTCCATGTTTAGGTCCTCAGGTTATGTAGCTGCACTTTCACTAAACGCGGGCTCCACGCTCGATTATTCAGCGCCGCTAGAATGCATCCAATGAACATGAGCGCTTTGAGCACTTCGGACCGGGCCACCACTGCCGTTGTTTGCCTTGCCATCTGTTCGGGGTCAGGTTAGCCCCTAGGAAGACCATCCTTACCTCTTCTATTACCGTTGTGATATCCCATCCATCCGATGGCTCCACGTCTGGGGGAGGGATGACTTCAGATCTGTGCCAGTTGACCCGTGCCCTTAAGTATTTGCAAAATGTAGTGAGGTTCTCTTTCACCACTCTCAACTGCTGGACTGTTGCGGCAACCACCACAGCAGTGTTATCCGCGAATGCCGTAGATGTAATGACCCGCCAAAAACACAGACTGAGAACACTGCTGATTTCTGGGATTTGCCGCTGGAATGAATGCCTTGTTGAAATTCCCGCATTCTGCTGTGATTTCCATGTCTGTGTGTGTGTGCGTGCCTGCTGGTTTGCATGCCTGTCTGAGTGCTTGTCGGTTGAGTGTGTGTGTGACCCGCAAGGGTACTTGTTGGTTGCAAGGCCCCACAGGGCCGATACTTACCTGTGGCCATGACTGTGAAGGGTTGCAGGGGGAAAACACTCAAGTAGCGGGGGTAGGCCCGCTGCACTTAGAGCAGAGGGGAAAAACACTCAAGTAGCAGGTAGGCCGGTACCACTGAAGTAGTGGTAGAAGTGTCGGGTACTGGAGGCCGAGCAGAAGAAGACAAAACGTTGGCATTTTTAGAGGCCCAGTAGCGGTAGGATAGCGGTAGGCCGGTACCAGTCCAAGTAGCCCGGGTCTAGGGCCTGTACGGAGGATAGCAGAGCCTGGAATGATGTTTCCCTCAGAAAGGGAGGAGGTACCGGTTGCTGGGAGGCCGCTCAGCCTAGGAAGTCACCGCCCACGAGGCCGGTAGGCCGCTATATCTCCAGGAAGAGCAAAGAGCTCTTCCTCATTTGCGGTGTGCAAGGATTGGCGACATGCTGCTGGAGCGCAGCGCTGGTCTGGTGCAGCGCTGCTTGGAGGTGAAGGGCCGCTGGAGCTCAGCCTGGCTATGGCGRGCAGTCCAGCTTGAGGAGGAGGAAGAAGGGGGCATGGTAGGAGAGTGGCGAGGCACTCACCTGGCTATGGTAGACACCATCTTCATCACCTTGTTGGGCGCTGCATCTAGAAGGCCCCAGTTGGGCTAGTGCCGCACCAAGGAAGCTCGAGGCAGAGTCAGGCATGGCGGACCAGTCAGCAGCGGCATAGCTGCTTTGTGTTGTCCTTTGGACATCAGCGCAGCACCATAGCTGCTTTGGGTTGTCCTTTGGACGTCAGGGCAAGGCCCTCATTAGTCCGCCATAGCCTATTCATGAGAGAGGAGGCTGAAGGAGGGAAGCCATAGCTATGGTGGACTGGTTGTTGTTGTTGTTGTTGATGTTGTTGAGTTGAGTCAGCAGTAAGAGGGAGCTTCGGACATTGATTCTGGTTCATCCATTCATTGTTATTATTATTATTGAGAGAAGAATAAGATTGGTGAAGAGAAGGAGGAGGAGGAAGGTGGAGAGAGAAGGGGGAATTGTCATTGGTCTTGCTGGTGCACATCTTCTTCTTCTTCTTCTTCTTCTTCTTCTTCTTCTTTACCTCTCCTCTGGTCTCTATCTCTTTGCAAGTGCTTTCATTTCTTTCGCAATTGGGTGGCATTGTCTTTCATTGTGAATTTGCACTTGGGAAATGACCAGGATCGTAACATAGACTGCAGCTCAGTTGCTGTTTGAGTATTCAAGCACAAGTACACCACATATCGGCCCACGATATCGATATCAGCACGAAACCCGCACCACTTCGGAGGCCGCCAATTTTTTTTTTTTAACGGAGGGCCTGGCAGCGCGGCGCCTCCGAGTTTTGCTTGTGGCGACAAAAACTTTCTGCAACGCTGGGGCCATGTACTAGCGGTTTTAAACTTATCAGCCTGTTATCTGCTCTCAAGATTTCATGCAGCGATTCTATATAGATGACGTAGAGGGGCAGAGATAACGGGCAGCCTTGCCTCACTGATCTAGTGACCCGTATTTTGACTGATCTCACTCACCTAGCTGCAGAATCCCTCCTATCCCCTGGCGTGCCATTCCTTGTAATAGGAATTCCAGCGACCTGAATCATACGCCTGTTCGAGGACTATAGAGATAAAGGCCATGGCTTGTCCTGTGCACCGATCTTCTTCCAAGATCTGTTGCGCCAACAGGATGTTCGGCAGGATCTGGTGTCGTGATACAAACCCTGTTTCAGTAGTTTTCATTAACTTCTGACTTTTCATTGACTTTTAAAGCATTACATTTTGTGTGGTAAATATAAATGGCTAATGCGTGAGTGGCGGATGGCCCAGTGGTTAGGGCACCGATTGGAAATGCACATTGTGGCTTGAGGTTGCGGGTTCAAATCCGCAACCTCATGCATATGCCGTCGGCAYGGCGTTAGGTTGACGCACTACCACTTCCCTCACTGAGTGCGCATGCTTCCAGGGGCACGGATGTACACAAGGCTCTGTAGGTCTGAACCGGGGATCCACCCACCAGGGTGCCCATCAGATGCCGAATTCCCAACCGTACATCCTGGGTCCCCGTAACGGTCGAGTGTGTGCCTCCCCTTGGGGTTGTCGAGGCCATGGGGGGGGACGGCTCCGGGAGGGGCAAGCTCAGTGGGATGCGTGCGGGAGGAGGGGGTCACCCCTGTCCTCGCAGAAGCCGGCGCGTCCCTGTAGCACCACGGTGACTGTGGTGCAGTTGACGCCTCCTGGCCGAGGTGCTGCAGGGAGGTGAAGCCCTGAGTTTGAGATAAGTGACCCCTGGCGTATCGGCCTGATAGCGCCGGTCTAGGTTGATACTCCCGGGTGGGTTGCGAGGACTGTGAGCTCCTTCCTTGAGTGATCACTGGGTAGTGGGTGGGCCCGCTGCACCGCCAGTAGGGCTGACCCCGGCGCGGGAAGCCCTCTGTCGGACATCCCCCCTGGGTCATAACCCCCGACACCTCTACGACCCGCCGCAGCGAGGAGAGGGACAAAGAGGGAGGCAGGGCTGTTGTTGTTATACTGCCGGTTTGGGGTTGGACACTTAGCTGTTCGGCGATGCGTATGTCATCCAATCTCTCTCTCTCTCTCTCTCTCTCTCTCTCTCTCTCTCTCTCTCTCTCTCTCTCTCTCTCTCTCTC
>BFEA01000607.1:210780-251115 GCA_003427395.1 Chara braunii | reverse complement strand
CGTTTGTTGTCCTCTTCTCTCTCTGCCTACGGTTTACCGGGCAGTTCTGTTTGTGACAATATATATATATATATATATATATATATATCGTCACAAACAGAACTGCCCGGTATATATCGTCACAAACAGAACTGCCCGGTAAACCGTAGGCAGAGAGAGAGAAAAGGATATATAGATATATATCTGCCAGCGAGCACCGGGTCCGGGTCTACTGGCTGACGCGCGCAACATCCCGAACTTTCGACGAGCGGCTGGCCGACGTGCATCAGCCGAACGCCCCGAACAAAAAAAAAAAAAAAGGAGTGCATCTTGCCCAGCACCTGCGCTAACTTCGGACTCCCACGTGCCCCCCCCCCAAAAAAAAAAAAAGGAGTGCATCTTGCCCCATACTTGCGCAAAATTCGGACTCCCACGTGCACCTACCGTTTTGGACAAAATAAAAAGGGCGAAGAGTTCCCCGTGGGTGCATCTTGCCCGGCACCTGCGCAAAATTCGAACTCCTACGTGCACCTGGCGTTTTGGAAAAAAAAAAAAAGGGCCACGAGGTTTCGGTGAGTTCCCCGCGGGCCCGTCCTACCGATTCGGCAACTTTCCCAACACTGGGAGGCGGGTCTCCGTGGGAGCGTCACGCGAGACCCGCTACAGTCTTTAAGAGTGTTAAGGAAAAAAATAATAAATGGCTAATGCACGAATGTGGTAGTGAGGTGGCTGCTGACCTTTCGTGAGCAAGGTTGCACTAGTATAAAGGCTGTCTCTTATACACATCTAGATGTGTATAAGAGACAGTCCCAACACTGGGAGGCGGGTCTCCGTGGGAGCGTCACGCGAGACCCGCTACAGTCTTTAAGAGTGTTAAGGAAAAAAATAATAAATGGCTAATGCACGAATGTGGTAGTGAGGTGGCTGCTGACCTTTCGTGAGCAAGGTTGCACTAGTATAAAGGATTGGATTAAGCGCCTGAATCGGGATGGGTTTTAAGCAAAGGTGAAGAAAACCAGATCAATCGCGATTCTGCGCACCTTTTAACACCGAGTCCAGATTCAGGAATTACATCCATTCGCCTCTGCTACTGTGACCTCACCGTCTAGTCTGTAGGGGGGAATGAGACAGACCATATGAGAAGTGGAAACAAAATTATAGAAGTAGATAAAAAAAAATGAGACAGGCCATATGAGAAGTGGAAAAAAAATTATAGAAGTAGATAAAAAAAATGAGACAAGCTATATGAGAAGTGGAAACAAAATTATAGACGTAGATTAAAAAAAGGGATGTCATAAGGTGGCATCATGGACCCCACGTGTCAACCTTAGTCTCAGAAATGTGGCCCCACCTAAACTGATCCTTTATTTTCCACCCTAGAGAGAATAAAAAGATCAAAGGCCAAAACTGCAGAATACAGGGAAGGAGACCTTACCGTTGGCTGCATCCCCCAAATGCCCTCTTACCCCCGCCCCCCACCCACATCCCCCCTTGCCCCCACCCACACCCCTCCTTGCCCCCACCCACACCCCTCCTTGCCCCCGTCCACCTCCCCACCACCCCTCGCCCCGAGTGAAGGTTAACGAATTTACTAATATTCAGCATTGACATTTTGGACGTTCAACTTTCAAACACAGTCGGGCGGATAGGGGCGGGGCAGGGGGGTCAGAATCTTTAGCGTTTTCATCACTTCAAAATTTTCAAAATCTTCAGCATTCCTACACACTAGGACAAAGGGGCATGTACTTCAGAATTTTCAGAATCTTCACCACTTCAGAATCTTCAGAATTTTCATTGCTTCTACACACTCATACAAGGGGACGAGCGCAGAACATTCTGAAAATTCTAAAGTGGTGAAAACGCTGAAGATTTTGAACCCCCGCCCCCAACAGAAGGATGCGGGGGGGGGGTTCAAAATCTTCAACATTTTCACCACTTCAGATTTTCAGAATCTTCAGCATTCCTACACTCCAGGACAGAGGGGGGTGTATTTCATAGTTTTCAACATCTTCACTACTTCAGAATCTTCAGCGTTTCTACACACTCAAATAGGGGATGAACCCTGAAGATTCTGAAAATTCTGAAGTGGTGAAAACGCCGGATATTCTCAACCCCCCCCTTAAAGAAACAAAACAAGGGGAGGTGGGGGTGTCAGAATTTTCAGCGTTTTCACCACTTCAGAATGTTCATAATCTTCAGCATTGCTAAGCACTTGGATAAAAGGGGTGTACTTCAGAATTTTCAGCATCTTCCCACTTCATAATCTTCA
Organism: Chara braunii; assembly: GCA_003427395.1. Taxonomy (NCBI): domain Eukaryota; kingdom Viridiplantae; phylum Streptophyta; class Charophyceae; order Charales; family Characeae; genus Chara; species Chara braunii. The sequence goes on along the minus strand of BFEA01000607.1, from coordinate 248,867 downwards.
GAACGTTCAGCGTTTCTCTATACTCAGACAGAGGGGCAAACACTGTACATTTTGAAGATTTATTCAACGTAGAGGGATTCAGCATTTTCAACACTTTTAAAATCATTGAAGCACGACTTCCGAGCACTTCAAAACACAGGAAGATCTCCACTTCAGAATAAGTTTCAGCGAAGATTCGGAGCGTCGTTGACCACATGTGCTCGCCCCACCCCTACCCCCTCTGGCCCTCGCCCCCTCTTGGCAGAGCTATTTGGCGAAGACCATGACGAATGAATATTGATAAACGGTAGCTAGCGGACATTCAGGAATGATGGTGAGTTGACAACTAGGAATATATTTTTCGTGCAAGACTCTCGAGGACCTGCAATGGGCACCTGGGTCCTGGTGCGGACCGCAGTCTTGGGGACTGAGAAATCGTGTTTCTAGCAGCAGGGCCTTCAGTGTGCGCAATGTGGATTGGAGTGGCAAAATTGGCATTCAAGGTGTCAAAGCGGCTCTCCCGGACCACGTTTGCATGGCGAGATCCTTTGCGGGCAACATGGGATTGATAGGCAGGGTTCGCCTCCTCGTTTGACGGTGCATCTTCATCTACATTGTTATAGCTCCGTACTAGCACTCAACCACACTACCAACCATCCCTCCGTCGCATGTCGACTCTTGGCCGTCAGTCGTTTGCATTGGTTGGAAGTCATAATTGACAACATGGACCCCATAGCACTACCCAAAGACACTGTGCGGCTAATGCGAGGACATCATCCGTCCTTCGCATGTCGACTCTTGGCTGACAATCGTTTGCATCAGTTGGAAGTCATACTTGACTACATGGACCCCAAGAGCACTGCCCAAAGACATTGTGTGGCCAATGCGAAGACATGACAACCATGACCAGTGACGAAGGAGGTATGAGGCAGCTAGGATACTAGGTGCCATCATGACATCCCAAGAGATGGAAATGCTCATGTTCGTTTGGTTGGTAATCATGCGCCTTTGGATCCATGCAAGCAAACCATCTTTTGGTGGTTCAGATTGCAGCTATTTTTGCATCTGATTCGCGTCGGCCATGGAATCAGTTGTGGGCTTATAAACCCCTTGTTGATGGTCGGTGAAGCCGACAGTGGGAGGAGCACGGTGAAACATGATGACGGGTGATGATGCAACAGAAGATTATTGGTTCGACAACATGCCGTCCAGGGATGACACCTTTCTCAATATAGTTGGGGTGTTGCAGCCATACCTAGAGACTTTGTGGAGAGGATGCCCATGCACTACAGAAATCCTTCACTACCCAACCAGCCATGCTTTGTACCAATGGGCCAAAGGGGAATGCTTTAACCATTCCACAACTCCACCCGAACTCCTCCTTGAAGCAGTGTGAATCGTTGTGATGAATGTCATCAATGCTATACTCCAAGCATACTCGTAGGAGGTTGCCTTCCCAACTGGTCAACAATTAGTCGAACCGCTTGCCAATTTTGAAAACAATGGGTTCCCCTGATGCTTCGCTGCACTAGGATGCACCCATATACTATGTAGAGACAAAAAACACAACCAAACTGCAATTGGGGAAGGAAATACTGCATAGTCGCACACGTCATTGCTGGTGTCGATCTTTGAATCTATGATGTTTTTGTTGGGTGACCAGGTTTTGTGCACGACGCAAAGGTTCTCAAGAATTTAACGCTCTGGCACAAGGCGAAGAGTGAAATGTTGTTCACCTCTGTTCCAATTACTTCATCTGAAGGGTTAGACAGTACTAGAGAAATAAGGGTGCCTGTTGGGGGACAACAATTATCCCTCTCTACCGTGGCTGGTTGTTACATAGAACGGTGCCATCCCAAGGGAAGCGACCGTAAGGTGTTCCACGGATACTCAAAAATGTATTGGGTTGCAACTTGCCAGTAAACCATCTTTCGCTTTATGTTAGTTTCCGCTTGTGTGCGGAGGGATAAATGGGTGTCTCTTTATGTTAGCTTTGCCATAGTTCACTGAAGGTTCCCATCAATCATTATTGGGGAAAGCAAATGTGTTTTTCTTAATGCTCTCTCTCTCTCTCTCTCTCTCTCTCTCTCTCTCTCTCTCTCTCTCTCTCTCTCTCTCTCTCTCTCTCTCCACATGTATGTGTGTGATGTGGGAGGAATGAGCCCTCGCAGGCCCTTTTAGACATACACGTGTTTTGGGATGCGGCCCCTAGCAAGCCTGTGACCGCCCTAAGTGAAGGCGGGCCTGAATATCCACGAAAGGCCTGTTTTCAACATTTTTCCATATGTGGGGGATTCGGACAGTTGGGCTCAGGTTGTTGCGCCCTGGGCACACATTGCTTGAGGCCGACACATCACAGACTGTCCGCCGGCCAATGAGAGAGCAGCATTGTTGTCACACATGAGTCGGGAGCCAGTGAGAATGCTGCGAACACTTGGAAGCTGGGTGGCTGCTTGAACGTGCCTAACTGCACAATGCCCAGGCCAGTAGCTGGAACTGGGCCTGGGCGCAGACACTTGGGGCCAGAAGCAAGCTACTCGGGCCCCCAACACACCTGGCCAGGCCACCCAGCAGCGGCACACTTTCCATTAAGGAAAGTGTGTGCCCCAGGCGCAGGATATTCTGGCTTGAGCAGGCATTGCGGCCACACCGCTGCGTTGTCGTGCGAAGCTGCGCTATGCAGGCAGGCTGGGGCGCGCGCGAGCGCTAGGCGGTGAGGAGCGCACTGCAGTGGCAGTGGGCGCACGGCGGCCATACCCGGGCTGAGTGTGAGGGTGCCAGTGGTGGTGATGGTGGTCTTCGGGTAGGAGGCGCATGCAGAGGGGAACCAAGGGGTGATGAGGAGAGGAGAGACAAACTTACCTGGTGTATGCTCGTGATCGGCATTGGTGTTGACATCACGCACATTGGTCTTCGACTTCAGAGCAATCCAGTTGCAAGAACGTAGATAGGTAGATAGGCTGATTAGGATGGGTTGGGTGCTGGGCGCCAGACAATAAGTGTGACATTGGACACAGTGTTGGTGTGACCAGAGAGTGACGACATTGGCATTCGAGTTCATTGTATTGCCCTTATTTGTACGGTATCTTGGTGCATTTGAGCTCTCTGCTTGGTACATGAACTATCTGAGCTACTTCATGATTTTGCAACTTGGATTTTTTTTTTTTTTTTTTTTTTTTTAAACAGAACCTCTTGGTTCTGGCTCCTGCCATTCTGGGGAGCAACAGTCCGGTTCCTGTTCCCCCGGCAAGTCAATGTAATACATAGGAAACTCACGCACGCTCCTCCCCATTATGGATGGGAGGCCAAAGTGGGCGGCATTGCTTGCTTCCTTGTTGAAGGATGTACCCCCACTCACCCCTGCTTAGGTTAGCCTGTGCTACTTAATCTGGAAGGCCCTTGCTGATTCCACTGGCCACAGTCCTGCTCCTCTCAGCTGCAGTGCTGTCAGGTCTGTGTGTTATGCTAGAGCAGTCATGGACACTTTGTGGATTTCTTGAAAACCTGAATCTTTAACCCTATTTGTCTTGAGTCGGTCCTCACCCTCAATCCTTGTCCATCTAGCCTTGGTTTTACTTCCTCAAGGAAGGATGTACCACTCTGTACCCCTGTCTAAGCTATCCTGTATTATTTAAAAATTGCTTTATACTGCTAGTATGAAAAATCCTGACTTTTGGGATCTGTAAATCTGCTCCTCAGAGCTGAGCCTGCCTGTTCCTCTCTGTGTCTTAGCTGTCTGTTTTGCTTCCCTTTGCTGGAACTACTAGCTCGGCGTAGTGCTATGACCTTGCTAAAATCCTAAACCCTGTCCTATTGGTTGCTGAATGTTCTACTAGAGCCCTCGCTCCTAGTTGACTTTTCCTCTCTCCTCTGAGGGGTTTGCTGACTTTTCTGCTAAGACCTTGGAATCTTACCTTTTTTTTTTTTTTAACTATAAAATCCTGCCATGTAATGGATGAATAACTAAAAAGGTCTTAGAAGCTTCCACCACTAACTCCTTTGTTACGTATCTGAAAGACACCACATGACCCTTTGGAATCTCTGCCATTCTGATCTCCACTTACCTTGACTTTGTGTAAGCCCCAACCCCTAATCCCTAAGCCCTGCCTTACGAGCTGACTAAACCCTAAACCATAAACCCTCCAACTCTAAGCCCTGCCTCACGAGCTGAATAAACCCTAAACCCTAAACCCTCCAACGCCCCCCCTCCCTTTTCTATGGTAGCCTAAGATCCGGCGTAGCCGACGGATCCCCCATGGGTATCCCTTGTTGTCCCTCTTGGAACCAATGGAAGACCAGCCTAACTCCTTCGATAGTAGCTATTTTGCCCTTGGCCAATATCTTTTTCTGGAATTTAATTAAGAGATCCTTCTCTTTTTCTGGGCTTAATGATGCTTGCCGTTTTGTCCTCTGCCACTGGGCCCTGATCTCTGTCTCCAATAGATTGTAGAGTGTAGCCTTGGCTTCTACTCTGGCCATTGGTGTCTTCCCAATCATCTGTTGGCATCTCCGTTTCCAGATAGTCCATAATGTGTACTGCCTTAGTAACTGGAAGATGTATTTCTAGCTGGACTCCGACCAGGCTGAAAGCTTGGTTAACATTTCGTCATCTGCTGAGATGCCATCGAGTGATGTGGGCCTGTATCTGCTAGTCTGATCCCTAAGTATCTCAGCGGCTGATCCGATGGTAGCCAACTCATCCCCCCATAGTTCTGTGGTTGAGGCTATACTTGTTGACCATCGTAGGAAAGCCACCAGCCCACCGTTTTTGGCCAGTTAATTTTCATCTCAGACGCCAGTTGGAAAGCTGCCATTGCTCTTGTGAGGGCTTCAAATGGCGAGTCTGTGGCCCTGATCAAGACGGCCAGATCATCCGCAAAGAGTAGTGTTGTAGGGTGGTGGGTGATGCGACCCTGTTGGTCTGGCTCAGTGATGAGGCCTTCTGTCGAGGGATCCTTTTGAGAAACGAGGTGATTGCCTCCATGATGAAAAGAAGTATGGGAGCCGCCAACGGGTCTCCCTGTCTGACCGACCTAGTCATCTTGTATCTTCCTAAAAGATGACCATTAACTTGGACCTGACCATGTGCGTCGTTGTACAGTACCCGAATCCATTTGCGAAAGTTGGGGCCCAACCCCATCTTCTCCATACATCGCTGCAGGAAGTTCCAGTTGACTTGATTGTATGCCTTCTCAAAGTCGAAGAAGAGAATTGCTGCATTAATCCCCTTGTCAGTGATGTATCTGACCGATTCCGATAGTGTCATGACGTTGTCTAGGATGAATCTCCCTGGAATGAATCTCGTCTGATTAGCAAGTGCTTTAGCCACTATCTTGTGGGTGAGTGTCAGAAGAGTAATCGGTCTATAATTCCTGATATCCTAGGGGTCGCCCTTCCTGTATAGAAGAGTCACGATTCTTGTCGCTGAATCTGGCCCCGGACCTTCCTCCTGCCATGCCCAATTGAGAAAGTTTTCGTACTCACCACCCAGAATGGGCCAGTATTCTAACCAGAATTCCTTTGTGAGTCCATCTATACCCGACGTCTTGGTGGGAGGCATGGACTGGAGGGCTTCCCTCGGTTCCTCTTGAGAGAGAGGGGCGTCCAACATTTTCGCCTGCTCCCCCTGCACCGTGCAATCCAAGTATGACAGAAACTTCATTCTGACTTCCTTTACTCGGTGTGGTGGTTGTTCACCTTCCATAGAAGTGTATAACATGTTGTAGAAGTTATAGGCCACTGACAGCATCCCCTCTGGGTCCGAAACCAATCCTTGTGGACCCTCCAGCTGTTCTATTGCCACGTTTCTTCCTCTTGTATTAATCTTTTGAAAGAAGTATTTTGTCATTCTTTCCCCCTCCTCCCATTCCTTCACACTCCGTGGTTGCTGATTAGGTTCCTTTCTGCTATGCGTAACGCTCGTTGTAGTTCCACTTCCCTTGCTGCTCATTTGGCTGCTAACTGTCTAGCCACTGCTGTTGTCGCTCCTGACAGAGCGTCAATTAAGTATGTGAACGCTTGTGTTTCTGGATTGTGTGCTAGACACACCTGTAGCAGAGCCTGCCTCAGTTCCTGAGTTTTAAGTAGCAAATTGTTCACCTTATAAAAACTTTCGCCCCTCTGGATCTGTTTGTCCATGGTGAGGTTGAGAAAAATAGGTTTGTGATCTAGACAAGTGCAATATGGCAGATCTCCTATCGCGGCCGAGTGCAGTGTTCCTATGAGGAAATAATATATCCTTGATGTTAAGATGTGCTGACTACGATTCCTTCTGTAGAAGGTGAACTGCTTCTCTTCTGGCTGTTGTAATCTCTATGGATCGATGAGGTCCCGGGTTGTCATGAGAATATGGATGGGGAGGGCCTCGTCCCATATCATCCCTTCCCCTGACCGCCCACCTGACATTCTGTCCTTACTCGGCTCTAAGGTGGCATTCCAATCCCCGGCTAGTATGAGGTGTCTTGACGATTTTATATGAGTTTGTATCGTGTCTATCATAATGGACCGGGGATGTCCTATGTTAGGACAATAAACTGAGAAGAGTGAGAACTGCTCTTCTTGGTACATGAAGTTAAGCTTCACCCAGCGTCCCTCACCCTCATTTGTCATTACCTCCTAACTTGTTATTCTGTTTGCCGCCTGCGACCTTTTATTCTGCAATATTACTACCCCAACCAAATGGGAGCGTCCCGCTGTTGCCCAAAAGCTTGCCTTGACCCACCTCAGTTGCTTGAGGATGCAGTGTTGAATGCGTTGATGTTCCAACGAATCTGTCAGATGGGTTTCTTGTAAGCATACAAAATCAGGGGGATTCTTACCATACCAGTTCCGAGTATTTCATGACATTATTCCATTTGTCCTTGTTTTCCAAGATCCGCACCATCCCATTGATGTTCCAAGATATCACTCTCAGATCCGACTCTCGTCCTCTTAATGCGACTGTTGTCCTTCTGCGCTTGTCCAGCCCTTCTCTTAATGCATCCTCCATTAGGTTATACTAACCCTCACTGATTCCTTACAGATGATGTACTAAGGATCCTGTTTGGGCCCACTCTATTCTCGTGGCCATCGGTGCAATCTTGCTGTCAATGTAGTCCAGCTGCCACGAGAATACATCACATTTGCTCACTATTGATGCTCCCCTTGCCACCCATTCTGCCGCCTTTGATCCTCCAAGGAGACCATACGGTATAGTCTCCACCACTTGCCAAGGCATCCAGATCAGACCATCGGTAAGTGTTGCCTTTTCCTGCAGCTTAATCATGATAGGCCTATAGTTCACCATTTGCAGACTGCCTGCCGTATCCTCCCATTCCTCCCTATCATGCTTGAGGTCACCGATGACATGTGCATGAGTGGGCAGGTCTTCTGCAATCAGCTCCTTGAGAATATCCTTTGAGCAGTTGTTGTCCTTCACCGTAACTAGTGCCAGGGACCGGTGGACGGCCACTTCCCAGTCGGAGTTGCCACTGTTCCATCGGTACGGGAGGATGATTCTCCTCCCTGGGTTATGTCTCGCATAGAGTTTGGCTACTGCGTTGATATCAGTGTGCTGTGCGTAGGAGATTTTCTGCAGATTAATGGTGTCCTCCTCCAGTTCCCTATTCTGATCCTTGAGAACATTGATTTGGGCTTCCAGAAGCGTTGCATGTCGCTTTTCCTCCTCCATTTGCTCTTCTTCACCTCCTGCTTGTGGGGAATCCACTGATTCATGAGCACTATTGTTGGCATGCTCCGCTACTTCTTGTTGCGCTTTGCGCTTCTGATCTTATCTCTTTAATCCCTGTGGCTGGTAAGTCTTTGGCCATATGAACTGTTTGGCATAGCCCGAGTTGTGTACTGTGATGTCATTGTTCTCTGGTCGGGCCTTCCATCCATTCTGAGTTGCGTAGAACTCGTTAACTTCCTGGTCTTTCTTCAGTCTTTCGAAGCGGTTCGTTGTTGTGATGTCCTCCCCTGCGGCTGTGGCTTGTTTTAGGTTGCACAGGTGATTGTGATGGGCCAAGCGGATCTCACATTCGATATACCTTTCCCATTGGAGTTTGTGGCCTGCCCTGATCCACTGGACTAAGGTCTCCGGTTCTTCTTCCTCCTCCTCGTCTTCCCCGTCTTCATCCCCGCTGTCCCCATCGCTATTGGAATCTACGTCCTAGTCCTCTGCTATCCCTTCTGCCCCTTCTACTGGCTCTCCTACGGTCTTCGTTGTTCTCCTTCAGGTAGATTGGCTGGATTGGCTGGATTGGCTCGACGTGGAGTTGCTTCGTCCTGCGGAGTCACTGTGTCCTTGCTGCTGGGCTGTAGAGGGCGAGGTTGGCGTGTCTGCTGGTGGATCTGAGATGTCCATTTCCGCCCAGAGGGTTTGTGATCTCCCTGTCCTTCTTCCTTCGTTTCCATTTTTTTATCTTGATCTGCCTGCGAAGGAGCTTCTCCTAATCCCGTCCCCGGATTGTGTGCGCTTGGTCCCTTGACTTAGACTGTCTCCTTGCCCCGACTCCCTATCGCTGACTGTCCGATTCGACCAACATTGATTGTTGCAGTTGAGGTTGTCTACCGCCTGTCCCTGCCCCTGTCTGTGGGCAATGCATTCCAAGATGACCTCTACCCCTACACTTGAAACACAAGGGGTTGGTTTTCGCTGAGATGAATACAGTGATGCGCTCGATTTTCCTGCGAAAAATCCATACTTCCGAAAATTTCGGTGACACTCCTGACTTAACCTCCAAGCAGGCTACCCTCGAATCGTGGTTCGGTGCCAAAAAAAATATGGATTCGCCGGAAGCCAATCGATGACAGGATTATTTGGGTATTCCTCCAACAGCGATGCTGTACAAAGTTGTGCATGCCTTTTGATAGATTGTCAAATTGGACCCAGGAGTTATCCCGCATCATTGTTTGTTTGTGCCTCAAGGCTTCCGCTGGTGGTGGTTGAGGCGGTTTCCGCGCTTGAATCGTAATGACGGAGCCGTGACATCTCAGGGAGCCCAGTGACTGCAAGAACTGTGCATAAGTCGGGTCCACGTAGACTATCATTACCGTGAATCTGCCCCTTTGTGGTATGAAACCTCCGGTTCCGTGCCTGGGATGTGCTCGAGACCCCTGAGCCTCTCCATGACCCATTTCCTTTTGTCATTGAGAGATAGATCCCGATTCTTGCCTGAGAAGTTGAACAGTACTGCATGTCGTGCGTAGAGTTCATGCAGTGTCTGTAAGTCTTATTCTGGATGTTCCCACACATCAACCTCCTCCGCTTTGCCCTCCTGTCCCTTCACAATCTCCTTCGTGATTTTGACCGGTGACTTGATTTTAGTCCTCTCCATCAGGAAGTCTATGGCCTTTTGTCCCAGTGATCGTGATTGGCTGACCTTGACGCCTGATGCTGAAGTGCCCTCTGATGCTGACGACGTCCCTCCCCGGCTTTCACCTTTTGACTGCATCCTCAGTTGCTCGCTCTCCTTCCTATCTCGGCTGTCATAGCCTTCTGGGCTGCAATTGCGTAGGTGAACGACATGCTGCACCTCCTACTTAACACCCGATTTCTACCCCCCTTGTACAACTCCATTGTCTTCACCCTGCGTATCCAATTGTTAATCCCAATGATTGTTTCCCTTTCCTCAGACTAACCAATCGTACTCCCGTTTCTCCTTGAATGTTTGGCACGCCCCCCCCTCAATTTACCTCCACCCCTGGATGGTATACGCTGATGACGAGAACCTCCCGACCTGTCTCCCCACTTCCCCCTTCGTCTACCCCGTTATCTTACGGCCTTCCTGTAAACACACTTCCTCCTTCACCCACGTCCCACACTTCACTCCTCTTTAGGAGATATGTTAAGGTTATACCCCTTCGCCGTCCTCTTTTCCCCTTTTTTCCGATATTTTATTTATTTATTTACTAGGCTACCAGCCGGGGGCCCGGGTCACCCTATTTTCCCGGGCGGCCCGGGCGTGCAAGGACCAGGGAAGGTCCCAGCCAAAAAAAAAAAAAAWCAAAAAAAAAAAAAAAACTATGTTATGCAGCAAAATAAATTGAACAACTTTTGCCTCAGGGTCGCATCGAAATTCTCTACCAAATTTAAAATAAAATTTTAAATTAAAAAATAATGTTTATTTTTTTATTATTTTATGGCCCGGCCGGGCAAGTGGACCCGGGCCACTCTGGTAGCCTAGTTTATTTATTAGTATTAGTATTATTTCTACTCACGCGTGAGATGGTTGACGCCCGATATAGGCGATGGTGAACGAGAACCTCCCGGTCTCTCTCTTCGCTTCCCCTTTCGTGTACCCCCCTGCCTTACGACCTTCCTGGATACTCCCTTCCTCCTTCGCCCACGTCTCCCCCGTCTCTCCCTTTCCCCCTCCACACTAGATATGGAGGACGTATCTCCCTTTGCCCTTCCTCCGCTAAGCCCTCCCCCCAAGACGCACCGTCTCCTCTTTCCCCCTCCTTTTCATAATTTGTTTATTTATTATTATATTAATATTATGTGAACTTGTCTGCGCGGTGGTAGATGGCCGATGGAGATGATGATGGCATCGACCGCTGTGATTTTAATTCACTACGATGGGTCCCGCAGTGACGCCACTTCGCTGCGAAGCGGTTGATGACCAATGGAAACTCTGGCGGCGGCGTCCGTTAATCCGTGTGTCAATCGATATCCCGTTGTGTTACTCGGTGCCCCGTTGACAATGGGCCGCCCAGACTCCCTCCAATGGCCAACTACCTTCTATAATATTCCGTCAACTCACTTTGATAGGCCTACTTCGCTGCGAACTGCTTAATGGCCAATGAAAACGATGCCGGTGTCTCCCATTATTCCACATGGCACACGATGTCTCGTTAGCGATGGCCTACGTAGACTCTCTCCGATTGCCGACTTCTTTCGATGATATACCTTTGACTATGGCCAACCCGGGGTGATAGTTGGCCTATGGAGATGTTTATGTCTTCTTTCGTTTTACCTTGTGACTCTTCGCATTCCACTAGCTCCACCGTGGCTGCATTGAAGTCGCTTCCATAAGCGCTCCGCTCCCTCCACGTGGCGCTCTGTATCATGTGGCCTATTGACGATAGCCAACATCTGTGCGCTGACTTCCTTCACAGTCGTCGAAGATGGGTTCGCACTGAATTAGCGCTCCGGTTGTGCGCTAACCCGATGGCGCTTGCGGTTCAGCATCTCGATAATTTTCTCTGCAACTTGGATTTTTGTCTATCGCTCTCGCTCATATTTCTTGCAGATGGATGAGATAAGACTTCTGCGATCATATCCTAGCATGTTGAGTCGAAGATTATCCTTTAGAATGACACTGTCGACTATGGATGCCATGAGCTGCCCATGTTTGTCCATTAAATCAGCGATGGCTTCAAACTTCTATTGTCTCATGTTTTTTCGCTTACCCGTCCCGCCCCCGCTCCCGACGTTGAAGCTGGAATCCCTCGTAGAGCCTTGCTCGTCGTCTGGTTGCCGCCACCCTTGTTGGCGATAGCACCGGCCCAGCGTCCACCTGACCCTGGCATTTGAACACCTCACAACGCGCCCGTGTCCACAACATCGGTGGGGTGGATGGTGTGATCCCCCCGTGTTGTGACCTTGATCTCCTCATTCACCCGCCGGTCCATTCGAAACCTGAAGCCTTTCTCCTACGGCGTCAGCTTGAAGGAGCCCTCCTTCCCCCATTCTCCCATGTACTTGAAGATGGTTTTGAACTGTTGGTAAAGGTTGTCTCATTTCTTCCCATAGTCCACTGCCTTCTATTTGTCACACCCATTTGCACAAGCCTTTTCTCCACGCCATCCCACCTGCACTTAGTCCTCATTCGTCCGTTGTTGTGGCCCATCCCCACGAAATGCACATCCTGATCTCTTTTTGCATGAATGAGAGCAATCATGTGCTCCATGGTCCACAAATCCCTACTTTTCACCGCCTCACCTACCCCCGTCTCCTCTGAAGCCTTCTTGCTTCGTTCTGTCGTGTGCGATTTCCCCTTTTTCCTCCTGCCGCTGGTGTCACCCACAGGACAAATCTCCATTTCGTCCTCTTCGTCTTCACCATCATGGGCGTCCTCCACCTAAAAGTTTTCACCCCCCGCTGACTCGCAGTCGACGTAGTCATCATCTCCTCCCACGTGCATGTTTGCAACCCCCTTGGTTATGGTGAAAGCGTTGGCTTGGTCGATCCACATCTAGTGCCCGACGACCTCCATGGCAGTGTAATCTCCGTCGTGCTTTTGTCCGGTGATTGGGTCGTTCGGCGTCGTGGGCCAGCAAGCCGATAACACCGGTGTCTTCGTCCTTGAAGCGGTTGCACTTGCCGTGGTTCCTCCCCCCCCGTCGGCAATATGAATCCACGTTCGGTCGCCGCTCCATGCTAGCACCCTACACGGATTCCGCCTCCCGCCAGGCCCTCACCGGCGACCGCTCCTGGAGATCACTTGCTGCTGGATTGACAATCACAATGTGTGTCACCACCAGGCCACTCCCACTAACCAAGCCGAAGCTCATATCGACGGGTCCAGCATCTTCACCACCCCCCACCCCTCCCTCCAACAGCACTATGAACATCCTAGGTGTTGGCTGTCATTTGAAGAATTGGCTCCCCATCCAATCGTTTGTCAATCCGCTGCCCAGAGGAACCGTTGAGGATCGATGCTCCTCGTCGTCGTCATTGCTCGGAGGCAATTGAATCTCGTGCGATGGCAGGTGGTTGTACATCGCGGGGTCATATGGACACCTACGATCATTCAAGGGAGCGCATCGCTGCTCTGACGATCCCCCCCCCCCCCTACTGGCAGCGTGCTGTTCATCTGACGGTTCTCCATCTTCCTCGCGTTCTTCGACGACCGCCTACTTTGCTTCCTCCATGGAAGTCGCCCCACGAAAAACAAGTGGAACACGACGACCACTAGGAGCGGCACAACGGTCAGCAGCAGTAGTGGTAGCCTGTCGTGCAGGTCATCCATGAACGACACCAAAGAGGAGACAACGCAGGGACGTGGCTTGTCCCATCTGCAGACGGTGACGACACACAGCAGTCGGGAGCACGCCAAGGAGAGCACTATCGTTCACGGAGGGGCAGGCAGCACAACTACAAATTCCACATTTCAGACCGTTGGAAAGCCCGCCAGAACATGACAACCCCCCGAGGAACCACCTGAAGATGCACACGTGCCAACGCCAATGCAGGATGTCCATGGCGATACCGGACCATGACGTCCGTCCTGCGCCCGTCGGACCACGATTGGACCACCTCTGGCCTCAAATTTTCCTTTGAGGCTCGATGCCGACACTCCGTCAATCGCGGATCCTCAAGCTCCAAGTGACCTCGCGAGGTCCCCTGGAGCCGAGGATGCATTGCCTGGGAAATCCTCGGACCCCGAGGATTTGCCCTCGGACTGTTTTCACTTTTTTTTCCCGATTTTCAACTCCGAGGACAAGTGTAACGACGATGGAATCCTTGGAATCGCGCCCCCGAGGAATGGCTAACGGTGCCGTAGGCCTCGCCGCACCAAAAGCCAACATTTTGAATTGATGGGGGCCTGTCGTAGTCCCTATTCATTCAAAACGTTGGTGTTTGGTGCGGCGAGGCCCACTACTTTCAGGATCCAACCGGTAGCATCCTACTTCTCTCACCTCCTGTTGCTGCTAATCAGCAGGCAGTCTTTCTGCGAGCAACCACATTTGCACGGTTCTAGTTTCCATTCGGAACATAGCCCAACTACTTTCAGGATCCAATCGGTAGCAGCCTACTTCTCTCACCTCCTGCTGCTGCTAATCAGCAGGCCGTAATTCTGCTAGAAATCACATTCGCACCATTCTAGTTTCCATTCGGAACATAGCCCAGACAAAAGGCCTCCGTCCACTACACAACATTCTACATGTATCTGGACAGAGCTGTGGATGCTGGACCCAGTTTTCAGCAGGTGTTGCTCCCCACCAATGGACCAGAGCCATCCACACAGCTGGCCCGGACAAAGGGCCTCCTTCCACTACACAACATTCTACATGTAACTGGACACAGCTGTGGATGCTGGACCCGGTTTCCATCAGGGGTTGCTCCCCACCAATGGACCAGAGCGATCCACACAGCCAGCCATCGACAGCTGTGGATGCTGGACCCGGTTTCCAGCAGACGTTGCTCCCCACCAATGGACCAAAGCCATTCACACAGCCAGCCATCGATCTTTGTGGTTCACTCACCACCACTGGGATCAAGGGCTAGTACTTGGATGTGTCTTCAAAAAAAAAAAAAAAGTACCGGGACCATTAGCAGACGGACTGAAGAGGCTGGCTACATTGAACATGTCTGTATTTTATACTCAGTGATGTATCTGCAAATGGGATGCTGGATTTGCAGTATCACTGCTCCTATCAACCAACCACGGGTTAATTTTCATTAGCTAAACGCCCGCGGTGCGGGCGGTGCGGGCCATGCCCGCAGAAAATAAAAAACGAAACGACAAACTGCTGCCTCGACGAAAAGAAAATGAAAAACGAAACTGCTGCCCCGACGAAAAAGAAAAAAAAGGAAAAATGTCCCCTGACTGCCTATCGACAGCGGCCGCTTTGAGATATTCCCTCGCATCTACGCCCGCCGCCGCCCGGCCCCGTGGGCGCGCTGTGAACAATTCGGTACACGCACCACTCTGCACAACCCCCCACCCTCAATCACCTTCATCCGCCAGCCCTCGCCAAAAGTTCAACCCGATTTCGGAACGCAGCGGACCATCGACCTCCCCCGCAGGAAAAAGAAAAAAAGTTAAAAAGAAAACAAGGTAGGTAGTGTGAGGTGAAATTGAGAGTAGGAAAAAGAAAAAAAGTACAAAAGAAAACAAGGTAGGTAGTGTGAGGTGAAATTGAGAGAAGAATGTAGCTTTTACAACAACAAAAAAGAACATGCCGCGGTACCAAATCCACAGAATCTTAAAAAACAGGGAGGCCTGATTTGGGGATATAGTGGTGGCGCCAGTCACACTGCGTCCCCAAATCTCCCATGTCACAATCGCGGCAGCTCACCAGTGTGGAACTTCACACGTGGCACGGAGCAGACCCTTTTCCCTCACCTGATTTTCTTTCCATTCACATGCTAATTCAAAAGACGAACAGGAATGAGGTTACCGCAAATTCCCTTCCCCCCTTGGCTCTCCACAGGCCTCTGACAAGTGGTACCCCAAATAAGGTATTTTATGGTACCCCAAATAAGGTATTTTATGGTACCCCAAATAAGGTATTTTATGGTACCCCAAATAAGGTATTTTATGGTAACCCAAATAAGGTGTTTGGGAAAATCTGAACTGGCTGTGACTACCCTCGACAATATTTTTTGAGGATATTGTGGATTTAGGTTCCCGTGTGAACGTACCCGGGCATACTCACACTGGGACCTATAATCCCAAATCCCCCCCAAAAGAGGGTAGCGGGCCGATCACACAGATTTGCCAAAATACCAGACGTACTATTGGTGTGCCCATTTGTCAGCGGCCTGGGAAGCCGCGCTGCAAGGGATTTTGTGGTCACCTCACCTCTGGAGGTGACCGCAAATGCCCTATTTATTTTTTCGCATTTTCTTCAAAAATTGGCAAAACCTCGTTCACAAAAGCTCTTGCAAAATTTGTGGATGGCTCCGTGCGACCAGCCAAGTACCAAATCCCCATTTCTCCAGACGGCCGGGACACGGCCGCGACCTTGTCCCGCCTGAAAAGGTACCGCAGTGTGACATGAACCATGCCCAAAACCTCAAATTGGCCCTTCCGGAATCCGCATATTTTGCGGATTTGGGTTCTCAGTGTGAGTATGCCCTTAGAATGTTGTATAGCAGAGCCAGGGCAGAAGTCACAACCTGGGTTTACCCTCTTCTTCCCTAGGTAGTCAAAAAAAACTTGAGAATTTGTACCGCCTGTCCAGAGGGCCTGAACTTTATAAGGGGTAACTGACTGTAACTCGGACTGAGTGTCTCGCCGCACGGCACACGAAACAAAAACGAAACGAGTGCATCTGCCCACGAAAGGTGGCAAAATACACTCCTTACTATTTATAGCAAACCGATGAACCTGGTCATTTTCTGCAGGAAGATGCACTCGTTCCGTTTTTCGTTTCGTGTCCCGTGTGGCAACGCCCTGAATTTTACGAGGAGTACCGGAATGTCAACCAGTTGCAGGCCTCCCTGCGCACAGGAGGCTGAGTCGCTACCCCCCCCCTCCCCCTCCCACACTCGTGGTTTATATACGATGATAAATATCATTCACCGACATCCATATTTGTCATACCACTTCACTACAGCCTGGGGAATGTCTCTCTCTCTCTCTCTCTCTCTCTCTCTCTCTCTCTCTCTCTCTCTCTCTCACATACACACACACACACACACACACACACACACGAAGAAAGAGTTGGTGGATATGTTTCTGACAGAGTTTGTGCATGTGTGTGTGAGAGTGTGTGTGCGTGTGCGTAAGTGTGTAACCCGCATAATAAGACATGATTACTGTATGATACGGAAACCGCATCATAATCAAGATCCGAAATAATATATCGGCGTAACTTGAGAATGAAAACTTGTAGGTGTGGTGCAGACGCATCCAGTACTCCAAGGTGGGGACTGACTATGTCGGACTACACGAGCAAGCTCAGGAACAAAAACTTGTAGGTGTGGTGCAGGCGCATCCTATACTGTAAGGTTGGGAATGACTATGCCGGACTACACGACCATCTATGCTCCCACTTCAGTTTGCAGGCGAACTGGAACACACACGATCAAATAGACACCACAAGACGGGGAAAGGAAGCACAATAAGTCAAAAGGCAAGGAGGCAACGACAACAAACTGCAGAAGGGCACAAGGACTGGGGGGCACGGGGGAGGAGGGAGGGCAGACCATACATAAATGCAAAAAAAACAAAGAAAAACAAAAAAAAGGCAATTACAGAAAAATACCCCAAGCATAAGACATCGGGCAGCAAAAAAAGACAATGGGTGGAAGGGAGGGGGCAGGCGGGAGGGCAGACATCACTCAAACACAGAAAGCATGCAAAGCAAAAAATACAAGTACCCAAAAACAGCGAAGACCGGAAAAAATAAAAAATAAATAAAAAAACGATGATGACAAGATTGTTTCGTCCGAGTTGCACCGACTCATCAGGAGGCTGAACCCTCGACAATCTGCGGAATCCCCGTATTTGATGGTTTGGGTCATGAACCCTTTGACCCTTGTTGAGGGCAGACTGTCCCCAAGCGGATCATAGCAGCGGGCAGCAACCCTGTGGAGCACCAGGCAACACAGTAGAGGCAGCACGGCTGCACAACGCCAAAAATGACTGCAAGGAACGACATGGCACGCAGGACAAGCAGCGCAGCAACTGTGCCGTGAAGCGTAACGCAACACAAGCAAGGCAACCATACTGCAAGGGCCGACAGGGCAAGCGGGCCAGCAACTCGGCAACCATGGAGCAAAGCACAAGGCACCCTCAACAAGGCAACCAACCAACAAGGCCCACAAGCAGCAAACACGGAAGGCACCACCAGTGGAAGGGTAACAAGGCAGCGGAGCAGGGAAGCGCAAGGCAACACCAACAACACGGCCACACCGCAAAGCGAACAAGAGCCACATGCGAAGCAAGCGGGACAGGCAGCAGGGCGGCGGCAGAGCGCAGACGAGGTCGTCCACACATCCAACACGAAGCAAAGCAGCGCATGACCTACTCACATCATGGTTGAACCCATTCACATCATGGTTGAACCCCGCAGACTGTTGGTTCCCACCACCCACTGAGCCAGGAAGTCACTCCGGTGAGCATCCGTCATCACCCATAGGCAACACAGACATCCCGAACAGAGCAGCCCCCCTAAGAGTGCATCCCTAAGAGTGCAGTTGGCACTCCAAATGAGGAACCACCGACTGTTTAGCACTACTTAAGGGTACTCAGTTGGGCACCCAAAGAAAATACTTAGAAAAAATCAGAGGGAGGACAGACAACAGGAAAAAGACTGACAAACATAAAACTGATTGTGTGTGTGTGTGTGTGTGTGTGTGTGTGTGTGTGTGAGAGAGAGAGAGAGAGAGAGAGAGAGAGAGAGAGAGAGAGAGGAATCAAGGGTCAGTGACATTGGGTAGGGTCGCATTGTATATGGGTTGCTCGTTATTTACTCAGCTCTGCGTAGGCGCCACTTCTGCGGCAGAAAGGTCTCGATTGTCTCACCAGGAGGAGGGAGGGGTGGGTTCACACCCCGAGTATCAATTACAAGGAGGGAGATTGTAACTGCAAAGGGACCCTAGAAGTCTTCTCTGACCTTCGCAGACTGAAGGGGGTCAGGTCCCGCTGAAGGATTTAAACCCGCTGATTAGTTGAACCTGTGTAAGACGATGGTCAGTCATGCTAAGGAGAAGGGAAGGTGGAACCATAGGGAGGAGAGGATCAGGAAAATCAGAATTGACGATTACGAGCAAATCAATGATGATGCTGATGCTGCTGATGCTACTACTGCTGCTGCGTGATGTTGATGATGATGATGATGATGATTACTTGGACAAGGGATGATGGATTATGGTGATTACGTGGACGAGGAAACCAATGAAGATAATGATGATGATGATGATGATGATGAGGAGGAGGAGGAGGAGGAGGAGGTGGAGGAGGAGGAGGAGGAGGGAAAACAAAAATGATGATAACTACGCGGACGAGGAGTAATTAATGATGATGATTACGTGAACAAGGAAGCCAAAGATGATTAGGATGATAAAAAAAGCAATACAAAAAGGATGATGACTACGTGGATGGATGATGACTACGTGGACGACGAAACCAATGATGATGATGATTAAAAAAACAGAAAAAGTTGATGATTACATGAGAACGAGAACGAGGGATAATGACGTTGATGATGATGAGAGAGGGAGGAGGAGGAGGAGGAAAATGTTGTTGATGATGATGATGATGATGATGATGATGATGATTACGCCAAGTCACAAGCTCATCTACCCCTCTTCCAGACCCCTTCGGCCATCCCTCCTAACCTTCTACCTCTCCCTGTCGCTATCTAAGGTAAACACCAAACTCAACCAACCGGACTAGATCCGTTGGTACACCCACGAACTGTTGAAATACAGACCCAATCTGGGTGGATGACTCCATCCAGTCTATCGGTGGGGAGCTGCACCTGCTGAAGAGCGCGTCCAGCGTCCCTTAGGATCAGCAATAAAAAAAATGAAGGGGATACCAAGGGGCCTACATCCGTTGGTACACCCACGAACTGTTGCAATATGAATCAGACCCAAGTTCGAATCCAGGTACAATCAGATTACCGAAAAAATAATACTAGTATCATTCTGAATTACCTGGGGCCGGTCAAGGCCATCGCCCTTTTAACAGAAAAGAAAAAGGAAAGAAAAGAGGAAGGAAAAGGAGGACTAAAGCGGAAGAAAAGGGGGAAAAAAAAAAAAAAAAAACTCAGACGATTAACTGAAGTTAGGTAAGTTAGAAGGAACTGACGTAAGTAGTTAAAAACAAACTGCGGGCTAGGGTTTAACCAACAAGAGAAAAACCTTTTTTTTTTTTTTTAAATAACAAACTGCGGTCTAGGGTTTTAACCAACAAGAAAGAAAAAAAAAAAACAAGATGGGTGGTAAGGAACGAACATAAGTGGTTAAAAACAAACTGCGCGCTAAGGCAAAAGAGCAAACTAGGATGATTAACTAAGGTAAGGTAAGTGGTAAAGAACACAGTGACTGACGTAAGGAACTGACATAAGTGGGTAAAACAAACTGCGCGGTGCAGCATTCATGCGAGGGACGCTGGGCCCGTTTATCGGCTTTAATTGAAAGTTGTTTAAAAAAAAAAAAAAAAAAAAAGAAAGCGAACTGGGATGATTAACTAAGGTAAAGTGAGTGGTCAAGTCCTTCGGGACATCCGTTAAAATTGGAACGATACAGAGAAGGGTAATTAGCAAATGGCCCCTGCGCAAGAATGACACGCATAGATCGTGAAATGGTCCCAAAAAAAAAAAAAAAAAAAAAAAAAAAAAAGTAACTAGTCAAGAACACACTTAACTGACGTAACTGGTTGTGGAAGAAACCAAACTGCAGCCTACGGTCAACGACAAATCCGCACCAACTGGCTTTACCTCGGCCCCTCGGGGTTGCTCAGACAACGAGTACCATAAACACACACGCACACACACACACACACACAAAGACAAAGACAAAAAAAAAAAGAAAAAAAAAAAGTAATTGCACTAACATAATAACGATATCAGGAATACCACAGTCGGTAAACAAAAAAAAAAGAAAACAAAAAAAACACTTTTGAAATGGCATGACAATTTTTTTTTTGAAAACTTAAGCCCTCCGTTAACCGACTCTAGGAATACTCTCGGAACATGACAGTATCCCCGGGGGAAGTTTATTACTAAGTTTAATTGTTAAGAAACCACATGATTAAACGCAAATTAAAATACCTCGACGACTCTTGTCGGGCGGAATTGCTTGGGCCCTCAGCCTTTGGTCTAGTATGTACATCATCTCCCCGCCAAGATTGAGAATGAGGAACGGCATCACCATCAGCGCCATAGCCACAACCGCCCTTCTTCTTCCTCCTCCCCTGCTTCAACCCCCTCCTGTCCTCCTTCTCCCCTCCTTCCCCACCTCCTTTCCCAGACTGCAGCTGGGCGTTCGTGGACACGCGTTTGCGTCTTCTTCCACAAGCAAACAGGCTACACGTGGCTTTACACGTGGCTACGCGTGGCTAACACGTAGCGTACACGTGATTTAATCGTCGCTGCACGTGGTTACGATGCTGCTGCGTGTGCGCACGAGTGTACGTGTCGCGCACGCCCTCTCCCAACAAACGAAACTGACGGCACAAGGACTCTAGAAGTTGTCGTGGATGCACCTGGCGGGAACTCTCGACAGAGTACGGCCCTCGCTGCGCCACACTAGACTCGTGATATTTCTGGAGCCCTGGTCGCTCCCGTGATTCGTCTTTTTCTGTTTTCCGTTTTTTAAATAAACACATGATCCGTTTCATATGTGGGGAGCTGCACCTGTTGGGAAATGGGCCCAATGTCCCTCAATAAATAAAGATTGAGGCCGCCGGGGTCCTCAGTCTACCCAGGGAAAGAACAGCTGAGTGCCCAGAGCATTACTCGGTTTCGCTTCAAAGTTTTCCGTCGGTAGAAACGAAAAACCTGAAATCAGTCTCAAAATGATGTAGCAGAAGAAAAACTAAATGAAGTAGCAGAAGAAAAATTATCTGTTCTTATTTACTGAGGGTTGAAAGTAGGGGAGTTGCTGGAAACTATCTATTCTCATTTTCTAAGGGTTGAAAGCAGGGGAGGTGCTGGTGGCGGTGGATACCGTTTCAGACCCATGGAGAAAGAAGTAGTAGACCTTCACAGAAGTCTGCGCATGCAAGGAAGGCAGATCAGGCTTCTCATCTATTGACAGTCCGGGGCTCGGTCCCACCTGCGCATTTCCGTTGTAGGAGGCTACCGCGAAGAGAACGGCGGGTGTAAGGACCATGGATTGACAAAATCGATGGTCCCTAGACGGCCACCAGTCGCTTTGTGGTAGCCTCCTACAACCAAATCACGCAGGTGGGATGGAGCCCCCGGAGGACGTGAACAGCCGGGGCTGATTGACGGATGATCCCAGAGGAGGTCTGAATAAAGCAGCTTTGAATCATTGGTAAACTCTACCCACGTGAAGGGAGAGGACCACGTCTTCTGGAACTGATCTTTAGGTCATTCTATGGCCTTGAGCTTCTTTCCAATCCAATGGGACATGATGTCAAGACGCAGGGAATGTTTAAACCGCTAGTACACAGCCGCAGCCTTGCAGAAAGTTTTTGTCGCCACAAGCAGAACTCCGAGGCACCGCGCGGCCAGGCCTGCCGTTGAAAAAGAAAATCGGTGACCTCCGAAGCGGTCCGGGTTTCATGCTGACACCCGCGGGCTAATATGTGGTGTACTGGTGCTTTAAAGGAGGAAATTAAGGATGGTAGGGAGGGTTTCAGGTGGTCGAGGGACCTCCTGTCCCTCCTGGCTAGCCACTGTGACCAAAAAGTTCAGAGTCTGAAATTGTGCCACATGACCTATTTGCTGTTTGCTCAACTCTTCAGATACTCAGTCTACCTGTGAACCGTTTTTTTTTTTTTTTGGGGGGGGGGGGGGGGACAAGGCTCCAATCTATTCGTGGGGAGCAGCACATGCTGGGAACCGGGCCCAGCATCCCATATGGAAATTTACATGGAATTTTGAAAGTTTAAGATACCGGGGCCATTACCCAGCTTTGGCTAAGACGATTTTGAACGACTTAGAAAATTACTACGGCAAACTTCAGAAAAAGGGTCTGGCCACAACAAAACACGCCACCACAGAGGTCCTACAAATGCTCAAGACCCTGTGTATCCCTAGCAACCCTTCTAAAGCTTTCCCACACTGTCCTACTCCCTGCCGGGCTCTTCCAGGCCTCACACCCCCACCCTGCTGGGTTAGAGGGCAACACGACTCACCCCAGCTCCGACCAGTGTCGTCCCAGCAGCAACCCTTGGGTGTCCCTTGGAATGCTCACCCCAAAGCATCCCCAGATCTCTCTACCAGGCCTCACACCTCTGCATCAACAGGTTACAGGGCAACACCCCCGCACCGGCCAGAGTCGTTCTGGCATCGAACAGCCGCAGATCACTGAGTATATCAGCAATGGAGCCGTCTAACTAGGAATCCCCAGAATTCTAAATCATTCCTAAGACCCCCCTTGACAACCATGAACATCCAACCAAACCTTGGATCTTTTTTTTGGTAGTTTCATGAGAGCTAAACTAAGAACATACATGAAACAGTCTGATCAGCCTAAAAAACAGGAAGACGGGAAAACGAAATCCACCCACGATCCAGCTCCTTCCCCGCACTGCAGAGGGAAGACTACTGCCCAGGCGTTTAGTCCTCGTACCATAACTCGCTAGATCTCATACCCCCCTTGCTAGGGTGACAGGACAACACCAACTGCCCCAGTACCGACCGAACTAGTTCTGATGAACAAGAAGTGTCTTCCTCCCTCGACAACTTCCTTAGCTGCACACCCGACCAATATGGTTATGCCTTCCACCCTCGGCATAGCTCCAATCGTATCGAGTTCCCCCTGGTTACGGAGCAACTGCTCCAGCACTAACCATTGTCACCCCACCCGCCCTTCTAATACACCTACCACCCTGAACACCAATCCGTCCTCTGCCCAAGCACCACCCTACTAAAACCAACCTTCCCCGTCATGTTTACCAAATAACTCTTTAAGAGTTTCTTTTCGAAAACTCTGGAAAATCAGATACCAACCTGGAAAAAAAAAAAAAAAAAAAAAAAAAAAGGAAAACTTCATCTACATCCAAAAAAATGACAGGAGGGGAAAAATTGTCCTCTCTTCAGATGCAGGTTCTGGCATTCACCCGGGACTCCATGACACATAATAAGCTCACTGTGTGACCATCGAAGTTACTCCTTCCCTCAAAAAGCAACCCCCCTGTTCCTACACTGCCCTCACCGGGAGGCAACCCCTCTCCTCTCGGCCCCAGTTTAGAACAGCCTATAAACGGACACTTCAACCCACGAAAAGGCATACAATTCCCCCTAGAGCATACCTCATAGGCTGAAGCTCCCCCTTTCCTTCTGCCCCACCCCCTCCACGCAAGGCAGCCCTCTCATCCTCACACCCTGCTATAAGCAGCCACCCTCTTGCCTTCTCCCCCCAACCGCCAGTGTTGATCCGACCCTAAATCAACCTGATCCAGAAAAAGACCATCCCTCAATACCGCCTCCCCCCTCCAAGGGTAACACCTCCCACCTTGTGAAACCCTCACGGGGAGGGGCTCCAACCCTAAAGGAGAACCCCACAGATTCACAAAGGAAGACGCAAATATACCGTACAAAGATCCCCCTAACGAAGAAAACAAACAATCAGAATCAGAATTTACAGCGACAGTAATCAGGACTAGGAAGTTGAGATTTGCAGACGTAGATTTTTCCAAATAGAAAAATACTTCGGAATCAAACTTTTATAAATTGAAAATTAGAAACAAAATTATAAAATCTATCTGAAACATCTTTTGGAAATTAAAATTTAAAAACAAGATTTAAAAAATCTATCTGAGATGTCCAATATTGGACTCACGAATATATAAAATCAAAAAAGTAATCATGATCATAGTTAAGGTCATCATTAAGGAAAACAACTATATTCCCTAACGAAAAGAAAAAAAAAATCAGAATCAGAATTTACAGCGGCAGTAATCAAGGCTAGGAAGTTGAGATTTGCAGATGTAGATTTTTCCAAATTGAAAAATATTTCGGAAGCATACTTTAAAAAATTGAAAATTAGAAAACAAAATTAGGAAATCTATCTGAAACATCTTTTGGAAATTAAATTTTAAAAACAAGATTAAAAAAATCTATCTGAGATGTCCAATATTGGACTCACGAATATATAAAATCAAGAAAGTAATCCTGATTGTAGTTAAGGTCATCGTTAAGGGAAACAACTATATACCAAATAACATACTCATGAATAGGAATTGCACAAGAAAACACTACGGGCAATATAAGGAAAACATCAGTTAGAGAGAATCTACTTCATACAAGAAATACTATCGAAATACTATCGAAAAAAGAAGTCAACAAAAACATGTTGATCATCAGGCGAAAACAAATACAAGATCATACCTAGTCAATCGAAAAATCAGAAAATCCTAAAAATAGCGCAGAAACCTACGAGTACCCAACACATGACCCTCCCTTCCCGAACCTCACCTCCACATGTCACCGACCTTAAGGCATCTCGACTGTCATTTGACCACTCCGGTCAGTCAAAGTCGAACGGTGACAACAACGGACCGCAGCGCATTTACCAAAACTATCCACGCCACGTTGCGGAACCAGGCTGCTGGACCCGCCAACAACTCCCCGCAAGCAGTCCCAGAAGAGGAGAACTTGTGACCTTACAAAGTATCGCACCTTCTCGTAGAGATAAGCAGCAGCAACAAATTACATCTCCATATGCCACGAAGCTCGGAAACAACCCACCAAACCGAATCCCAACAACCACCTTTCACTATCCCTAATACCTCAACAAAAGTCCACCCTGCCCACACTTGATCCATCGTTGTCGCTTTCACCCCTCACACACCTTCTTCCTCCCCATCATGAACTTCCCCCACGGCTTCGCTCCATGACTCGACATCTTCGCGGCGCCACCATCGTGTATCGGCTCCGCACTCGTCACAATCGGCCCATCGTGTTGACCCGGTTTCGCGCCTTGGAAATGTTGGGGCGCAGCGCTCCCGGTAGCGTTGCGCCCCACAGTCCGAGACTTAGCATGTCTTCACCCTAAGAGCAGTGTCTACCTGTGAACAGTAAATCCTGGGTCCAAAAGAATCTTACGCTTCTTTCAGGATACTTCCCCAGGTAGTACTGATGGGTTTGGAGGTGAAGGGTTTCATTAGTAGCTAGTACCGGACTGCTTATGGGTCCGACACGTCTGATTCCTTTGCAAGAAGGTGTTGGGAGAGAATAATTCACGGTTGTTGTTCCTTTGCTATCAGAGCTCTGATAGGCCATTTGCCCAACAGGGCACGGTTCTGGGTCTCGGGTCTAGGATACCGAGGCCCCCTTCTTTACGTTTCCTCGTGATTTTGTTCCAACCGACTTTATTGAGAGCCGAGTTTAACTTAGAGTTTCCTTTCCAAAGTAAGCGGGTCAGCAGGCGCCTGATAGTACTCGTTGAGGTGTGGGATAAGGCCCGAATGGACATAATATACCAGACTTTGGAAGTAATAAAAGTGTTAATAACCATTGCTCTGCCGAGCAGGGATAAGAATTTAGTCTTGGACCATGTACAACACGCATCCCTGATCCTGTTCTCCGTTGTTACTATTTGAACGTCCGAGGGGTCCCCAAACGAGATATGTATACCCAAGTATCGTTCTGCATCCGTGCGTTCCTTGATGGGGATATTCAAGTCCAGTGCTAGTGGTTTTCGGGGTAAGGGCTAAAGATTTTTGCCAACTCACGCTCATCTTATAGCCAGTCTAATATGCCGCCAGACACTGTTCAAGGGTTGTGAGGGACTTGACGGAGTTTTCAGAGATAGAATGAAAAGTCATCGACGAGAGTAGAAACCTTAATAGAGAGTAGGAGGGAAAAATCTGCAAGGGTGAAGGAGTTGGAAGGGGGGAGAGGGGAAAGGAAGTAGAGGTTAAAGGAAAGGGAGGACAAAAGCAGAATGAGGAAGATCAAGAAAGGGGCAAGGGAGAATCAGAGATAGACGTTGCAACTCAAGAAGACATGAAACAGCAAAAGGATGGGAATCTGCCCTGGGTGCAATGCGTGAAGAGGACGTACCAGTCAAAAGAATTAGAAATAAGAAGGCAGGGAGGACAGTCTCAGACACTGAAAATATCATTGAGTAACCTCCCAACAGCCAAAACCTTCTTTTTGTCTAAATTTATTATTTCCTAAAAAAACAGAGTGATTGATTTGGCAGGTAAGAAGTCGCAGATTAAAACATATCCGTCTCAGAAATTGGAAGAACGGGATGCAGTCTATCTAGCGCACGCGAATAACTGGGTATTTCACGATGACTCTGCCTACAAGTCTACTAATGAGAAAATCAAGTGGATATGTAAGAGATTATCGATATATAAGGGTAGTTATAAAACACTGTACCAAGACTTCCTCATTCTTCCAATTTCTTTTACAATTTTCACAGTATTGTATCTACACATATCGGACAAGAAAACGATGACAATTGGCGTAAGCTCAGATGTGAACGGTCGGAAGTCCGAATTTACCTTTGGTCACCGCCAAAACAAGATCCAAATGAAAAACGGAAACAGATGATGCAAAACTTTTATTGGGTAAAATTTAGACATATTCCAATAGAAATACAAGCAGCATTTATATACGACTTTGAGACCAAGTATGACATTGTGGATTTTATAGATCCTCTACCTGCATATGCGGCTAAAAGAGACGATTATCTAATGCTCGCCCTTAATCACCCAACCAACACTCCATTTAACATTGACGATGTCATCCCTTACAGGGTAGGAGGGAGGGAGTATCGTATTCACATGTCACATAAGTTGAGACCCTGGTGTTTCAGATGCAGGGCTTATGGTCATCAAAGCATGGACCCAGAATACCCACAAAACCCGACAAAGAAAAATCGTGCCACAAGAAGACTAATCCGGGATCCGTTCAAACCCAATCTTTGACAAACTGTGGACGTAGGTCATGAAGGGTGGGGCTATGTACAAAATATAAGAAAAGGAGAATCTCCTCAAGGATGGGTTTGACAAATTGGGACACTAAGCCTTCTGATTCATGGGTCCCACCTGAGGTGTCCTGGGGGGGGGTCAGAGGACTAAATCATCCCTAGGCAGCCAAAATGCAACACCTTCAGTCGCGACGACTGCGGATGTGCAAAATACAGCACCTTCAATCTCGAAGACTGCGGACTTACAAGAGTCTTCCACTATGGGGCGCAAAGGAACACATCCGCAAGACGAGGTGAAAAGTTCAGGAAAAGGAATCTTAAGGCAACAACAGTGGAGACCGATGATCAAAGGAAGCAAAGAAATAAAAATGGTATCACCTGGACCACAACCCACATATTATATGGACCAAAAGAAGAAAGATTCTTTTTTTTTGCTGGATAAAGAAGAGGATTCAAATTTAAATTGGACGAGGGTGAGGAGGATGAAGAAAGGACAGAGAAAGGGACTCTCATTACCTATTCACAAGGACAATCAGGGAATGAGAGTCAAGAAAGAGAGAAAAGAGGGAAAAGAAAAAGAAAATTAGTTACAAGTAGAGTCATGGACCCCGAAGAGCTGCTAATGACAATTCCAAAAAAAAGGATAGAAAACAAGAAAAATATTGAACAAATGATCCCGAGAATGGAGGAGACAGAGGGGGAGGAGGGAGCCCCAGACGAGGATCACAAAGACTCTAAAGAGCTAGTTACGAACCCGTTCCTTGGAGCCTTTAAGCCAGTACCAATGGAAGTGGACTCTCCACCTCCAGTACAAAATTTTGAAATGGATGAAGCAACTATGCTAACCAATGTGGTCCTCCCTTAAGAGGATAAACTTAAGCAATTAACAAAATGGTTAATTAAAACTTTAAAGGCTCGTTGCGGGAAAGGTACAGAGGAATTATGAGAAATTTTGTACGCCCAACTTCATGAGCTTTTGAGTAAGAGCCCTAGTCTTCGTCAGGTACTAGAGAAAGGTCTACCTGAGGGGGCTTGTTGGTCATTAGTAAGTCAAAGAATTTTGGGTATTATTACATGAATGTTTCAACCCCCAACCCCTAAGGAAGGGGATTCAAGAGAAGGGAATAGTTCCTTAGGAACAAAAAAGGAAAAGACACAAGAAGATTATCAAAGCAATGAGTCATCAGGTAACAGGTCCTCAGGAATAGAAAACGAAACGACAGAAGGAGATTCTCAAATCAATGAGTCATCAGGTAATGATATTGTTTTCTTTCGAGAAGAGGAGAAAGGTAGCAACAATGATTTGGACAAAATAAATGATGAATGAAGAGAGGTAATAGTGGAGGAAATCAGTGAGAATGAACAATGTGACTCTTCTCCAGAAGAACAAGAAAAGGATAAGGTGAGGGAAGAAGAGGGTTTAGTAAAGGAAAAAACGAATGAAAATTCAAACCAAGCATCCCTCGAGCAAAAGAATGGGCCAAAAAAAGACGGAATGAGGGCGTCAAATCATACGATAAAGGAAGGAGCGGATCCAGGAAAAAGAAAGAAGATGCGCCATGCACTAGAAAAAGGACAAGTAGAGGGTTTATCCTCCCCAAGAGACAATTTAGTGATTCCAGTCCGGAAGAAAGGGAGGAAATGAGAAATTGGTCTCTCTCCAATTGGACAAGATCAATATGGGGGAGTGACGATGAGAGGTTGAACCGCGCGTGTTGAATACTTAAGCCCGGGTGATAGGACATTCAAAAAAGATCTGCATGATTTTTTGTCTAAGCACTATGACCCAGGACCACAAGCAACTCTCACATTAATAGGAGATCAGACAAAAATGACTAAACGGGACGCCTTTGTGCATTTTGAGGACAATAAGGAATCATGACTTAAATGGTACTTGCATACGACCTTGCTGAAAATGCAGCAACTTAAGATAAAGGCTAATGTAGTATGTCTGTAGCAGAGGTTACATCTTTCCTTTGTGCGGTTTTACGAAGTGATATGCTCACCTCCTTCTCAGTTTTGGAAGGAGGAGGATGAATGAGATTGTAGTCCAGCCACAGTATTCTGCAAAGGTAGGATGAAAACAATCCAAGCGTAGTACGGTAAGAATCCATCCTGGCAACGAGCTACACAAAAAGCGGATCTAGACCTAAGGTTACTTAATGTTGATGGTCTAGCCACAACAGATACACTGAAAAGAAGATCAATTATAGAACAATTAAAGGGTGTAGGAGGAATATTATGACCAGATCTAATATGTATTCAAGAGACCCACCTTACTCCCCTACTCACAATCCGGAATAAACAGATATTGTGCAACGCGCAGATTTACCGAATGCCTACAAAATCACGGTGTTGTTGATGTTGCCCTCCGCACGTATGCCCAAGTCAAAGGCAAGCGCAATCAGTTAACGAAACATAATCTTCTTAATCCTAGTCTAATCAAAAAATAAAAATTTGGCCGGCGACTATGTCAGTTCTTCAGTCATCAACAAATAAAAATCACGCGCGCCTCATGCCTGCGCGCCCACACACTCTCTACTCTAGTCAACCATCGTGCCAACATAAACCTCAGACACAGTCGCGCCTCGCACGAGATACTTAATCTTCAAACCAAAGTTATTTTCTGTCGCTTGCAAAAACCAGGGCGGATACCCTTGTAAGGGTATTCGCACCGACACTGCTTCCTTGGTGCCAGCGGTGCCAGAGTCTCTTTCCTTTCTATAAGAAGGCAGAGACTATTGAACATATTTTCATGCAATGCCCGATCGCCCAATTCATATGGAGATGGTGGGACCGCATATGGAGGAAAATTACATCCTTCGTCACTGACCACTCGTTGGGGACCCTGGCCCTGGTCCTGGCAGGCCATATTGGCTAGTCACTGACCACTCGTTGGGGAAGCTACATCCTTCGTAGAGAATGTGTACAGACATACTTGGAAGGAGAGCGACGATATGGGCTCTGTGGTGGCAGAGATGTACCCTAGCCATGAAAACGGTGAGAGTAGAAGGGTCAGAGATCACATAACGGATTCAGCAGCAGGTGCAGTCTGAACTCACACAAAGATGGTTAGACACAAATGCACATTTAAACCTTCTTAGGCAAACTGGAGATGTTAGGAGACAAATTACAACATTTTGTACAGATTGGGTAGGAGGGGAGAGAGAAGGATGAATCACAAAACTGATATGGAGTGGGGACGGGGAAGAGGAACAGCGAGATGTGGAAGAGATGAGAGATTACCGTCTAATTTTCAAAGACTGGACTAACATAGAACCCTCGTTCCCAATGCGCCCCCCCTCAGATTTTCCAGACCCATTCCCACCGCATGCCCTTTCCTTGGCAAAGATTCTGTCTTGATTGATAAAATCTCCTCTCCTAAATTCTCCTATACACTCACAAACACCTAATTACACACACATGTACAAAATCTATATTCGTACATACAGAACCGCGGAACCCTCTGGGGCTTTCTTGTTGGTTGCGGGCAGTTTAAGTACTCTGAGCGTAAAACGGGACACCCCAACAATGGTTTCGTACTACCCCCCAGTAGACAGCTAATTTCAAGAAATAATCCTGGGGTAGGCAAGGGGATGGAAGGGGATTCCACTGGTGCCCCCTAGTAGCTCCGTCCGTCCCCTCTACCTGGCATCCAGGAAAGCAATGGGACACTGGACCCGGTTTCCAGCTAGCATGGTTTCAATAAGACACAATATGGCTCAAGAGAAGGGTGGAACTAGTGGGTAGAGATGTATCTGGCACCAGAGTAGGGTGAAGAGGTTCCCCCCTTCCCCACAACATCCCGCTCAGTCAATCCCCTGGATTTCAGGGTAATTAATGCTGGCAGGAACATCCCCCTATTGTGTTATGATGTAGTCCAATTTGTACAAGGGACACTGGGTCTGCTTTCCAACGGGAGCCCCTCCCAGGGTGTTAGTGGTGTCTGCTCGTATCACTAACACTAGTGGGGGTTTTCAAAAAAAAAAAAAAAAAAAAAAAAAAAAAAACAACGGTCGTCCGCTCTGTCACCTTTCTTAAAAATGAATGTGATTTGGGGGGAAAAACTTTTTCACATCTGTGTGTGACAAATCCTAAGTGGAAAAGTTTGAGCTCTGTTTTTTTTTTTTTTTTTTTTTTTTTTTTCCTTTTAACAGGTCCTTATGACCCTGTCTCCATATCCATTATGGGAAGCGTCAGTCCGGTTCCTATTCCCCCGACAAGTCAAAATAATACATAGTTTTACCCACTCAACGCTTCCTTCCGTTTGACCGAAGGAACCCTGACCAACATTGATTACTCTTTCTAAGGAGGATTGACTATCAGCTTACCCTGACCACTTGTTCCTCTCAGGCTTCTATTCAGAGCCTATCGGATGAATCCGTGGAATGAGAGAAGAGTGGAGGGAGACCGCTCAATGTTCTATAGCTTATCCTTGTCCTTCATTGTGAGTCTGGTTTGCCTTGTTGCTGATCCTCCTTCGGGGTCTTCTTGGCCTTCTGGCAGGGCATCTGGCAGGCGACCTTATAGACTTCATGATTATGCCTGGTGCCAATTTTTCCACCTCAACTTGTTATCAACTATCGTCGCCACCTTGCCCTTTAGCAGTTAGTTCCTCATAAAAGTTTGTTTCTTGATTGCTTGTCCTTCTGGTTTGTATCTTATAAAGTTGACTATTGTCCGCCATCTGCTTCTGATTTTCGTCTCTGCCATGCTTAGGAGTACTGACCACATTTCTTCCCTAGCCACCTTTGCACCCTCGATTGTCTGAGTGCATCTGCGTATCACCCACAGTGCCAGCTTCTTGAGCAGGTTGAACCATACTTCCCTGTTGCCTGTGATGTTGTTGAGGATGTTTGTTAGGATTATGATAGAAAGAGGGGGAATGTCTTCAGGAAAGTTGTTGCTGCACATTGAGCAGCATTCCGAGCTAACAGGGTCGGAATGTTTCCTTCTATTATGTAGCCATTGGTTGACGAGACGGGCTGCATGTGATAATAGCCATTGCAAGCTGCAGATTCTGATTGGTCTGATGAGAAGGTATTTGGTCCACGGAATGCTGATGGGGATCGTGTCATCTAGGTTCAGTATGCGTCTCAATTTCGCTGTTAGCCTTGGATTTGGGTCATTGGTTTATAGTCAAAGGTTATACCCGAACTTTACGTCGTATTCTGTTATCGTCCTCGACTTTCCGGTGGCGCCCAAGTCCCACATCCATTCTTTTGGGTCGAATTCCAGCTCCTTAATGCCGAGTTCCGGTTGGAAGATGATCCAGGGTTTCCTGTGAGAGACTCTAACCTTCCTGAGAAGGTAGGTTTCCATTTGTTCGTTCTGTGGTGTTCTGTTTAGGACCTCTAGTTCGTATATGCTGTGTTTGATGATGGGGTAGGATATGAACTTGGCCTGGTAGTTAGTCGGGTCCGGTTTGGTCACAAAGTGGTAGGCTCTTGTTGGTGGGGTCTTTGTGGTGAGCAGTCCCCAGTCTCGAGGTTTCCACGTGTGTGGTTCTTTAAGGAGGGTCATCCATGGGGGAGGAACGCTTTGAAGGATTTCTGACAGGTTGGTGTTCAGTAGGTGGCATCCTTTTAGGGATGTGCGGAGGTCCTGTTCGGTTAACCATTATTGTCGGTCCTCAGATCATAGATGTTTGACTTGTCATACTCCTCTCTCCACTCAAGACAACCATATGTGGTCTTTGGCTCGAAGAGTCCATGGTCTGCCCTCTGTGTCTTTAATCGAGGGATCGCAGAACAAGGACTGTCTTAAGACTTCCTCTTTGTTGCTCGGGGACCCTTTCTTTTCTGTCATCAGGCGGCACTAGACCTTCAGGATCGGTGACCAGTAGAGAATGGGCGTAGTGGGGGGCTGATTGGGGGTCACGGGGTTGGTTCTCCTAGCAGGTCTTCCGGATTTGATTGTCCATTCCTTTGCCATGATCTAGAACAGGCCACTCATGTTCGGTGGGGACGCTACCGGTGCCTTTTTTTTTTTTTTTTTTTTTTTTTTTTTTTTTTTTTTTTTTTTTTTTTTTTTTTTTTTTTTTTTTTTTTTTTTTTTTTTTTTTTTTTTTTTTTTTTTACTGGGGCCCGATGCCCAAGGCTCAAGTTATCAAGTGAGATACAACGCATACACACGCCTCTTCCCATTAGGGTTGGAAGAGCTTCGGCCACTGCTCCCGTGGAGACAGCTTTCGGACACAGCAAGAATGAAGCATGAGCAGAAGACATTGATTGCTTCCCAAGGAGGGAAGGATTAACCCCACTACATGCAAAACAAACACTGCCCTACTACAATCACCCACCTAAGATTGAATCCTTTAAAGCCAGAGGATTGGGGGAAAGAGGTGCAGGGCAACAAATATCGAGTACGGCCTTGGACCTGGTCAAAACCTGAATGGACAGGACCAACAGGCGACAGAGTAGTCGAATCCTAAGTGATGATGACCAAAAACCTAGTGAAACCCTAAATGATGATGACCAAAATAAATCAGTACACATGGCACCTTACGGCGACAGAACTAAGCACAAGGAAGGCACATCTACCTGAGATGGAAATGATCCATGACATAGTAGGAGAGATGATGACCAAGATGGAGTAGTACACATAGCACCTTACAGTGACAGAACTAAGCACAAAACAAGCCAGAAAGGAGGGCACATGTATCTGAGATGGAAACGATGCATGGCATAGGAGAGCACACGAGATCACCTGGGGGTGTGGCATAAATGAACATATGACTATACTCCCCATCCACCCCCACAGTGGGGAACGCGGATCATGTGGAAATCATGTGGAAAGTGGATGTCGGGGGGCCACCACCCGATGAGATAAGACGGAGGAAAGATGATATTGGGGGGGGGGCACAAAGGAAGCACAAGTAACCAAGTGCCGCTTCGGTCCAAAACAGTTGGACACCAATCAAACTTAATCCGAATACCAATCATTGACAAACATAATCAAAATGAAGGGAGCCTTCGATGGATGAGCTTCCTCGCCAAACACCCCTCCAGCCCCCCTCCTTCTGTCAGCCATAGCAACATAATCGAGAACCACAAAAGGAAGGTGGGGTAGGGGAGAGCCTTCCGCTTCCCATCCCACTAACCCACACCGACACATGCGAAAGGTTGAGCTGCAAAGGCAAGAATAGCAGACCGTTGCATCGATATGGAGGCCTGCTCAACTGTTAATACAAGAGGAAGGTGAGAGAGCAGACATCGTGAAGGAAAGTCCGTTCTCTGAGCTTCACGGGTAGCGAGTTGAAAAGGGGGGAAAGTGACAGGAAGGGGATGTTGAGAACTGAACTATTAATGAGCCCATCCAATGCTCTCCCGCGACCCCGCTAATCAAGTGTGATGAAGTCATTGTCGTCGGTGATGCCCCTGGAGAAAGACACCCCAAATCGTGAGAAGCCTCCCTAGCAAGCGTCGGGTCAACAATCGCAATTGATGAAGGTGCTGGCGACAATATCGGTGGTGATACGAAAGGATGCCTCCTGTCATGTGAAAGCATTGTGACGACCGATGGGGCGACTGTCGTTGATAAAGATGTGGAACTCAATGTAGTTGATGATAGTGTGGTAGATGTTGAGAGCATTGTTGAAGTCGATGCTGGTGACAAAACCACCACCAACATGGTTATTGGCCGCTCCCCCCCTGAGCGTGTGGCCATGTCAGCACCCTGTTCACCCCCTTCATCGAGGATTGTGTACCACTCGCTTAGAAGAGCATCAGCATAACGCCAGTCAACAAATTCATCCAACTCAGGCATCGACCCCGCCTCCATCACCTAGATAATCTCCAGTATCTGCTGCATCACTGTCTCCACCCATCTCGCCACCGAGATCACTCCCCCAACAACCTCCGGTGGATGCATAGAAGATGAAGAGAGAAGAGACACCCGATCCTGGAGCCGTTGTCTGCCCTCTACCAGCGTGGATAGCCATACAGCCACCGGCTGTTGAAGATACCCTTCCGAAGCCATTGGGCACTGGACTGTAACAACTCACCTGCACATGTACCGCCTGTTGCCGCACGTTTTGTCGCGCAAAGGCACTCCAGTGTTAGTGAACACGATGCTCACAAGAGCATTGCCGCCATGACCGCCGCTGAACGCCACCTTACTGAGACGACCTCGAGAGAACCAAGGACATGGAATGGATGCCCGTCGAGCCTTGTCGGCGGGAGCGCTCCGTGCATTCACGCTCTGGTTACCGAGATGCTGTCCACCGCCATCTTGGTCCATGGGAGGGCTTGTTTGGTTAGGGTTTTGATTATCCATTTTATTTGGAGGGCGATCGCGTCCTATTTAGGGTCAATTATACCTAGTCGGCCTTCGTGTGATTTCCGGATGACAGTTTGTCAGGCCACCTTGTTTATGCAAGTGGTTCTGTTGGGATCGCCAGTCCACAGGTAACACTTGGCTCTAGCCTGCAACTTCTTCAGGTCATTATCGGGAGGGGACCATATGGAGGCCATGTAACATAGAGTAGAGAATACTGCTGTGTTGATGATCAGGGCTCTCCCTAGCAGGGAGGCCTGGACATTGTTGCAGGTGGCAAGACGGGTTATTGCTCTGGCAATTAATGTCCCTCCCATACCTTGCCAGATGCCATTTCCGTTTACCATAATACCCAGGTATTGGAGTGCTTGATCGCCTGTGGTCCATGACATTGGGGTGGATGAGTCTAGAGGTTGGTGGGGGGTGCCTTCTGCTAGCCACCATCCTTCCGTTTTATGTTTTTGGAAACGAAGAAAGGAGAAGCCTAAGGGGCTGATCCCACCTCTCTTCGTTTTGGAGAGAAGTGACATTTTCCTGGATCCCACTTCTTCGCGCTTTCTCAGGTCTTCCCGTAGGTCTCGGAGGGGAGCGGAAACAAATATGTATGTGGTAGTTTGTCTGTGACTCACGCTACAGTAGTTCTACCAAAAACCAAAATAGGAGGATGGTCGTCCCTGCTGCTAAAAAGAAGGCCGATATATATATATATATATTTTTTAATATCCGGTGGGCTACATGGTCCTCTTGTCTGTTTGACAGCACGTTCCTTTCCCCTTGGGCCGCCGCCAAAATCGTAAAAGTCCCGCTAGTGTCGGCCAAGTGGGATCCGAAATCACTTTTCCATTCCTCAAGGGGCAGACCCGCCCAAACCGGTTCTTTTTGGTTCTCCCGGAAAATAAAAGAAGTCGGATCAGCCCCTAAGCCCCTAGCAAGAGCACGTCAGAGATTTATTTGACAGTTTAGTGAGCCACTTGGTTCTGTTTGTTCTCTTCTTCAGGCTTCTTTTTTTCTGAAAATAGAAAACTCAGATCAACCTGGATGTGAACCCGGAAGAGACAGGGTGGTTCAAAGAAGAGGATATCTTTTCGAATCAGGGTGCTGAAGGAAGGAGAACAATGGTGGGCGTACAGACCCGACACCTTGATTGCACATCTAGCCTTTGATCCGGCCAGTTGGGTCTGGACCACCCAGCTAGGCAGAGGCAAAACAGGAAAACAACAGATCCACTCAATGATAGTTAAGGGAGCCTACCGCCTACTGCATCCAAGGGTGAATCTAAAAGATGTGGTAAGGGAGCGTTGGATGAGACATTTAAACCTCGAAAGGAATACTCTACGACCCATAAAATGGTTTAGGCTCAGCAAATCATTACCGGCCAAGATTGCATTTTTGCAATGGCAATTAGAACACCGGTGCCTGCCTACAAATGACTGGTTGATTGACCGTACTTCTCTAGAACAGAAGGGCTTGACCCTCCCCTGGTGCAAATTATGTGCTGCCTCATACCAAGTCAGGCAGAGACCAGAAACAATCGAACACGTCTTTCTACAGTGCCTTGGGTCAGTCTGGTTATGGAGATGGTGGGATCGAGTGTGGCGCCTCTTAGGTGCAACAACTCCTTGGTCGTGGAACTGACAATCAATCCTATGTGAAACCTGGCAGCCGGAACAAACAACCACTTTTGAGAGAAATATGTTTGCAGTGGGACGCAGAGCAGTCCTCTGGGCGATCTGGCGGAAAAGGTGCCCCAGGGATATGAAAGAAGTCCGCCTTGAAGGCCCGACTGTTATAGAGACAATCAAACATCAGATCCATGTAGATCTCATGGCGCAATGGGAAAAAATAAAAGAAAAAATAACGTTTTTGCAATCAAGAGCAGAAATCAAGACGCAAATACAATCTTTCTGTAAGGATTGGCTGGGAGGGGAACAAGGGGGTTGGATAGCGGATTTACAGTGGAAAGGGGGGGAGGGAGGGGGGGAGGGGAAGAAAGGATTAAGGAACATTTTGAAAGAGACTACCACCTCCACTTTCATGATTGGACTAGGATTGACCCCTCCATCCCGTTACGGCCTCTCTCAAATTTCCCTGATCCCTTCCCACCGCCTGCAAGTTCAATGGTTGAGACCCACTGGTATGCATCCTAATGCAGCTGTTTAAAATATTGTTTTTTCAGATTTCCTGCTCATTTCATACTAGAGTAAGCAATGCTTAAAAAAGGGGGGGATTGTCAGTTGGGACTGGGGCTGGTAGGGGGAGGGAGGAATTAGCATGTAGTAGTAAGATCCGGCGCCGGGTTCAGGGCAAAGAGATTCCTCCCCCCTTGCTCTATCCTGCTCAGTCAACCCCCTGGACTTCAGGGTAATCAATGCTGGCAGGAACCTCCCACATGTGTTCTGATGGTTTTCTGATATGGCTCAAGCTCATTTTGTATAAGGGATGTTGGACCCGCTTTCCAGCAGGTGCTGCTTCCCACCGATAGATGGAGCCTCTCCCCAGGTGCTAGTCGTGTCTGCTCTTATCAGCACCACTATCACTGGTAGGGGCGTGGTTTAAAAAAAAAAAAAAAATAACACATGGAAGTAGC
>BFEA01000607.1:181250-199282 GCA_003427395.1 Chara braunii | reverse complement strand
ATAGTTGGTTCACTGGTGGGGGCCAAGTGTTATGCCTTACGGTTTTGTGTGTGTACAAATGACACCCACTAGTGAACCGTCCCCAATGGTGTCTTTACGTCCCCGATGGTGCGTTGATGTCGACTGTTTGTCAGCTGTTTGCTGGGCTTGTTTTGATCAGCAGTGGTCTATGTGTTAAAGTCGGTTCACTAGTGGGGGCCAAGTGTTGTGCTTTATGGTTTTGTTTGTGTACAAATGACTCCCACTAGGGAACCGTCCCCAATGGTGTCTTCACGTCCCCGATGGTGCGTAGATGCTGACTGTTTGGCAACTGTTCGCTGGGCTTGTTCCAATCAGCAGTGGTCCATGTGTTAAAGTCGGTTCACTAGTGGGGGCCAAGTGTTGTGCCTTACCGTTTTGTGTGTGTACAAATGCCACGCACTAGCCAACCGTCCCCAATGGTGTCTTCACGTCCCCGACGGTGTGTTCACCTTCACGTCAGCCGCTGTTTGTTTCCAGCTACCGATCCGCCACACAACGTCGTGTTACATCCCCGGAATTCAGTATGGTACTGAGGGTCATTCCATCTCTCTCTCTCTCTTTTTTTTTTTTTTTTTTTTTTTTTCTCTCTCTCTCTCTCTCTCTCCCCACCAATAGTTTTCGCAACAGTGATTTCTCACAAAAACATGTCATGTCTCGTGGACTAGATGGATGAACTAAATGCTTCAACCGCGGCAGTCGGAGAGACCATCGGCATCGGAACAGAAGACATGGTGGAAGCCATGGCGGGAGATGATGTGACAATGACGCAACAGACACACACGAATGCACAAGAAGGGGGGATGGAGACAAAGTGTGGCATAGGGGCGACACTGGATGTTGGGACAAAAGAGATGGTGATGGGAGATGATGATGAACTTGGGAGAGACCGCAACAGCCATAGCACGACCGTGATTGGTAAGGAAGTGGCAAACAGGCAAGATGTCGGGACATCGCACTTCTGTATGTTATGCATTGTGCCTAACGAGAATGTTCGAAGGACGAATGTCGGGGAATGTTTTCAGTATGCTATCAATTGGAAACCTGGTTGTATACAAGCTGGCATCATTGGAGGTGAGCACTGCTTAGCCTTCAAATGTGGAGGAAGTTGGATTCCTTATCAACCACCCACGGAGCTGACATGGCGCAATGTCATTGCGGCCATAGTTTTGGACAGGTTGATCAGGCTCAATGATAGTACATCCGTGTTAGATGTCTCACGTCATTCTCTGGACATATGAAATGAACTCTGGGAGGCGGGTGATTTACGGCTCTGGGAGGCGGTGATAGTGAATCAGAGACCACCGGGGATTCAAAAGAAGAAGAGGGTAGTGGCGCACAGCAGGAAAGCGACAGTGTAAACAGTGACGCGAACAATGATGAAGAAGAGGAAACTTCATACTACAACAATGATGAGGACAACCAGAAATCACGGAGTAATGGGAAGAGGCCAAGACGTGAAAGTGAAGGAACACTTGGACGAGGGGAAGGAGAAAAAGTTGAGACGAACAAGCAGTTGGTGCGCAAGGAGTCGTCGTCGCAATAACGTAAGTGCATTATTTAAAACAATAGTTCACAACCTCAGACCTCATATATGTCGTCCTTTTAATGATGCACAAAGAGAGTTAATAAATATTACAAAACTATTAACAAAATCGTGTGTTGTCTGGCCACGTACGTTGTTTGCTGTCTTTTTACGTCTATCCGTTGTCTTTTACCAGGGGGCGACATTGTCGAGGAACCGTCAAACATACAGAGAAAGAGAGGACACCACAAGCAGACAAGCGACATAGGCAATATACATTTTCCTAAGAAAGCAAAGGATAAATTATTTCGTTCAATCGCAAAGGCATATGCATTCACTGCGGCGAAGGATGCAACAAGGTAACCCTCGAGGATGACTTCTTCGCATCTTTGCAATCAGCAGCAAACATGTTAGGGAGAAATGTGAAGGAGGGACTCAGTATGTATGTGGATAGTATAGGAGTGTGGTCAGGGTTGGTGGAATGTAACAGAGTCATGACAACGTTGAGAGGAGAGATAACATGGCAGTTGAAACACAGGTTTTGGGTAGAGAAAGGGGTACCACTCTTGCGATGTGCAGAAATGGACCACCAACAGAAAGTGCACAAAAAATTGCGAGCAGAGATGCAGACAAACAAGTCATGAAGACAACCTAGCAATGATCCGTGGGGTGCAAAACCATTCAAGACAGCGATAGAGAAAGTTTTTCAGATGCGAAGGGATGATGGAGGGGTCGGGGTGACTTGCAACAACCGGCATTTGCAAAACTTGTTGTGCGGTCTGAAATTAAACAGACTAAGAAGACAAGCAAAGCATCAGAGCATATTCAAAAATTAGCATCAATTAAGCAGGATATTGTGGCATCAGTGCGTAATCGCGACACCGTAATGAGTTTTTCAATATTCAAGCTTGATCGCACAACA
The DNA here is from genome assembly GCA_003427395.1 of Chara braunii. Lineage (NCBI taxonomy): Eukaryota > Viridiplantae > Streptophyta > Charophyceae > Charales > Characeae > Chara > Chara braunii. Next base: position 196,817 of record BFEA01000607.1, on the reverse strand, counting down.
TCGGTTGCAGAAAAGGCTGTGGCATTCTTCCACGCAGGAACACCCAGCAGGCAAAGCAATGCGGCTCGTGTCACAAATATCACTAAAGATGATTACGAGTTTGAAGTTCTTGCGAAACCACGTGGCAATGAATCAAGGAGAGAATGAGAGACAGAAAATTCAATTGCAATACTGTAATACTGAGTTCGTGACGGCATGTGTGATGCAGCAGTGCACTGTACTTGAAATTAGGGGCGGTCGAAGTTTTGGTACGCCATGTATTTCTGTGGCATCTATCAGAAGACTAATATTGCAGATGTGACATGTATCATGAGACTTTACAAATGCGGAGAGAGAGAGAGAGAGAGGGAGAGAGAGAGAGAGAGAGAGAGAGAGAGAGAGAGAGAGAGAGAGAGAGAGAGAGAGAGAGATGATTCAAAGTTTCGCTTGCAAGTTTCGAAGAATTTTTTTTGTGAATTTATCAGGAGACTGATTCTGACAATGACGACCGTCCGCCATGTTCATATTGTATTTATCGGAGTCACCTTGTGGTTTGTGCGAAATTATATGATCGTCAGTCGTTTTGATGTTGTATATAGATGTTAATAATAATATTCCTCCACACTCTTCTAGTTGTTTCTTCCAGTGGTTGTATGCAAGTGTTCTTGACAACTACCTTTTCACGGTGATGGATAAAAAATATGGTCAATAGTGGTCCTTTCCAATCTTAGCTTATTGTGTCGATACCGGTTTGGCTGTTAGTTTTCTTTTTTTTATTTATATAAAGTTATTCTGGCGATGGGATGATTGACAAAATGAATGTATTACAAGAGTCAATTTCTTCTACTTGGATGCATGACAAAATGGATGTATGACAAAAGTTAATTTGAGGTACTGGAGAGAAGAACAGAAAAAATGGGCCGTAGTGGTGATCCAATAGCGAGATTCAATTCCTGGTACTGGGATGCATAACAAAATGCACATATATCGTTGTTTGTTGCGAAATAATATGATCGTCCGCCATTTTCATGTTGTAGCTACATGTTAATAATACAAGTCATCCACCCTCTTTTACTCGTAGCTTCCAGCGGTTGTATGCAAGTGTTCTTAACAACTACATTTTCACGGCTGATGGACAAAAAATGTGGTCAATAGTGGTCCTACCCAATCTTAGCTAATTGTGTCGATGCAAGTTTGACTGTCAATTTCCTTTGTTTATTTTATTAAACTAAGTAGTAAAGACAAAATCACCATAGATCTCGTGCCACATGCATCATAAGTGCAGAACATGTATATGAAGTGGTTTACTAGTGTGAGCCACGACAAACGCACGACGGTGAGAAGAAAAGAAAAATGGCCCCTAGTAGTGAACCAATAAAGATACTCTATTTCAGGTAGTGGAAGAGAGGACAAAATGCACATATCCAGACTGCAATATCTTCATGCATTTCAGTATCTGCGTAAAATGGAAGAGGAATACGGGTACGGACACTAACTAGGCAACATCAATAATGATCGCAATTCACCACAATGCCTTGTGAGGCCGTTTTTGGGGAATCGCGGGGGTCCACCTCCCATCACGACTTCAACATGTCGTCCGATGTTCAACAGTTGATCAACAAAATTTCAACATGCTGCCAACATTGGGTTCAAGACTGACCCACATACCATCTCATGTGTAACATAAGTGAAAATTATTTTTTTCCTTGACTTCCTGTGTACTACATGACATGTCCCGAGGTGAACACAAAATATACACACAATCAACAGTTGGTTGCATGCATCGACGTACGCTAAACTTTCGATGAAAAATCACGCATTTTTTCTGTTGGAGAAGAGGGTAGGTCAGCTTGCAGGGCTGTAGGACATTCACCACTTGACAATTTTTTTTATTTTAAAGTAGAGGACAACAGAAGAACCAAAGCATTCTTCAGGTACATGAGCCACCAGAGAAACAAAACTAGCAACTCGTCCTCGGGACATCCGTTAAAAATGGAACCATACAGAGAAGATCAATATGATTTTTTTTCTGTCTAATTTATTATTATTATTATTATTTCTTAAGTGCAAATTGTTGTAGAGGTTGGAAGCCAAAGTATGATAGTCACCTTCCGTAGTCTGTTATTAGGTTATCCAGATGGTGAAAATAATTGTCCTTTAGCTTCACTCAAGCAAGGAGGCGCTTAATGCACGCGTGCGCACGGTCTCTCTAGGTGCTAGGCGACGCCACGTCACGGGCTGACGGGAAAGGAGCGTCTGACACATGGCAGTACGGGAGGTGTGCTCTCAAATTGTCGATGTGTTCCGCATAGCATTTCCATAGTCGCTATCCCAAAAATAGAGGGATGGTTTTATGACTCTTGTAGCTGTGACAACATATTCATGAAGTCGCCATAGTCAGTGGACTTCTACGGAGTTAACCAGGGAATGTGACGAAGTGTGTGGTATTGATGTCTTTTTCGTCAGAAGCATTGTAATTTTTTTAAAGCGCTCCGGGTTCAACGAAGCGGGTGAGTGTTTGGTGCAAAGTTTTGCGATAGAATCAGCTAGGTCATAGAAGCGGGTCACGAAATTTGAAGTGGAGTGACATCACCAATACCTATTACGTATCCAACTATCCTTGTGCTTCTACCATTACACAGGCGTTGCCGAAGGAGTACGATTCATTGTCTCTTTTGATTTGTATTGCAATTTGCAAAGATCGATAGCGGAGAGAATGATGATGGCCACGACAACTGATGTGGGGGTGGAGTAGCATCGCCATTACATAGCCACTACTGGAGGTGAAATGCGATTCGTTGCCTCTTTTGATTTGTATTGCAAACATCGAAGGTGGAGAGAACGATGATGGCCATGGGTGTGAAGTAGCATCGCCAAAAGCTATGATGCATTCAGCTAGCTGTGTGATCTAACATCATGTAGTTGAGGTCAGAGGTGCATAGTTAGAAAACATCCAACTCTCAGTGAGATTTGATGCTTTCAACTAGCTTTGTGATCTAATATCACATAGTCGTTGTCGAGGGTGCATAGATAGGAAGCATCTAACTGTCTTTGTGATCTAACATCTTGGTGATTTAACATTACATAGTTGCTGATTGGAATTAGGAGTGAGATTCGTTTTCTTCATCGAAGTGCATTACATTGATCACGAGCGGAGAGAAACAGAGATTACCCTGACAGCATCATGTGTGGTCACATGTGGTTGCTTCAGGGAATGAAGATATCTGATCGCATACTGCAGAATATTAGCCTTAGAAGGGTCATTTTTTCGGTGAATAGACGTGGAAGGGGGAGTAGGGAATTGAAAAAAAATATGGAAGTTTAAGGATAATCGGAAGTGAAGAAGGTCATTAGGAAAGGCAAAACAGAATAGTGAGAATCAACCATGATATTGGTTGTCGGCAGCACGAGTGGTGAAAAGAGTCATCGCCATTAGTTGTTGTGATTAATTCAGGCAACCATCATATGCACAGTGTGATCTGTTGTTCTCGACAGGGTCAGCGTATGGATAACTAAGGGTGGAGAGGGGTGAAGGTGCTGACGTGGACACTAAAGGGTCTAATATAGGGAGGGTCAGTACGATGTTGATGGGACGTCCCTGAAAAAGGCGTTCAAAGAACAGGAGGAGAGCAAAGGGATGTGGTTGGCAAGGGAAGAGGGAGGGAGGAAGCTGACGAGGAAATTCAAGGAGAGAGTAAACAAACAAGATAGTACTATCTGGATCCTGAGAAGGAGTCATCACATGGTTAAGCTTGGAAACATATCAAGATAGGAGGAGGAGGGAAATACGTGCTTAGGGACCCTGAAAACTGGGTACGTTTGGTCTCTTGCACTACCCATCCTTCCAACCCTCTTATACCTCATGATTGGTTCCTCCTAGTGAGTGTGGGGTTCTTAATTGGACTCTGCTGCCCAAAAAAAAAAAAAAAAAGGGGGGGTGGGAAAGGGGGAAAGGTTTGGAGAAAAGGAACTAAGGAGACGAATTAGTCTTGAGGTAGTAATGTTAAGGTTGTAATGGTTAGTTTGTCTTATCTTATAATTTATTCAAATTATTCAAATTTATTTTATTCTTTTTGTAAATTTTCATTAATCAACATTAGCCATTCACAATCAACCCAATCAATCATCTGCACGTATCATTCCCAGGTACGATTATTCACTGTCCAAGTAACCGACTAACACACTAGGTTCACTGTCATTTTTGAAGAATTCAATAACTTTAATCTCCAGTAATTTCGGGAGATGTATTGAGTGTCGCTTACTGGATCCTATTTCATCATCAAGTAACAAACCAGGGGTTATTTGTCAGAGTCATTTATTTCCGTAGAATATATTAAACAAGGAAGTGGGGGCTTAATTTTGAAATTTCACTGATACACCAGTGCTATAAGTAAAGCAGGGAAAGATGACAAATCAGGAATACGATGAATTCCAAAAGTTTGAGAGAACCAGACTCATTTTTATTTTACCAGGGGGCTACGCGCAACACCCTTTTTCGTCAGCCAGACCCTTCCCCCTATAGGAGACCGACAGGTCACCCTATATGGAGGATGAGTGGCTTGCTGGCCAATCAGGGATACAATTCAGAAAGAAATGCTCCAAGATCGAAGGACGAAAATGACACTGTAATGGGGGGAGGAAGGGGGGGGGAGGGGGAAGGGGCGAAGAGAGGATGGACGACAGTGGGAGCTATACACGGAACTTCACCGGAAAGGGGGGTGGTCATAGCGACCAAGTCAAATGACAAAGGAGATATGCAGCAAACAGAGGTGGGGGAGGAGCAAGTGATTACTCTAATTTCGGAAGCACGGGAGAATCAGGGGTTTGTTCTACCACAAACAATTGGACATGAATCAGGGAAGAGTGTACAAAATATCGAGACAAATCAAAATTATCAGAATAATCAGCTTCAGGATTGTGAAATGAAGGAAGGAGAAGAGGAGATTCTCACAGAAGAGGAAAGAGCGAGTGAGGAAAAGTCAGGAAGGCGTCAAGATTCGACAACAGGTTCTAACCAAAATGCAAATCCATCTTCTCCCTCCTCATCCCACACTTCTTCTCAACCGTCTTGGGCACAGAAAGTCAGGGCATCTCTTCTTGATAAAATGTTGGATATCAAACGCCCTGCAATTGGCTCACCTGACACCCAAACAGAAGAACTGAAGGTACCATTACAAAATTTATCATCGGCCAGTGCATACTTTCTCTCTCTCTTTCTTCTACCATCAGAGCAGTTGATCTCTGAGCAAGGAGGGAGGAAGACACAGATGAAATCGTATCCCACAGACAAGTTGGCGCAGAGAGGTGCGATTTATTCCAAGCATGCAAGTAATTGAATATTTTATGACGATTGTGCGTATAAGTCTATTAATGACAAACTCAAATGAATCTGCAGAAGGCTTGAGAGAATGAAGGGGAGTTCAGAGGTAGCGTCTGAATTCTTTTTAATACAACCAGTCTCCCCAACATTGTTCACAATCCTCTTCTTATTTGAGCAGAACAAGAAGCAGATTGATGGATGAAAAAAGATATATTGGGATACATCGAAAGTCAGAATATACTCATGGCAGCCTAGGAAGGTAGGTTCAGAGGAGAAAAGGGAACAATTGATGAAATACTTTTACTGGGTAGAGTTCAGGCATATTCCTATCGAGATACAAGCGGCGTTTATCCACGATTTTGACAACAGTTCAAAATTGTGGATTTTATCGATCCACTTCCTACTTACGTCGCTAAGAGAGATGACCATCTTATGTTAGCTTTGGACTTACCTAAGGATCAGATGTTCTCTCTGGATGATATTGTCCCATTCAAGATGGGAGGTAGAATTTATCAGATTCACACTGCCCACAAATTCCGGCCCTGGTGCTTTAAGTGTAAAGCTTACGGACATCTAAGCACAAAATTTGCATGCCCAGTGCACCCGCAACATGCAGCCCCACAAGGTCCCAAACTGAAAAGGGACCAGCAACGTCCACACAGATGGGTCCCAACGGTTCAGGGGTATGAAGGTTGGGTTTTTAGTGATGAATTAAACCAAGTCGGCCAACAGATAGGATGGTTTTTGGAAGGAAGGGGGGATTTGCCCAAGGTTCCACGCCCATCTACAGATTGGGTTCCACCTCAGTCCACTCTTCATGGCTCACATGGCTTGAAGGTTGGACAAGTAAAAGTCAAGGGCGTCCAAAATGTTGTTCCCCAGCAAGCAGTGGGTCCCAATCAGGGACCAATGACCCAAGTCATCCTCTCGGGAAAGGGGGGAACGAGGTTGAGTTACCCCGCAGTTGTAGCAACTACTGGATACCCTTGACGATCGTCTGGTGGAGAAAGTGATATACAAAAAAATGAGATTAATTCCAGTGTACGGAAAATTCAACAACAGATGCAACCTATGGAAAAAGGAAAAGTTGTTGCCAATAAATCAAGGAGTATAGGCCCATTGGCAACAACATACTTACCTTCCATATGCTCGCATCCAAGAAAATAATGGAAAGAAGTTCGACGCAAAAGAAGAGGTAATGATAATCAGGAATTGACTTTGGTAAATCAACTCATACAATTGTCACATTCTTCACAGTCCTCACAATCTGTTCATTCAGATCAACCAGTACCAATGGAACAAGGGGTGCAAACTACAAACCAATTTGATCTCTTGGCACATGAGGAACAAATGAAGGAATTGGGAGAAATGGATAGTCTATCTATAGGAAGCAGAAATGTATGTGATGCCAAGGACCAAGACAAGGAAGGAACCACACAGTCCGAGGATCCCATGGACATAGACCCTTTCAAGGGGGCCTTTGGGAGCGATCCCATGGAGATTGAGCAGGCTGTGGCACCACCGTCTGCGCTAGTAATAACAAACAAAGAAACATATTTATCCACAAACCTTCAAACAAAACTATTAAAAGTTGCACATTGGTTGTTGGTCAATATAAAGCTCGGTCACACAGGACTTTCAGATATAGTCTGGGACCAGGTTTATAGGCAACTTATTCCCATGCTTGAAAGCGGCCGATGAAACAAGGACCCAAGCATGGTATGAACTGGGGTGACATTTGTAACCGTCTCTTACATATTGTTATGATTCGGTTCCATCCACCCAAAGGGAAAGATATTAATAATGTATTGGAGGGAGCAGGGGTATATCAAATGATAGGCTTGCAAGACCCAACTACCTCTAGAATGACGGGGATGTATAAAGAGGGGAAATCTAAGGGTAAAGGAAAGAAGGATGCACAAGAGGATCAGGAAGATCAAGATCTGTACACTGCAGACTTAGTGCTGACTGGTGGAATACATCTGAATAATGTACTAAGCGAACAAAGCGATAATAGAGAAACAAAAAATGAGTCCGATAAGGAGAATCTAAAGACTATTACGGTTTATAAAGGGGCTGTGCAGTTTACATATGTTACCTCTGAAGTAACTGGTGAGAAGAAATTGATGCTCATCAACAGTAAATGGGTCGCTTTGGGTAGAAATAAGACTGAGCAAGTAACAATAGCGGCAAGCAAGATGAAAATAGTTGCTAAACAAGATCACAATTAGGAGATACTTCAGCTAACCTCTCAAGAGAAGGGACAGGTAGTGGACCCTACTGACGAATCAGACATACTGGTGTCATCAGTAAAAAAAATTTCTATGTATTTGGATGATGATCATGGTATTCAACCTAACATTATGCAGATATCTGAGTTGACAAGTAAGAGGCAGAAATTAAGACACAGGTTGTTGATGGGCCAGGGGGAGATAACTACCACTAAGGTGGGTATAGTAATCCTGCGAGTAAGGAGGAAAAATGATATGTGGGAGGTGGGGTTGTCAGAACCTCCGGGGGCGGTTTATGGTGAGATTATTATTCTTGGCACTTCCTCCCCGGTCCTCTCCATCTCTTCAGATTTAGGTGCACATGAGGGTGAAACTCCAAGTTAACAAGAGATTTTCAGATTCATCAATGACCATTTGCCTGATGGAGTTACATCCATGTTCACACTCATCACAAAATCACAAAAGTTAGTGGAAAATGATGTCTACTTGAGATATGACCCTTCAAAACAGGTAGATCTTCGATGAACGGGGGTTCTTAAAGAAATGCAACTCTTAAAGGTTAAAGCTATCAATTTTTGGTCTGAGACAGACGTGGACACTATTCTCATGAGACTTTTGAGGCAGAGTATATTTGAAGCTGGTGAAGTATTGAATCAGGGTGTTTGGCAGCCTTTGAGTGCATCATGAGACTTCTAATTTCCCCATACATTTTCCTAATGGCTTCCTCCCTCAGTATATTGATAAAAATATTAGGATAATATAATGAGAGAAATTAAAGTAATATATGCATTATATAACAAAGATAAGGAATGGAGGTCTCTAAAACGGAGTGCAGACTTGGATCTGCGGTCGCTGAATGTTAATGGACTAGCCTCTGCTCAACATACAAAAAAATAAGCAATTTATGATAAGATAAAAGGTATAGGGGGAAGAGATTGACCCGATGTAATCTGTATCCAGGAAACTCATCTGATGAATACGGATGCACATCACCATACACATAAGATAATATGGTCCCACCAAGCCTTTAGAGCCTATGCACCGAAACCTGGTAGTGTAGGTGTGGCTATTTGGATTCCCCCTCATTTTAGGACGGACCCCATTTATGCGGAGGTAGACAAGGAGGAAGGGAGATGGACTTTTGTTCTAGTAATGCTCGAATTGGAGGTAGTATGTATCCTATGTGTATATGGGCCTAATGATGTTGGAGAGATAATTTTTTTTTGAATCATCTCTTCTTCGACTTCCACAAGGGATCCCGGTTATTATAGCTTGAGATTTCAATGCAGCACCAAATAGACAACTTCATCGATGACACATTCCATCCCCATGTCCTACATATATTGAGTGATAAATAATTTATGTCAGTCCCTCAACCTGTTTGATTCATATAGACGACTTAACCCTACTCAGAGACTTTTCTCCTGTTTCAGGAAAGGTCAATCTAGAAAGGGATCTAAATCTCGTATTGATCTCATTTTAATGTCTGAAGCACATCAGAGAGCAATATAGTGTGCTGAGATCTTCCCGCGAAGTCCTTTACCAGACTTAGATCATGCTATGTGTGTTGCAGTCCTCTCATTCAGAAAAAACTCAGATCAAGGGAAATGATTCTATAAACTTAATACCCCTCATCTGAAGATTGACAACTTCATTTCTTACCTTAAGGATGTAAAAACCTTCTGGCGTAACCAACGAGACTTCATCCAAGATGACATAATATGGTTCAACAACGACATAGCATTTATAGGTCGTAAATGCAATGAATATTCTAAACTCCTCGCTTCACAAAGACATTCTAAAGAAACACACTTGCTTCAGATAATTCAACAACTCCAACAACAGGAGACCGAATCCGAGGAAATAGGGGCTTTAGAACCTTTAGCTCAAGAAATCAAAGAACTTGAGGACCAGTTGTTGATTCTAATGGAATATAGGTGACAAGGAATAAGGATTAGAGGTAAGTTGAAGAAACACCGAATTGAAGGGGAGATGGATGCAAGGTTTTTTTCTTTGGTAAAAATTAACTCTGATCGCATAGTTATCAAAGTTCTAGAAGACCCCTAACATAGGAACGGTCTATTAGTCACATCCTCAGCATCGTGTATGAAGATAGTCAGAGATTTCTATCAGGATCTCTTTAAGTCAGAAACTAAAAATATCCCGGGGAATCAAAGAATGCAGGAAATAAATGATTTTTTTACACCGTTGACCAAATCACTAACAGAAGTTCAAAAAGAGGAGTTAAAAATGCATGTTTCAAAAGAGGAAATATGGACAGTTCTAATGCTAATGGAAGAAGAAAAGACCCCAGGCATTAATGGTCTCCCCAAGAATTTTTGGAAAGTCTTATGAGACTTCCTCTCACAAGACCTCATGAACTTCTATCGGACAGTTTGGTCTTATGGACAAATGAGAGAATTTGTGGGCCAAGGGATATTAACTCCTCTTTATAAAAAGGGGGATAAAACCAACATTCGTAACTATTCTCCTATTACTCTCTTGACAAGTGGTCTACAAACTGATGGTGAAAACCCTAGCCAATATACTATCCAAGATCATTGCTGAAATTATCCACCCAGCGCAAACTGGGTTCATTACAGGAAGGAATATTCAAGATAATATATTATTAGTTAATGAACTGATTAGGTTATCACGTCAATCTAAATATAATGCAGCCTTCATATTTATAGATTTTGAAAAAACTTATGACCATGTGGACTCACAATTTCTAGACAAATGTCTAGAAAAATTTAACTTTGGTCCAAACTTCAGAAAGTGGGTAAAAATGCTTCATAGGAACGCTACCACCAGAGTTATGGTAAATGGTAATTTAACCCCCCCTATCTCATAACAGAGATCAGTAAGACAGGGAGACCCTATTGCCCCCTTTCTCTTTGTCATAATTATGGAGGCCCTGACAGCTAACCTCGGACAACATAAAGACATTAAAAGAATTCAAGTGTCATATATTCCAAAGGAAGTCATTCCTGTTTGCTCTCTCGTTGCTGATGATCTGTCCCTGATGGTAGAAGCATCAAAGGAGAGTTTAGAAGCAATAAGCAGGCTAATGGATATATTTTGTAGGCTGTCTGATATGAGGGTTAATTAGGGTAACAAGACGATGGGTTGGTGGATTCATCATGAAGGAGTAAGACCCCCTGAATTTCCTCAAGTAAAATGACTCTCCTTGGATACCCCCATTAGAGTATTAGAAATTTCTCTATCAGCAGCAGAAAAACCATCAACCAACGATAAATGTATAACTAAACAAGCATATGCTAAGTTGAAACTTTGGAAGGGTAAACAAACTTCTCTCCTTGGGCGTACTCTGGTGATTAACAACGTGGTCTCAGCCTCGATCTGATATAAATCAGCAATATGGGCCCTGGATAAGAAAGTGTTAAAGACTCTGCAACGTCAACTATCAACTTTTTTATGAAGAGGGAATCATGAGTTTGATAAGGTAATTAGCATGGTTGCGTGGCAATCGGTGATACAACCTATGACTAGAGGAGGATTGGGTATCATTGATCCTTCTTTACAAACCATGGCCTTATCAGTTCAACGGATTAAATGCCTACTGTTTAATCCCAGACCCCCTGGAGCGTGTTGGCATGAGAACAAATCAAACGTCTAGCCCCAATAACACCTGGCAACATAGATCCTATGATGTGGCTAGAAAATAAATTGTGGCCTATACCCAAAAGAACATTAAACGAATCATTGGACCAATGTGTATCAAATAGAAGGGCGACAAAAATAGACTTACATAATGATGCATTTTGGTCTAACCTCATCAAAACATGGAGGAGATTGTCACTAATAGATCGAAAACCTCATGAAAGATGGAAAGAAGTAAGTGAACAGTCACTCTTTGATAATAGCCTTCTCAAAGATCCTCATGGATGTGTCCTTCACTATATGGATTTCCCCTGGAAGGGGTGGTTAAAAATTGTATTGTTAGGATAAAGAACATCTGGGATAATGAAAAAAACTAGTGGATTACCCTTTCACAATTACTAACCCATCTTAGATATTGTCATCATTCTGAGAAAGCCTTAGAAAATATAATTGATTGGATACCTTTTGATTGGGTAAGGATTCTAAAAAAGGGACCTCGATTATTGGAAAGTGATTGGGTGGCTAGAAAAGACCATCCAAATGTCTTAGGCAATGTTGTTGTAGTGTTGGAAAATGGGGAGACCCTCCTCACCACATATGAATTGGATAATAATCTCAATGTTATAATCAGCGATCAGAACAATATAAGTAGGGTGGCAAAAAATCAGATATTCAGGGTCAGAGTACTGAGGCACAAAGATAAATGAATAGCTTTTAAACCTAATACACCCATAAGTCATATGACCCTAAACCCTGTTAATTGGATGTGGTCCAATACAAGAAGGAAAGGAATAACGTACTCCTGTGTTCTCCATACGTTGTAAGTGAAATCCACTTACAGGATGCTTCACCCCAGAGTTATCTTAAATGATAAAGTAGAGGAAAAATGGATGAAGCATCTTAATATTAATAAAGAATCATTAAGAAAGGTAAAATGGTTTAGTAAGACCAAAATTAAGCTTGCAAAAGTGGTTTCACTACAATGGCAAATAGAGCATAGGTGCCTACCTACAAATAACTGGCTTATAGACAGGACAACATTGGAACAAAGGGGAATAGCGCTTCCCTGGTGTAAATTTTGTAGGTCTGCGTTTCCATCCAAATTAATTCCTGAGACTATCGGGCATGTCTTCCTTCAATGTCCTGGGGCCATTTGGCTTTGGAGGTGGTGGGACCGCTTATGGTCTAATCTAGAAACACAAATCCAGTGGTCATGGGACTAGAAAACCCTTCTTCTTGAAACCTGGTCCCCTGAGTCTATTGGCGAATTCTCACAAAATTTGTTCAGCATAGGCAGAAGAGCGGTATTATGGGCCATATGGTTAAGAAGATGTACGTGTGAAATGGAGGGAGTACGACTTGACGGACCAAAATTCAATGACACAGTTAAACAACAAATACAAACAGACATCATTATAAAATGGGAGCAGTGCAAGGAAAAAGTACAATTGTTATCTTCGCAAAAAGAAATACTTCAACACATTTAACGATTCAACCAATGCTGGCTACGAGGAACCCATGGGGGAAAGAGAGGGAAGGTTAAATGGGAAGGGGCAAAAAGAGGTCAAAAAGAAAAACTGAGTCGGGATTATTGTCTTGCTTTTAATGATTGGACTATGATAGACTCAATAATCCCCTTACGACCAGTATCGGATTTTTCAGACCCCTTTCCCCCCTCAGCGCTGAATATGGTCTCAAGGGCTTGGTACGGGTATGAATGAATCTGAGACTCGGGTTGTTCCTGTAAAGCAGGATGGGTAGATAATGAGGGAATAGTGCTAGGGTGATGTTGTTTTTATCAGGCGCCCCTATGGGGTGAAGAGGCACGTTTCTATCCAACTCTATGGTTATTTATGTCATTCATGTTTTCAAGGGATGCTGGACCCAGTTTCCAGCAGGTGCAGCTCCCCACCAATAGATGGAGCGTTTGAAAAAAGAAAAAAAGAAAAAAAGAAAAAAGAAAAGGGAGGACCAACGGCACCTGGAGTTGGTAGACTGCCGAGACTACCATCTGAGCTTCAACAATTGGACAACCATTGAACCTTCCTTCCCCCTCCGCCCCCCGTCAGATTTCCCATATCCTTTCCCTCCACACCCGTTCTCTCTGATCGAAGCAATCGACTGAAGAGTGGATAGACAGGCTGCATGGGTGTGCATGTGATGGAAATTCAACCCCGCCCTGTTCTGCTCTCCAGCATCCTGATGTTTCAAAAAAAGGGGAGACGAAAGGAGGTTCCACTGCTGCCCCCCGGTGGCTCCTTCCGGATCTCCTAAATGGAACCCGGGCAGGTAATGGGATGCTGGATCTGGGCTCCAGCCAGCAAGGACATAACATAATTTAAGGGGAGGAACTAGTGTGTAGCTATGTATCTGGCGCCGGATTCAGGGTGAAGAGGTCCCCCCCCCACTTTTTTTTCAATATCCTCCTGAGTCAATCCCCTGGATCCCAGGGTAATCAATGCTGGCAGGAATAGCCCCACAATTGTGTGACAGGTGTATCCCAATTGCAGTCTGTATAAGGGACGCTGGACCCATTTTCCAGCATGTGATGCTCCCCACCAATAGATGGAGCCCCTCCCCAGGTGCTAGTGGTGTGAAGTAAAACAAGGTTTATCCAGATGGTCTACAGAGGGCCCCATTCCTTTCAAGACTCCCTCCCGCCACCCACTCTCATCATTTCTACCTGGCGCACCCCTACTCCCACAATCCTACCTCAGTGTCTACCACTCAGGACGGTCACCCTCCTGTCATCTCAATGGGGGTTACCCGACCTGACAGTGGTTGTAAGCACCAGGGCTAAGCTGGAACTACCCAGCTCAGCCCTGATTGAAGCACGGTCGGACGAGCCCTGTCGTACGGGTACTCCCAGCGCTACAGTCTTCCCTTGAATACAACGTACGGTCATTATAGCTGAATTTGGTGTATGTTTCAGTCTAAATTCAGCATTAATGACGGTACGTTGTATTCGGGGGAAGACTGTAGGCATGGACATTCTTCTATGGGCCCCATAGATGTACCCATTCCTATCCCYCCCCCCCCCCACCACCAAGTTGTTGTATTGTTCGTTATATGTACCGCAGCATGAAAAAAAAAAAAACAACACACTAGGCACACCTTCTTCTATCTCACTGAAACAAAAAACTGCGACAGAGTGTATCTAATGAGGACTGCCTAGTTTTTGTTCCTCTGGTGCCTCATGTACCTGAAGAATGGTGTGGTTGGTCCATCAGTTGTCAGGCACATTGTTTTGCAGTTTTTTTAACTTTTTTTTCATTTTCTTATCAATTTTAGAATTAGATAAAGGTCCTTCGGGACATCCGTTAGAATTAGATAAAGCTGATACATTTGGGCGGCCCATGAGCTAACGGCCTCAGATGAGGGCCGCCTCATTTTTCTTTGCATCTGGGCTGTCACACGACTCCAAACCAAAACCGAACTTCTGCAACTGGGGCATGGCCCTCGGAGTTCTTTTTTGTGTGCCCGGTGGGGGTGGGGGTTGCCAGTGGAGATTAAACATCATGGCAGAAGGCCACTTCTCTGGGGTTGTAAAAGCACTCCCAGAGTAGTGGTCTTCCCATTGTGAAAGAATCCGTTCTGCTGCTGGGGAGCAGCACGTGCGTGAGGTAGGGGACTCTGCTGTAGGTGTTAGCACCGGCTACAGGAGCAGGTCAACCTCTGTGTGGATAGTTTCCCTCCTCCTCCTCCTCCTCTCCCTAAAGCTTTATTCTGGCTCTGCCTCTGTGTGGAGAGTTGTGACCCCGCGCCCCGCGCCCTGCTCTCCCTAAAGCTTTATTCTGGCGCTGCACCTGTGTTTGAATTCAAATGAAAAAGGGCAAAGACGGGATGGCGGCAAAGAGGGAAGATGTGATCCACTTGTTGTCCGCGAGTCCTGTAGCTGCTGAGGTCTGTAAGAATGATGGAATGAGAATTCCATGTAAAGAAATGCTGCCTAGTGCGATTCTAGGCCTACAACAGTCAGTGTGGGGTACTGGCTCCAGCTGCCAGCTGTGCTGCTACCCTACATCAAGAGCAGTTACAAACTAGCTGGCCCCCTGTTTCAGTAGAGTATCATTGGTCTCTGAGGATCCTCTCTGAAAGTGGATGTCGTCACCGTCTTTTCCCTGCTTCACACCCTTCTTTGCTCCGCGTTCTTTCCTTTTTCTTTTGCAGGTCCCTTCGATTCCGTACGCAGTTGGGTGTACGCACAGTAGCTCTATCTTACATCTCTCTGGCAGCATTTATTGCCGGACCTGACTGTATCTGGCCGCACTTACTCTCAGAATAAGTACAAAAAAAGTCCACCTGTTGTGGGAGTCGTTTTTCCTGTTCATCTAGGAAGATTTTCATGCCTGGCCGGACGGGGGTACCCGGGCGTGCAAAAAAACAAAGTGTTTTTTTTTTTTTTTTTAATAT
>BFEA01000607.1:153256-169134 GCA_003427395.1 Chara braunii | reverse complement strand
GGGTTAACCTGATGGCGCCCCCTTATCAGGACGGCGTGTGAGAATATGCCCTTCATGACGCAGGCGAGTGGGAGGTGGAGTTGGTGCTGATGGCAACGGCAGCAGCAACGGCAACGACAACAGCGCAAACAGAAGCGACTGCAGCAACGACGCCGACAACAACAACAACAACAACAACAGCAACAACAACAACAACAACAACAACAACAACATCAACAACAACAACAACTCCTGTTGTTGACGACAACCCTCAGCCTCATCAGGGCATTGGAGATCATGGCGAGAGGGAATATGCCCTTGATGAGGTGGGCGAGTGGGAGGTGGAGTTGGGGCTGACGGCTACCGCGGCAGCAGCAGCGACGACAACAGCGCAAACAGAAGCAACTACAGCAACTACAGCAACGACATCAACAACAACAACAACAACAACAACAACAACAACAACAACAACAACAACAACAACAACAACAATGACAGCAACAACAACAACAGCGACCGACGTTATGGTGATTCTCATCAGGGCATTGGGGACCATGGCAAGAGGGAATACGCCCTTGATGAGACAGGCGAGTTGGAGGTGGAGTTGGGGTTACTGGCAACGGCGGCAGCGGCGGTGGCGACAACAGTGAACACAGAAGCAACTACAGTAACGACATCAACAACAACGGCAACAGCAACACCGAGAACAGTAGCAATGGCAACAACAACAACAGCGACAACTAAAACAACGACAACAACGTGGGCAACGATAAGGGCCTCCATAACGACAGCAGCACAGTGGGGGGGAACTACCGGCTTGATTGGGATGGTGAGGCGGGGTTTGGGGGTGAAAGTGCATTTTACTGTTCCGCCTCTCCCAACCTGGTGTTTTTACATGTTGATTCATATTTCTTTGTCTGGCACCGGGTGCGAGATGATCTCCCCATCGTTGATTTCGGATGGGGGTAGGATAGGCGATAGTCGCTGTCCCCCTCGCTGATTGGAGTTGCCCGGTCCGCAACTTCAATCAAGAAGGGAGGGTCGCCCCTCAGGTGGGAGGTGGATAGTTCAGGGTTTCGTTAGTCCGATCTGTTTGTGGCATGTTTGAAGATTGCTTGCTGGGGTTTGATGACGATGATTTTCATCACAGATAGGCAGGAGGTCATTCCTTCCCATTCATGGGGAAATCAATGCCTCTGCTGTTATGCTTTTTGTTAGGAAATTACTTCATGGGCAGGAGGTCAAGCCTTCCCTTGTGTAGGGAAGTAATCAATGCCTCTGCTCTTTTCGGAGATATAGGTGAGGTTCACATATATACAGACTGGATTGATTGTGTACTATGACATCTCCACACACCATTGTATAGGGAAGCTGATCCCGATTTCCAGCTCACAGACATCACATCAAAGTTAGGGTTTCGTCTCTTGTTTTGATAGATAGGATTGGGCTCAATGCCTTAGTTCGTTTTGGAGATACTGTAGATCAGATGGATAGGGTTCTCCTATCATGTGACATATATTGGTTAACGAACATATATAGACAGTATTGGATGCATAGTAGGAGATATCAACACATCACTGTGTAGGGACGCTGGACCCGATTTCCAGCTGATACACGTCACATCATTGTACAGGGATGCTGGACCCGATTTGCAGCAGGTGCAGCTCCCCACCAGGGCCTACTTTCCGGGGATGCTCTTATCACCTCATCAAGTAGATTTCCTGTATACGAAGGTTCAGGAAAAAAAAAAAAAAAAAAAAGAGATACAAAAGGACATACCAAATATGAAAGAGTGTGAATGAATGAGAGTCATTATGAGACAATATTTTCTGAATTGCATGGGGCCAGTCAACTGAATGACTATATCTATCAAGGCCATCGCCCTTTCTAAAAAAAAAAAGAAAACGAAAAAAATTGGGTATGTTCAGCTTCCATTGCAAATCATGTGCCTTGCCTTTCCTGGCATTTTGCTTGAATGTTGTGTAGTTCGGCCGCTTTGTCAGCGCTGCCTTGTGCTTCGCTGCGTTGATCCCTTGCTGCCTGTCAGCTTGCACTAGTCTGGCTGCTCTGCCAGCGCTGCCTTGTGTGCCGCTGTGCTGCTGCCTGGTTGCCCATCTGCTTGCCTTGCCTTCTCTTCCCTTGTGGCATCCCTGTTTGAGTTGTAGTTTGAGTGCTTGACAGCGCTGCCTTGTGCCTCGCAGCATCATTGCTTTGCTGCCTGTGCCGCAGTCTGTCCACTTTCAACAGGGGTAAAAAAGAGTTCATAAGTGAAAACATCAATATTGCGATTCCGCAGATTATTCATGGGTTCAGTCTTGTGATGATTTGGTGCAAGTTCGACGAAACAGTCTATCACCGCCCGTTTTTTTTTTTTTATTCATTGTTTTTCCTTCAGTTTTGAAGTTTTGTTTTTTCCCCTTTCCTCTTCTAGGCTTTGTGGTCTTTGCATATTTGCATTCCGATGGGCTTACTTGGCCGTGGGCTCTACTGTTTAGCGTTGTTTACATGATTACCTTATGATGTGCGAGGATCAGGGTCCTCGGTAGGCCTATGGGGCCCTGTCTGCAACCTTACCCGCCCTAAGTGAAGGCGGAGGTGCCCGCCCTAAGTGAAGGCGGGCCTGGCTTTTTGCAAAAGGCCTTCGACTGTCAATTTCATATTTGGGGTTCAGGCAGTTGCGACGTGCCAGTTGGTTGAAAGAAACACAGGCCGAGCAACAAGGACATTTCCACGGCCTACCGGGCCTTTCCAAAGAATGCAGGCCCTGGCCGTGATTCGCAGCCTCATACAGAGACAGTTGGGCGCCCAACCGAACGAGGCCCAGCAGCCCAGTAGCTGCTGCATCCAGGCAGCCTCCTGGGGCCTTCCGGAAGCTTCTGGGCCCAGGCCAAGGCAGCCAGGCTGCGCGAGAAGGCCAACTCTTTCCATAAAGGAAAGAGCCCGGCCCTGGCTGCCTCATTCAGGCACTCGCATGCTGGGCGGCAGCGCTGCTGGAGCTCATGCTCGTAGGCTGCTACTAGCGCTGAGAGGCGAGGTGCAGCACGTGCGGTCGTGCAGAGGAGGAGGGCGCTGCTGAGGGCAGCGCCATAGCCCAGCCACCATAGCTGGTGGGCTTGGAATACAGTGAAGCGCAGGGGTGGTCTTCGGGTGACAGAGAGGACAGGTGTGGGTGAAGTCAGGAGATAGGTGAAGGGTGATGATGATGATGATGATGTGAGGGCACGTACCTTGTATTGGCGATGGTCTGCATGGGCGGCATCTTCAAGTACTTCGGGCTGCTGCTGATGTCAACAATTGCATTGACTTTTTGTAGTCTGACGATGGTCTGCATGGGCGGCATCTTCAAGTACTTCGGGCTGCTGCTGATGTCAACAGTTGCATTGTCTTTTTGTAGTCTGTAGTAGCTGTGTAGGAGTAGGCTGGGCGCTGAGCGCCAAGTGTGAGTGTAAGGGAACTGGACTCTTTWGTTGAGAGGAGAGAGTGTGCTCTCCACGGACATTGGTTTTCAGTGCTACGAAACTCCATTGGTGTATTATTGGTGCAATGCTGCTATCTGGACACGGTGTGACTATTTGGCTTGCAATGTGATGGTGTGATCTGGGATTGTCATCTCGCTGTTGCTTATTTTCCTTGCAATTTGGTATCGGAGCTGGTTCATATTGCGCTTCATTGGTTCTTCGCAATAGCTATTGGTGCTCCGCATGAGGTGTGGGGCAGTGATACGGCATTGGCGTTGAACATTAGGCTGCCCAGGGTTGTGTGGGCGCGCCGGGGAGCTATGTGGTGACATACTGGATGTATGCTGGATGATGAGAACTCGCTGATGTGACACATTAAGCTGAGGTG
Organism: Chara braunii; assembly: GCA_003427395.1. Classification (NCBI taxonomy): domain Eukaryota; kingdom Viridiplantae; phylum Streptophyta; class Charophyceae; order Charales; family Characeae; genus Chara; species Chara braunii. The sequence continues at coordinate 165,309 of BFEA01000607.1, read as the reverse complement.
GAACAACATTCTGCTGTTGGTTGTGCCGAAGCAAAGACCGGTCATCATAATTGCACATCAGGTTACCGGTGAGAAATATGTGGTTGGGGGCAGCATTTAAGAGGTATGTTGCTCTCTTCCTTATCTACCCTCTTCATCTCTTCTTACCGTGAGGAAGTGAGTTCTGTCTTGAGAGTCCTCTCAATGTGAGGTGTCGCGAGCGCTCAACCTTGAGAGTCGACATTCTTCCTGGGCAGCAAGCTGGTGGGAGACGGGCGAAGCCTCTGAAGGGCCCTGGACGAAGCACTCGGGTCACGGTCACCATGCCAACCCGCTGGGACTAGTACACGCATGCTTGGGCGCAAGTCCTTGGATCTGCTGCTTGCGCAAATAGGGGTCAACTCGGGCATGGCAGCCTTTATGAGACGCTCACCAGACCGTCTAAAAACATTTCTGGTTGGGGACTTGGATTGAATCTGGCTGTGATCGTCGTCCTGACAGCCACGTTAAATAATTCCTGAAGAGATGGGGGCGCTCTTAATAATCCTCCTGATCAGCCAGATCAATCGGGTGTAAGGCTCGTTGGCGTACGAGGATAAATAAGAGTGTTGTGGCTGCCTTGCTCGACGATGACTCGAGGCACAGGGGTGGGACCGGATTGCACACCTTCAGACACGCTGCTTAAACCAGATGCTCAGGGACGTTGACACAAAGAGACTACTCAAGAAGGATACAGGGGGAGGGGGGGATTCCGGTAACTGTTCGCAGTGGCAATCAACATACAATCTGCCATCCAATATACATCTCCAACAGGAGATGTTATTTTTATTTTGATTATCTAGTTGTGACAGACTTCGCTAACAACTAACAGACAGCTACAGATAGATTAAATCCTTGCTATAGTGCAATCTGTTCCAGGGTAATTCAAAAATAGAATTAATATATCATGTAGGACCTGACATTAGTTGCAACTACATCACCTAATCATTTCTGTTCCAGCCGACTGTAAGTAGTTGTGTATCATATGCGGATGTGTGTCAAGCTCAAGTAGGATTCAGTGTGGATTATAGTTTAGATCACACACACTGTAGCTCATGAGTGATGCAAGCACAAGTGAGGAGGAGTTACTAGTGGACGACCGTAGGACTACTCGCAGGACTGCCCGCAGTCGACCCTTGACATTCTTGGAGTTAGGTCCAGGAGACGAGAGAAGATTGAGGAGAGAGGCTAGAGAGAGGGCAGCGACAAGGAGAGCGAGGGCAGCTGAGGACAGTGCTAGGGCTAGAGTTACAACTAGCATCAGTGCAGCCATGGCTACCTCATCTATGACGCAACCCTCTACACAACCCTCTTCGTCAGGAGTCAGTCAGGGTGGTTCTTAGGTTCCCATTAGTCAGATTGGTCATGTGCGAGTCAACCAGTCTCCACTCACGCCGGAGGACTTAGAAATCCGGCAGACAGAAGAACTTTAGGATGAGTTACAGCGGCAGATGGACGATGTGGTAGAAAGGAGAAGGAAAGCTATGCAAAGAAAGGCTAGACTAGAGAGTAGAGCTCAGGAGCTAGGCAGACTAGAAATACTAGAAATACTAGATGAGTCAACATTAGACCCTGTTGTCCGTGTGCTGTGAGGAGCCTTACTTTCAGTGGCGGAAGCGCGAAGCGTTCAACAGGAATTGTTGGCTGATTTGGTAGCAGGCCAGAAACAAATTGTGGCTGAACTACGGGGTACTCGCCCAATAGTGAGGCCCCCACAGTTTGCTGTAGTTCCCCTTGCAGGTGCGGGTCCATCATCGATGCCGCAATGCACAGGGCAAACTTTCTCTCCCATGTTTGGCATGCCCTCCCCGGGTGGTGTAGTAACAACTAGTGGTCCGGTTCATTCAGTCTCAGCCGTACCATCTACGACAGTGGTCACTACAGTCCCACTGTCAAGCCAGACTCAGGTTAGTATGCAACGACCTGTTTCATTGGCTATGCAACCACTGCAGCAAGCACCTGGGCCCATGCAGCCTATGCAATGGATGCCCAAGATACCTCTAATGAGTCCCAAGCCTTTCTCTGGAGACAAGAAGAAGGAGGAAGACTTGGACACCTGGGTGAGGACTGTGCCTACTTATGTGAGGCACAAGCTCACACGACCAGAGTAGGAAGTTGTAGTGGCTGCCTCCTTTTTAGAGTGATCAGCAACCCGCTGGTTGAATGGCTTAGTGCAGCAACAGGGCTACGGTCAGGATTTCGATGCCTGGGCTCAGGCTCAGACATTGGAACAGTTCGTTCGGGCAGTCTACAACAGGTGGCATGACCCGCAAGGGGCTCAAAAGGCCACCGATGCTATCAACAACCTTTGTCCCCGCAGGTTCAAGGATGTTAGAGAGCTTACAGACACCGTAGAACGCCTTCTTGTGGTACCTGATGTGCGCTTTGACCAGCAGGTTCTCCTGACGGATTACCTAAGGTGCCTACCTACAGAGGTAAGGACCAAGTTGGTTGATGAGGCCTATGTCGATCAACACACCTTCGCTTCTTTTAGTAAGAAAGCTCTGGACATAGAGGCGAAGTTGGGATCTGCGCACAAGGTACCCAACGATGGTAGGAAGAGACTGCCCCAAGATTGGAAGAAAAAGGGTCAGTTAATGTTCGTTGACCACGATGGTCAAACGGCGGAGATAGACGACTACTCAGATCTTGGGGAGTTCACAGAGCACGATGGGGTTGGTGAGACTTCAGATGGTGGAGTCGTGGCACCCATCAAGGAAAAGGCTAGGGGGACCGGGAAGAAGAAGGTACGACGGTCCACGGGTCAGGTCGACCAAGGAACACCCGCATGGGTGAAGATTGGTTTAGAGTATGAGGTGTGGCATGACCGCGTTGCTAGGGGTACGTGCATGAACTGTGGCCATTATGGTCACACGTCCAGGACTTGTCGCGGCAAGAAGGTCACCACGAAGGTAGACTCACCAACGGTGGTGGGTCTATCTTTAAACCCTGGGAGTGCTTCTGCGAGCAACTCACAGGGAAACACCTCGGGCCAGTAGGAGTGTTAGCCGCTCTTACTCGCGCTGAAGTGGTAACGTTGCCTTCCCCACTTTAGGCGTTGGCCAAGGCTAGTGACCCACGCATCGCCCCGCAGACACATTCAGACCCACCGACGCTCTGTTCAAGAGATGTGTCTGAGGCCCTAGAAGAGTTAGAGACTGAGTGGTCAGGGAAGGACCCCAGGGACTCTTGGGCGATGATCAGTAGAGGTCCAAAGGGTAAGCATTTCGTGGTAGAAGTAGATGTAGGTGGCTGCAAGGTTGGCGCCTTCGCAGACATAGGCTCTACACGAAATTTCATCAGYCGTGCTTGTGTGGATAGACTGCGCTTAGGGGACGAAGTGCAGCGGCTTAGCAGAACTGTAGCTTCTACGCTAGCCAACAAGCACCAAATGGTAGTGAAAGACTATGTCAAGGACGTAGCTTGTTCCTTCTCCTATGGAGGAGGGGAAGTGATCCACAAGATCTGCCATCTCAGAAGTTGGCCAAGTCCACTTATGAGAGAGAGCTCTACGCCTTGTATAGAGCGCTAGTTCATTGGAGACACTACCTCCTAGGAAAATTCTTCTATGTGAGGTCGGACCATGAGACTTTGCGCTAGATCAAGACACAACCAGTCTTGTCGGACGCACTCAAGAGATGGATTCAAGTGATAGACATGTATGACTATCAACTTGACCCTATCAAGGGTACGTACAACAAAGTGGCTGATGCGCTATCAAGAAGGGCAGATTATCTGGGCGCGCTAGTAACTGAGTTTGGCATATGTAATGACCTCACTCGATCGTTGGTGGAAGCCTATCAGGGAGACCCAGTCATGTCAGAGATCATTCGTAGATTCAAGGCAAAGGATAAAAAAACTTTGGACGAATTTACTATGGTAGACGACTTGCTATTCCTTGATAAGGCAGGGAATAAAAGACTATGTGTTGCTAATAGCGAGTCTTTGCGTAGTTTATTTTTAGGAGAGTGTCACGATGCAACGAGTCATTTTGGCTATAAGAAGACAACAACAAACTTAGTTCAGAGATTCTGGTGGCCCTCTATGATGGCAGATGCAAAGCGATATGTTGAAACATGCCAAGTTTGCCAAAGGGACAAACCAAGGACTCAGGCTCCGCTTGGGCTCATCAAGCCCTTGCCGATTCCCGAAGGTCCTGGTCAAAGTGTGTCCATGGACTTCATGGATACCCTTGTGACCTGTAAGTCTGGAAAGAGACACATCTTCGTAATAGTGGACCGTTTTACTAAGTATGCAAGACTAATCGCTATGCCAGAAACAGCAAAAACTGACCACGTCATCAAACTGTTTATGGACAATTGGGTTCGTGATTTYGGKTTGCCTACRTCTATCGTTAGTGATAGGGATGTCAGGTTCACAAGTGAACTGTGGCAGTCAACTGCTGAGCAAATGGGCACAAAGCTCCAGATGACGTCAGGGAATCACCCTGAGTCAAATGGCCAAGCAGAACAAATGAACCGGGTAGTGCAGCACTTGCTTAGGCATTATATTAAGCCAAGCCAGGATGACTGGGACGAGAAGTTACCTCTCGTCGCCAGCCTGTACAACAATGTTGTGCACAGCACCACCGGTATGAATCCCAACCAGTTACATCTTGGTTGGAAGCCCAGATCTGCGCTTGGCTTTCTGTTACCAGAAAGACAACCTACTGCAGCACCTGACAACATAGAGTTTGCTGTCAAGTATGAGCAGATGCTGCAGCAGGCCGTTGAACACATTCAGAAGTCTCAAGATGCTATGATTGCATCTGAGAACAAACATAGACGGCCTTCTAACTTTCAGGTAGGCGAGAGAGTCTGGGTGAAATCATCTGAACTAGGACAAGAGATAGGAATCTTAAGGAAACTGATACCTCAATACTTCGGGCCCTGGGAGATCTTAGATATTGTAGGGGATCAACCGGATGGGCCTTCAAACGTGATTCGCATCCCTACACACTTACGGACCCATCCTGTTTTCCATGCCTCCAAGCTGGCACCTTTTGCTGCCACAGACCGGTTTCCCTTTCGGAGATCTATGCTGCCCCCAACCATGGATGGCGAAGTGGACATTGACCAGATCGTCGAGCATCGGATGATGCTTGTTCCTCGACCATCAGGCAGAGGGCGACCTCCTAAACCAAGAATGCAGTATCGGGTGAGTTTCAGACATCACCTCGATCCCAAGGAAGATCGCTGGTTCACACGAGAAGAACTCATGAGAACAACACCTCAAGTGATTGCAGGCTATGAAAGAGAACGGAAAGGGAAGATACCTTCAGAATAAGAAGACTTCTCAGAGGACTCACGAAGTTGAGGAGGAGGTAATGCGAGGATCAGGGTCCTCGGTAGGCCTATGGGACCCTGTCTGCAACCTTACCCGCCCTAAGTGAAGGCGAGCATGGCTTTTTGCAAAAGGCCTTCGATTGTCAATTTCATATTTGGGGTTTAGGCAGTTGCGACGCGCCAGTTGGTTGAAAGAAACACAGGCCGAGCAACAAGGACATTTCCACGGCCTACCAGGCCTTTCCAAAGAATGCAGGCCCTGGCCGTGATTCGCAGCCTCATACAGAGACAGTTGGGCGCCCAACCGAACGAGGCCCAGCAGCCCAGTAGCTGCTGCATCCAGGCAGCCTCCTGGGGCCTTCCGGAAGCTTCTGGGCCCAGGCCAAGGCAGCCAGGCTGCGCGAGAAGGCCAACTCTTTCCATAAAGGAAAGAGCCCGGCCCTGGCTGCCTCATTCAGGCACTCGCATGCTGGGCGGCAGCGCTGCTGGAGCTCATGCTCGTAGGCTGCTACTAGCGCTGAGAGGCGAGGTGCAGCACGTGCGGTCGTGCAGAGGAGGAGGGCGCTGCTGAGGGCAGCGCCATAGCCCAGCCACCATAGCTGGTGGGCTTGGAATACAGTGAAGCGCAGGGGTGGTCTTCGGGTGACAGAGAGGACAGGTGTGGGTGAAGTCAGGAGATAGGTGAAGGGTGATGATGATGATGATGATGTGAGGGCACGTACCTTGTATTGGCGATGGTCTGCATGGGCGGCATCTTCAAGTACTTCGGGCTGCTGCTGATGTCAACAATTGCATTGACTTTTTGTAGTCTGACGATGGTCTGCATGGGCGGCATCTTCAAGTACTTCGGGCTGCTGCTGATGTCAACAGTTGCATTGTCTTTTTGTAGTCTGTAGTAGCTGTGTAGGAGTAGGCTGGGCGCTGAGCGCCAAGTGTGAGTGTAAGGGAACTGGACTCTTTWGTTGAGAGGAGAGAGTGTGCTCTCCACGGACATTGGTTTTCAGTGCTACGAAACTCCATTGGTGTATTATTGGTGCAATGCTGCTATCTGGACACGGTGTGACTATTTGGCTTGCAATGTGATGGTGTGATCTGGGATTGTCATCTCGCTGTTGCTTATTTTCCTTGCAGATGTATCATGCCGCGATTTTTCGATCACGGAGGCTTTTCAGTGTCTTGTACATGATTAATTTACCGTTTCATGAACATTCTTGGTGTCGTTTACTTGATTCTGCTTCTGCCTGGGCGTGAGTGTGGTGGATGATAACTTTCACCAACCATGGGATGATATTAATGGTTAATGAATATTCAAATACAACTATGAATGATATGGACTTGATCATATTGATTTCAATGTGATCAAGTCCATGTCTTTCATAGAGCTGGGTCTGGGCCGAGCTGGATTCGAACCAGCGTAGGCAATTACCAACGGGTTTACAGTCTGTTCCCTTTAGCCACTCGGGTATCGACCCTTTCTTTGCTTTTTTATAAACCCGGAGATGAAAACTTGTTGCCGGAGTTCGTAGTACGCTAGCATAATTGCAGCATGCCTCTAGCTGCCCTGGCCTAGAGCCAGGGCTGGGCTATCAGGCTATTTTGCCTGTTCGGCCTGTGCTCATTCAGTCCAGTCCAGTCCTGCCCGGTACCACTGTCGGTACCAGTCCAGTCCAGTCAGTCCGCTGGGGGTATACCCCAGTTGCAGTCTGTTTTCAGTTCCATTCTTCCTCAGCACATTTGGAATACGTGTGTGTTGAGTCTGCGTTGGAGCTGCGCTGTCCTTTTGACGAAATCGCTGTTATTACCGTTTCATGAACATTCTTAGTGTCACTTACTCGATTCTGCTTCTGCCTAGGAGTGACTGTGGTGGATGAGAACTTTTACCAAGCATGGGAAAACCCGGAGATGAAAACTTGTTGCCAGAATTCGTAGTAAGCTAGCATAGTGGTGCATTGAGTGACTGGTCTTGGTCGCGATGAACGATAGGAATATGCAATTGATCTTGCTGCTAACCTATGTGATCTTTTTCCCTTTCCTTATTTTCCATGGAATGGCTAAGCGGCTGATTTCGCTCCTCCCATTGATCGAACAAATTGTTTATAATTTTGAGTCCTTCTATGTTTCCCTATTTGAAAACCAGTTGTGAGAAACTTCTCCTGCGAATCTTGTTAAGTCATGTAGAAAGTGAATGACATTGTCGTACTCGCTACAGTTTCGTAGTCATGTAGAAAGTGAATGACATTGTCGTACTTGCTACAGTTTCGTATGCTAAGGGGGGATCGATCCGCTCTGTATCCTTGTATCGACAATGGACATCCGAACGGCTTCCCGTAGAGTGAGGAAAGGCCCCGTGTCTTTGAATCGGACGTGCAAGAGGCTCCGGCATGGATTCACCATCCCTATATTTTTCCCAAGAAGTGACATTCTTCCGCCTTTGTTAACTCTGGTTTTGTGATATCAGATACAGTTTTTGACCGCTTTTCCCCATATTCGATCTTGTTACCATTTAATGAGCCAACAAATAGACCCTGGCCCGCTACCACCCCGCATTGGCCGCGTACCTTGTGTTCATGCTGCAGGTGAAGCGAGTATCTGAAAGAGAGAGGGTTTGAGTATGACCCACGTGGAGAAACGGAAGTAGCGGAAAGAACGGCAGGGCTGCGAATGTCTGGTTCCCACTCCCAACTCTGCCAGACGTGTAGGCAAGCCATTGCTCAGAGCAGAGATCTGGTGTACACGTCATCACCTTTGCGATCAGGGAAGCGGCGTTGGAGAGCTACGCCTAGCCATCCCGACTTTTTAGCTCTTGATGTTGGAAGTTTTGCAAGTTGCCGCGTTATTCTTGAGTGCCTTGCCTAGATCACCAACTGAAACGATACGGGAGATGCCAGTTCTGACCTGGAACTCCAAACCCTTTTGAAATTCCTGAAAATTAGTCCTTGTCACACCCCCATTTCCATGCTTTTCTTGGCCCTCTTGCACCGATCCCACTCCGAAAGGAAAGCTGCACAGTGGGTGAGGCTGTGCGTCACAGCTACTCCCATAGAGGCAGATGTTTTTACTAGGGTGGAGTAGGAGGTTAAGGCGATACCCATTTTTCTTTAGCCTTGTGGGGGAGATGTCTTTCATACATGTAGACAGCATCTAGGAGTGACATAGCCCCACCGTTACCTCCTTTGTTTGTTGGGGGGAAGTAGCCATACCCATGAGCATCAATCGATCTTATTTGAAGGTCAGACAGCATCTTGGAGTGACATAGCCCCACCGTGGGGCATGAATTCCCAAATTACCTCCTTTGTTTGTTGGGGGCAGTAGTCATACCCATGAGAATCAATCGATCTTATTTGCAGGTCAGCCACCGCCAGTTTTCTTGCCCAATGTGGCTGAGCTGGGGGGGGGAGGAAAGAAACTGTGAACGAGACCGGGGGTTAGGGTGGGCTGGTGGGAGCGCTAGGGGGTGCGGGCAGGGAAGCAGGATAGTGGGACACACTGGAAGGTGGTGGAGGGAGTGAGGTCCCTGGTTGTGTCTGTTGTGGGGATGAGGGTTCCGAATTGTTGTGGTGAGACAGCCAGTTCAACAGGGGTGGATGCAGTGGTGTGTGTTTGGGCTTTGAGCTGTCACTTGAGGGTAGGTTTTTATCCCCTCACTGCGCCGTGGTCGATTGCTGAGGGGATGCACTTCACATGCATTGTTCTTCCGTTCTTGACCTGATTCCACAACAACCCTGCAAATTGTCAACCTTACTGGAGGGGTAGCTTCGCAAAGGATCAGTAGTAGAGTCCACCATTGTCATCGGGATCCAATGGGGGCTCTGCCGCACTTCTGCAAGGAGGCCACCCGGTTGCTATGGGTGCAGCCAGAAGCCTCTGTGCTCAACTGCGGCACATAACTCTACTTGCAGCCTCTGTCTGCACCTGCAGCACTGTGGCTCGGCCCGTAGAACAGCAGTACGCCTGAGCCTCTTCTTCCTGACAAGGACTTTTGCCACATGCCATTCCACCGGAACCAGCACGGCATTTGATTTGCTTACAGCGGTCAGCCTTTTCGCCCGGAATGTCCAACCCAAAATTTTGGGGTGTGTTAACGTGGGAAACGTACTGGGTGTTTCACCACCGCTGCACCCAAAGCAAAATTGCCGAACCCCATTTTGGAACTGCCCCTGCACCTCCAAACCGTTGAGTAGTTGCACCTAGCACCAGGGGCTGCGAACTTATTTAGCCCAGTAGGCTGAACTGACTGATGACCCCGTTGACTGATTTATGAAGAAACACGAAAGGCAATACTTTTAGCGAAGCCCTTGTGGTATGGGAGGAGGATTAGGGTACAGATCTGTCTGCCCTCTCTTCTTCTTCTTCTTCTTCTTCTTCTTTTCTTTTCTTTTTTTTTGGGACAAATGCTCCAATCTATTCGTGGGGAGCCACACGTGCTGGGAACCGGGCCCAGCGTCCCATATGAATTGTACGAAGTACTACAAACATTAGAATACCGGGGCCATTATCCTCTCCATTTCAGACTCAGTAGGACTACGATTGTCTGGCCATTTAAACAGCCAGATCTGCTTTTGAAATGGCAGACAATTAGTCGCACAACTCTGCGATAAAGGAAATCAGCAAAATGCAAGTTCAACTATGCATTCACAACGGATGGAATATGATGCTGACTGATTAGAAAGGTGAACAATGTGATGAACAAAGCAAACAACGTATTCAATCTTTTCCGCAACACTGGCTGGGGTGCAGAGATGAGCATTTTTTTTTGGAATTGGCACTTCACCCACCCGCCCATAATTTTTTAAGCACCGCCCGCCCTCAAAAAAACAAAAACAAAAAATCTCAAGGCGACCCAACCCACCCGAGTGTTTTTTTGAAAATTTCCGCCCACACCCAACCCGCCCGTCACCCGCAAAAAACCTTCACCCTGACCCACCCACACCCGCAAGAACAAAATTACCCGCCCGCACCCGGTACCTAATTATTTTCCACCCGCACCCGCCCATTCCCCATTGTCTCAGTCCCTTTGAACATTCGCACGCACCATAGCAACATGACATCCTTGGACGACGCAAAACTTTGAAGCATCTCTGCCTGCAGAAATTCGAATCGCTCCACAAGTTTGAAATTGGGTAGTGAACCTAAGGCTTGCCACTTGCTGTGGTTAGGTCCAATCCCCGCTGTTTTAATAGGAGTGAGCATCCCATTGTCTGGGCCGTGGTCCAGCTGCCACCAGTAGAGCATGACACATTTTTTCAAGGAGGACCCCAAATTTTTAATTGCCACTAGCGCGACTCTTTTTTTCAAGAACGATAACTTTTTTTCCCAGGGCCCCCAGGGTGGAGACTTTCCGTTTCCTGGGCCTCCAACCTTTGAAGTCCACAGATGGACCGACGTTTGAAGTCCACAGATGGACCGCAGCTGGGAAATATGTATAAGAGGGGGTGGGGGGTGGGGGGTCGGGGGGAGGGTTCTTATGGGTTGTCCTGGGTCTGTGGGTCGGGTGACCCAGGCCTAGCGTTCACCCGCTTGTCACCCATCCATTCGGGTGACCCTGGCCTGACATTGACCCGCCCGTCACCCACCCAGGCTTGCTCGCCTTGACCCACCCTCATCCTACCCATGCCAGCTTATCAAGACCCACACCTGACCCAATGCCTCGTGGGTGGGGTGGGTGCGGGTGGGTGTGGGTCTGGGTACCCGTTGCTCATCTCTGTTGGGGTGTACACCAGGGGGAGGGGCATGGGTTCAGTGGTGGGAGAGAGCAAGGACCGCAAACCACCTCTCCCTTTTGAGGGTTCGACCAAATGGGACTCGTCTTGGACTCTCAAACCCTGTGATGACTTCAGGAACACTTTTCCCATGCACAAAGCACTTGTGGAGCTCTTCTCCTTTGGCTTCAAGTAACGTGAAATCGTGGGGGATTGCTGGAAATATCAGCAGCAGGCTTGGTAAAGCTTTTCAGGTGGTACGAAAAAGGCTGAAGAGGCCCCTCATTGCTTGGAAACAAAGTAGGCATAAAGATTCAACTGTGAAGGTGGGCATTCAGATAATCCTTTGGCTTGGGGGAACGGTAATCAATGCTGTTTGCCTAGAGTACGTACGGGGACGGGGGGGGCAGGACACAAGTGACTTGTTCTCACTATATATGGGACATTGGGCAGGTGCTGCTCCCCACCAATAGAGCAGAGTAATCGATAACGGCAAGACAACAATTCAAGGAGTGCTCGTATCACCTTTGGCAATGGCGACTTTGTAAAATGATGCTCCAATCAAAATAAAATATAAAAAAAACATCACTGTTCAGCAAAGATGGGTAGGAAGCATGAGTTCATGCCTTTTGGAACAAAGATTATGTAGATCCACAAGGGCAATCAGAATGAGAAGCAATCATGCCTTTTTAAAATAAATGCTGCTATAACCGAACAAAAATCAGGGACAAAACAGAGGAAACCAAACAATGGCTGCAGCTGCAAATGATAACAACAGAGCTAGTTGGCGAGAAAAAAGAGGGAGAGGGGAGAAGGAGAAATAACCGCAAAAGGAGAAGGAGGAGGTCACATACTATACGTCCGTCATCAAATATCGTCCTATCGACAGTGGAGAGCTGTGCACACAAACTGTGAAAGTAAGCTTGTGTGCGCATCAGCAGCGCATGAACATGCACAAGGCTGAGAGAGAGAGAGAGAGAGAGAGAGAGAGAGAGAGAGAGAGAGAGAGAGAGAGAGAGAGAGAGAGAGAGAGAGAGAGAGAGAGAGAGAG
>BFEA01000607.1:131858-148932 GCA_003427395.1 Chara braunii | reverse complement strand
GGAGGGACGAGGGGGGCAGCGAGAGAGGTTTCTTTCTGAAGAGGTCGCATGCAAGGTAGACAGCCAGAAGTTGGCAGACTCTGAACAATACTGTAGACAAGGACAGGTGCAGGTGGAGGAGAGAGGAAGAAGAGGTAGGTAGCATGTACTAGGCAGTGGGCGACCCTACACAACCTACGTTGAAAGGGGGTGAGAAAGAAAATTTTGGAGGACTAGAAGAATGCGACCATAGTATGTATGGAGTTCTGAAGCTTTGGCGGAAAAAAAACACGGCTGCGCATTCTGAAGCAAGAATGATGTAAATCAAACACCCAGGTCTTCATAAAAAGTAGTCGGGTGTGCGCCTTGTCACATCTGGTTCCCCGCGTCGTGGTGCTGGTTCAAACTGAATGAATGTGTGCCCCATATTATCGTCCACTTCAAGAATAGCTGCCGTGTTCCCGAAAAAAGTGAACTGAAACTGACATGAGTACCGAAAAAACAGTGAACTGTACTTTGTCGACCTGCCACCTCTTCATCCGTGAGCTGCCCCCTGAACTTCATTCATTTTGTCCCTGGAGAGCCCCTGTTCCTTCCCATCTTTCTCCCCCGTACCAGTCTACTCCTACTAGGCAATTTGCCGGGGGGAGCAGGAATCCGGAAATTCATCACAGTGCCGCATTGGAATTGAACCGTCCTGCTTGGTCCCGTCGTGAAAGATGAGTCGATGCTCCATGCCCTGCACCTTCCCTTGTCCTCTTCCTTCCCCATTCCATTCCACCTTACCTATCTTCCCCCCTGATTCCCCCCCAAGCCAGCATTTGTTGAATTCTTGTATTCGTTCTTGATCTCACTTTTTGCCAGCATTTGTTGAATTCTTGTATTCGTTGCTTGATCTCACTTTGTGTGTGCAAGTGGCATATTTGTGCTTGGACTTCTTCCCATTGTGTTGTTAAGTTCGTGTGGATTTGTTGCTGTATGTTTTCTGTAAATTCCGGTCCCTCTAACCTCACGCCTTCCATCTCATAGGTGCAGCGGTGTCTCCACAGTGCCCATAGTATTGCTCTGCGAACCCAGTTTAAACCACTAAGGAGACTGAAAGAAGGGCCACCACTCGAGACACAGGCTTACCCTGAAATAGTGCTTAGAAGTTGATACCTTGCCAGGGCTGCTGAGAAGGCTGGGAATGAGACAGATATATGTCCTGCAGTCTGTGTTGCCGAGCTAAGCTCTGTCTCAGGGTTGAAGGATTAAGGGCCTCAAAAGATTTAGGGAAAACGGGTTTAGGGGTTTGCAGCTCGATGGTAGAGGAACGACTGAAGGGCCTGGAAGAGTTTGGTGGAATAGCTTCAGGGGTTTGCAGCTCGACGGCCCGATTGCTGGGCTGTGGAGGCAACCCCCTGGACATAACTTCTGTGTGATTTCTGAAATTTGTAAAAGGGGACGCTGGGGCCGTTTCCCAGCAGGTGCGGCTCCCCACTAATAGATGGAGTCTCCCTGGGAGTAGCTTGAGATGTCTGCTCCTACCCGCATCTCAAACTGCCTCCGGGGATTGTTCTGCTTTCAAAAAAAATGAAAGAGCACCCCGCCCTGTCGTGGACACTGTCATGGCAGCATGACCCCATGCAGGGACTGCCATGTCAGCATGCCGGCGTGTGGGATCATGACTAAGCGAGGTCATTGGACAAGCAATGACGACGGGCATTGATGGAAAATGGCTCTGTGCCTTGATCCAGCAGTGTGGCAGGCTCACATGAGGAGAGAGGGAGGGAACTTTCTCGAAGTAGAGGGTCTTCACGAGGGAACGCTGCACTTGTCTATTGCGGAGCGGATCGCCCTCTTGCGGGGAGTTGGAGGTGTCCAGCAGCCATAGAATACCTCACGACTGTGTTCAGCAAAGCGTCAGTGGACTACAGTAGCTGCGTCATCATCAAGCGGCAGGTCAGCAGTAGTATCTATTTTTATCAAGGATACTATAATCAAGAACATGAAGGGTCATCATCATCATCATCATCATCATCATCATCATCAGCATCAGCATCATCATCAGCATCAGCATCAGCATCAGCATCAGCATCTGTGTCAATGATGGGCGTGAGTAATGGAGGTTGGGAAATAGACAAAACGGGGTAGGATAACAACCTCCCATTTTTCTTTGCACCCCTCTTTCACCCTTCTTTTACTTCTTGGAATTTGTCCCTCCTCCCTAATACCCTCCAGCTTCATCTCTCTATTCCTCTCCTCATAAACCTTCTTCTTCTTCTCTGCCCACTTTCTTTCTTTCTTCACTCCTTGACTCTGCTTTCCCCTCTGGTGCTCTGCTTTGCTCCGCTTTCCTTTTTTTCGGGGAAGCAATTGGGAGAAGTTGGGAAATGACGGGGGCTAGTGGGGAAGGCTGTGGGACGGGGTGGGAGATGGAGACGGAAAGGGGAAGAGGTTGTGGGAGAGGGAGAGGGGGTTACAAGTTTCCTGGGAGAAAGGGTCACCGTGGTGGTGGGGGGTGTAGCTCACGTTTTTCTTGATTGAACTTTCTGGCCTTTTTTCCATTTCTATTCCCTTCGTTAATACTATTATATCCTTCAATCATTGGCGAAATTCCTCATTGGCAGGCTCTCTGGTTGGTGGCATCGCCGATTGGCGGACTTGCTGAGTGGCGGCCTTGTTTCCCTAGTTATCACCTCATCAACTAATCACCATCAGATCGTCTAATCATCATACTAAATACCTACCCTAATCATCATCACAATTATAATTGAATTATCAACCTAATTAAATGTCCATACTAAATTCTTGATATATTCCCAGATATCCCCTATTCATCGTAATTCTCAACTCCCGATCCTCACTATTAACTAACCTGGATGGTATTCTTTAAAACCTAAACTAGTAATTATTTAATTTCTGCAATCTTTTAATATGTGTCTAGATTCTAGACTTATCATGTCTTTATCTTCTCTGCATTGGCTACCATAGCAGTTTTATTCCAAATTCTATTTCATAATCTCTAGAAATCTGCTCTTCAAAATTACTCCGGAGTCCGAGTAAATTTCTTCAGTTCATCATCTCCAAAAATCTGATTTTCTAAATTTCTCCAGCGTTAATTTTTCAAGTATGACATTCTAGTCTTTTTCCTGGTGCGTCATTGCAACTATTGATTACCTCTTATTCTCCTCCTCTTCGTGCATCAATGGCTTTTTTTTTCTGACGGAAGGTGGGTTGGTGTATCACGGGAGAGCTCCACTCTGCAGGGGCGTCACAAGGAGGGAAGTGAAGTCCTGGAGGGGGTGTGGGCAGATTTAGGGGGGTGCTCTATTCTGGGGCTGGGATGGATGTACACATCCCAGCGGGGCAGATTAGGGTAAAGGGTGGGCAGAGGCACACTTTGGGAGGGAACTGTATGCCTTTGTAGGGTCCGAGGGGGAATGTGGGTCTGTCCCGAGTTGGGGCTGAGAGGGGCTGTCTGCAATCTGGGCAATCCGTTTCGGTGGAGGCAGCGTTGGGATAGGTTGGGAAGTAGCGGGGGGGGTGGGGCGAGCGGGGAGATTGTAACCTGGACTACGTATCTGACTGGGAGACAGATGACTGTGTTTAAAGCCCTCTTATATAGGACTCAGGAGTTAAGAGATGGTGGAACCCTGGCTGACGCCTGCGAAGTTGTTGTGTTTTGGGCTCTTGGTCTGCCGATGCCAGAACAACGCTGGGCCGGTGCTGGGGCATAGCCCTGTGAACTGTTAGTACAGGAGTGTGAGGCCTGGTGGAGAGATCTGGGGATCAGTCGAGGGAGGAAGGCAATCCAGTGGCGAGCTGGGGGGGGCTGCCATGACAACCTAAGGAGCCGGGTATAGTCCTGGTGGTGAGAACACGAGAGCTATGGCTGGTATTGGTTAGGAAGATATAATTGTCTCTGGGGTGCTGTGTCTGGTAAAGGGGGAGGCTACAAGTTGCTCACGGATTGTGAGGCCAGGTTTTGTTGATGTACTACAACTTTCTATAGGTTTTTCACAGATTAGCACCATCATCATCATCTTATTGTTAGTTCCTTATCATCAGTATCTTCACCATCATCATTCAGAGGCAGTAGCTAAGTTCACAAGGTACACTAGGCCCAGTTCCCAGCACGTACTGATCTACCAATTCAATGTTGTATCTCAGGGGACGCTGGACCCGCTTTCCAGCAGGTTTAGCTCCCCACCAATAGACTGGAGCCCCTTGCAAGATAGGTAGGAGTATATGCACTCATCATCACTCGTATCTGTTGTCGCAGGTGGAATTTTCTTTAAAAAAAACAAGAAAAAAAGGTTGCAGAGCAACCTCAACCCCTAGTGCCCCTCTGGTAGGCTGAGGACACTCTGCAGTGATCTCCAAGAGATGGTGTCGGACCAAATACCCTTACAAGGGTATTTGGCCATGTTTTTGCAAACGACACAGCGACGACATCGGCTACCAAGACAGGGCTGGTCCGAAGTTCAAGGCGCGTGCATTTTTCGCATGACACTTTTAAACGATCTCCTCGACCATTGATGTCGGGGCAAATCGGTGAGAAAATTTAGTTAAGTATGCGCGCGCGTTATTGAGACGCGCGCTTTGATGGTTAGGGTCAATGGTAATACCCTTCGACCAGAAAGGTCCAGGGGTCAATTGGGTTAGTGTTGTGTCGGGTACGTCTACGACACGCACTGAGACTTAAGCATCGGTACATTAGTCAGGATAAATTAATATATGCCCCGACCATACGGCCAGGGCAATTAAAAGTGTGCGATTATCTAGTTTGCAGTAGCGCCCGGATTGCTAGCACTGGCTCGAGTGATACCTCTGACCTTACTCGTATACCGCAAGTGAGGTTGAGACTCTCGCTCGGCATCCCATGTGTAGGGAGGGATTGCCTCTTAGACAGTGACTTCCTGACCCTATGGTCACCCAAGCAACCGGTGTTTCCTCCATCTTGGAAGAAAACATCATTGCGAGCCATTGTATCATCCGCATACGCCTTAGACTCAGGCTATTTGGACTGGTACCCGCCTATCTACCGGTACAAGGCATCTAAAAATGCCAACTTTTCTCTTTTTCTGCTCAGCCTCGAGTACCCGGCACGTCCACCTCTACTTGGTGTGGTACCGACTTACTGCTACTTGAGTGTTTTCCGTAGCTCTTAAGTGTCGCGGGCCTCTTTCCTCGCCACTTGAGTGTTTTTTCCCACTGCAACCCTCGAGGTCACGGTCACAGGTAAGTACCGGCCCTTCGGGCCTTCCGATCAACCAAATGTCCTTATGGGTCACACACACACTCAAGCCGACAAGCGCTCAGATAGGCACGCAGACCAGCAAGCGTGCACACACACACAGATTTAGAAATGGGCTCGGGCCACTAGGTGCACCGAGCCCCACTACTAATATATATTTGAGCAGCTCTTCTTCAAATTGAAGTAGGAGCTAGCTCAATACGTTTTGGGGTAGACTATTAGACAAGAGACACAAGGATCGAGTCCACCCGACCCGACCTTGAGCTAGCTCCTTTTGATAGGGAGGCTCTACTTTTGTTTTATCCGGTTTCGAACGGTAGGGGCTTGAACCCGCGACCTTAAAAGTGGAGTTAGTCGAAGTTAGTTGGTTAGTTGGAACCAAGTTTAGCAAGGGTACGACACTTGGCATGTATTGGTAGTTAGTTCAACTTAGTTGTTAGATTATTTTCCTTTTTTCTTATTTTCCTTTTTATTCGTTTTTAGACTTTTAGTTAATTTCGTGTTCTTTTTATTTTCTTTATTTTTAATTAAATTCTTTTTTTTTTTCCGATCTCGAAAGTTAAGATTAATGAATCTGCCTCTGAAACCAGAGCAGATTCAATTAGAGGGGGGTTAAATCGAAATACGTAGTGACGTGCTCGGAAAACATTGTGATCGCACGGGCGCAGGTGGCAGGCAAATCGCGAAGGCGCACCTTGCGGGCAAACACACTGAGCCGATTGTGGGTGTACGTGTCGAGGAGGGAGATGACAAGCAGGCAGTCACGTGCAGGAGCCGGAGTGCGACCACGATGACAATGGCGGAGACACGCATGCGAAAGGGTGGAGATGGAGGTGAAGGGGACTCGGAAGGCGGAGACATACGTGGGCTGAGCGTGGAAAGGAGACAATCACGACGAGGACAACCAACTACGCGCACGATGGAAATGGCGATGGGGTAAGAGCACATCAGGCAAAGAAAATGACGCGCGAAGAAGAAGAAGAAGAAGAAGAAGAAGAAGAAGAAAAAGAAAAAGAAAAAGAAAAAGAAAAAGAAAAAGAGGGGAAATGAGAGTAACCTCGACCCTCTTTCTACTACTTACCATATCCGAGGGTAGAGACTAGTGGTTTGTGCGATGCATCTGTCGATGGCGTCATGATGTCGGGCCTGTCACCGCCCGACTTGTTGAAGTGTGCGGTTCTACTCGTCTTGTCCCCTTGCTGTGATCTCGGTGTGCGGAGCAATGAACTGTCGACTACGACGACGACGGCGACGAAAGAGAGGGGGCAGGTAAGTCTACGATCACACGACTTGCTTTATGGTACTTCCATCAATAGGATGGGCAAAATCGAATGAATCTACAACGAAAATATGGAAACATACATTGCTCACGCGTGCGTGTGTGTGTGCATCTGTGTACGGGCAAGTGAATGTGTGTGTGTATGTGTGCGTGTGAGAGAGAGAGAGACGGTTTTAAGACTTGCCCGTATACTTGTTGCAGTGAGATTCGTCAAGGATGGGCAAAATTACATGCTTGCGATATGAACCTGACCCAAAAGGCACACCAGGCTCGTTCATTGTAATTTATCATGTACTACCTCTGCTGTGGTCCTTGACCGCTAAGTGTGAAAGCCCGATGAAATGAAGTGCTCCGCTCGCTACACGTGTCCGACTCGGCCATAATATCATTGTTCTAATATTCTGCCTCTTTATATGTAATTTACCATATATCGTCAAACAAAACTGTCTGGTAAACCATTAGTCTAGAGAGGCAGAAGAGGACAACAAGCAATGGGTTGTGACATATTATTTCGTCGGAGTTTCACCGACGTATCAGGAGGTTGAAGCCTATGTATATATATATCATATACATAGATATACGTAGCTGCCAGGTAAAGCGTAGACGGAGAGAGAGAGAGGGGGACAACAAATGAGAGACTGTGACAAACTGTTCTGTCGGAGTTTCGTTGACTCATCATACACACACACACACGCACACAATAAGAGAGAGATGGAGACATGTGTGACTCACCTGGGCGACAAAGCTGGAAGTTCGCTCCTGCAACGAGCATCAGAGAGTCACCATCTTTGCTGACCGGTATTTGTGTGTTTCTTTAGTCTCAAGTGTGCGTGCGTGTGTCGCGTGCGTGAGTGTGTAGGTGTGTGTGCCAGTGTGTGTGTGTGTGTGTGTGTGTGTGTGTGTGTAAGAGATTCTTATGTCGAGGCAATCATGAGCAGGACAAGGTGATCCCAAGAGTAGCCTGACTCTCCTTAATCCAACTAAGGACGAGAGGAGGATTGGGGATTCTAGATCCAACTCTTCAATATCAGGGTTTATCATTGCAATGGATTAAGAAATTAATATTATCTACATACAAACCCTGACAGGTGCTAGTATTTGAAAAAATTCGTAGGTTAGCTCCCTTGTGTCCAGAGGATACACACCCCCTCACTTGGACTGAGCATCGTTATTGGACTATTCCCAAGACGCAGTCTCATACCAGAGAAAAAAGGGGTACGCGGGGCCGCCAGAACTGATCTTACCCTGGATAATATGTGGACTTCCTTATTGAAGACATGGAGATGCCCTCCGTTGCCAAACAGGCCCTTTCCTTCTCGATATGAGGAGATATTGAGGCAACCTCTTTTTGGCAATAGATGGATTACAGACTTGAATAACTACATTTTTAATAGTTCAATTCCTCCTTGGTCTTTGTGAGTTAAAAGGGGGATACTCAGAATTAAAAATTTATGGAATTCAGAGACCAACTGAGATCTATACTAAGATATGCCCATCACTTATCTTCAAATCTAGATCATATTAGTTTTTCCATCCCGTTAGCCTGGGTACATATTTTGAGAAAAGGGCCAAAGATCAAGGAGGGAGATTGGGTGATAGGAGTCCAGCCTAATGGGCAACAGATGGCGGGACAAGTGATTCATCTAACTCCACAAGGAGCTATGGTGGGCG
Organism: Chara braunii; assembly: GCA_003427395.1. Taxonomy (NCBI): domain Eukaryota; kingdom Viridiplantae; phylum Streptophyta; class Charophyceae; order Charales; family Characeae; genus Chara; species Chara braunii. The sequence continues at coordinate 140,764 of BFEA01000607.1, read as the reverse complement.
TGGTTAAAATCAACAAGGACCATCTTATATCACCCTCTCCTTCAAACATGGTAATTTTTTTCCCGATCATCTATATTTATTGTATTAAAGTTTTCTTTGTCTCTCATAGTAAAGGTTGGCAGACTTATAATCCTCAACTACCTATCCCAGATCTCCCATTCGACCCAGAAGAATGGATATGGCAGACCAACAAGATAGGTAAGCCACGTACCTTGCAAAATATGTCGGTCAAAGCGGTATACCGTATGATCCGCCCTAAGATGAATATTATAGTTGTACCGCATGAACGATGGGCAAGACACATCAATGTTGACATAAACTTGCTCAAACCTGTAAAATTCTTCAAAAACATTAAAAAACGACCGACGAAATTTGGATCCTTGCAATGACAGATAGCCCACCGCTGCCTGCCCACCAATGATTGGCTGATTGATCACTCATCATTGGAACAACAGGGTTTGGCGTTAACATGGTGTACAACCTGTCTGTCCGCTTTTCCTAGCAAAAAAAACAGGGAAACCATTGAACACATATTTATGCAATGCCCGGGCTCAATCCTTTTATGGAGAAGATGGGATTGTACTTGGAGGGATCTAACAGGTATAGACTGACCTTGGGATTGGAAAACCATTTTGCTAGGGCATTGGGGACCCCTAGAGCTCACTTTATCAAATTTTCAAAATAATCTTTTCGAAATTGGCCGTAAGGCAATGCTATGGGTTTTATGGTATAAAAGATGTGTTAGAGAATATGAGAAGGTGAGCCTAGATGACCATGAGATACAAGAGCTTATTGTTAAATTTAGACAAATAAAAATCAGAGCAAAGTGGAATGGAATTAAAGTTAAGTTGCAAAACCTTCATAAAAAAAAGACATTCAACAAACTATTAAAAAAATTAACCCGGACTGGCTGGGGGGCGCTGCAGGGAGGGGCTTGGGTGAGGTAAAATGGCCAGGGGAAGAAGAGATAGGAGGATCTATAAAAAAAGACTTCCATCTCATCTTTCGATGGTTCAAACTTCATCCAGGAGCCTTTCTCAGATCTCCGATTTTTTTTTCAGACCCATTCCCTCCGTTTGAGCTTGCTATGGTAGAAATACAATGGTAACGCACAGAGACAGGATAGCTTGATTGAGAGGTTCTATCTGGCGGTCCTAATGGAATGGGGAGAAGGTTAACGACAATTGTATTGTTCATCACCACTTCAGGACACCCTTCACCACTTCAGGATGCAACCTCTTTAAACAGGTGGTTTTCAAGGTCTTCGGACCTTTCACCACTTCAGGATGCTACCTGCCTAAACAGGTTGTTTTCAGGGGCTTCAGACCTTTCACCATTTCAGGACCATTCAGGATTTTCAGACTGGTCAAAACTCTCACTTCACCACTTAAGGATGCATCCTGCCTAAACAAGTGGTTTTCAAGGTCTTCGGAACTTTCACCACTTTAGGACCATTCAGGATTTTCAGACTGCCCAAGACGCTCACTTCAGAATTTTCATTCATGAATTTTCAGCTACCCATTAACCGCTTATGATGGACTGAAGAGGCTTCCCTTTCCCTGTTTTTCTTCTTGAGTACCTCTTGCACTGCTAAGTCAATCCCCTGGAATACAGGGCAATCAATGCTGGCAGGGATACATGCTCTACATTGATCAAAGTTTGGTTTTGGTTCTTCATTCACTATGATGTACGAGGGACGTCAGACCTGTTTTCCAGCAGGTGACGCTTCCCACCAATAGATGGAGCAGCCCATCAGGCAAAGCTTCAATTCCGGAGATTCTCTTACCACCACCGGGATAGAGGCCTTGCACAAGGGCTTTTATTAAAAAAAAAAAGAAAAAAAAAAGAGAGAGAGGTCGTGGAGAAAGGAGAAGGGGCGAGATCAAGGAGGAGCGTACCTATGAACATGTCTAATTGGGTGCAGCTATCACCCAACTCCAGTTACTTTGTTGGTCTTGAACCTGCCTTGATCGGGGCTAGATTCGTGCGCACGGTGCATGAGGTCATAGCCACGTGGCGGAAGAAGTAGAAGGAAGAAGAAGAAGAAGGAGGAGAAGAAGAAGAAGAATAAGAAGAAGATGAAGAAGAAGAAGAAGAAGAAGAAGAAGAAGAAGAAGACTTACCTGGCACTGCTATCGATGATGACGATGTTCAAGCGTAGATTTTGGGAGCTTGTGCTTGAGATACGAGGGACTCTCTACACATGCTGGATGGACGACGGCGTCGTGAGATCAGTCTGCACCCGCTACTTACCATATGCGAGGTCGGAGTCATGCGGGACGCATGATGCATCCGCCAATGGCTTTGTGAGGTTGGGGTTGTCGTCTGCCCGACTTGTTGGAATACGTGCTTGTGCCAGTCGTTTCCCCATGTTGTTGTCTCGGTATGCTGCGCACCGTGACAGGTTGTGTTGTTGTGCGGAGGGAGAATGAGAGAGAACAGGCGAGTCTTCTATCTCGCGGCTGTCTCATGGTACTTCGAACGATAAGATGAACAAATTCGAATGAATCTACCGCTAGAACATGGAAAAATGCATTAATGCACTTGTGGGTGTGTGTGCCTGCGTGCATGTGTGCGGGTGTGTGTGCTTGTTTGTGCATGTAAGAGAGAGAGAGAGAGATAACTCATATTACACACTAATATAACATACATCTATTTGACAAACCAGACATGCCCACATATCGAGGCATATTAGGAACACCCACACACCCACACACAGACACACATACAAGCAAAAGACAGAGAGATAATGAGACGAGTGCATGCTTCGACAGACAACCGGTGTAAGGCGCTTGCTGCCAGTTAGAAAACACAGTACACCTTCCCTGCGGTTAGGAACGTATCGGACCGGAAAGATAGCTTTTATGTATTCTTTGTTGTTATTATTATAATTATTTTTATTGTTATTATTGTTCTCCTTCCTTTACCATTTGTCCTAATGTGATCGCTATCGCGATCATAGACGTGCATGTGAATCTTCACCGTGCCAGAATCATGATCAGGTTCACACATGCAGGCCTGGAGCAAGGCCAAATGCAAGTAGGGCCATTTAGGCGGAAGGAAGGAGAAGATGAAAGGAGAAAGTAAGACCCTGAAAGAGAGGCAGATGGAAGGGTGAACGGAAGAAGACGAGCCGCGTTGGGTGAAAGAAGGGAAATACACAGTGCAATGTAAGGAGAGTTAACATATAGTGAGAGCAGAGAATATGCAAGCAGAACGAGGAAGAGAAAACATAAAGAAGGGAGAGCATCGTGGAAGAGGTGAGGCTCGCGAGCACAAAGAGAGAGACACAGTCACACACATGGACATTGTGACACACACAGTCACACACGCACAGACACAGTGACAAGGACACAGTCACACACACAGACACTGTGACACGCACACAGTCACACACACACAGACAATGTGACACGGGCACAGTCACACACACACAAACATTGTGACACACAGTAAAACACACAAATACACAGTCACGCAGATACAAGGTGACACAGATACACAGTCACGCAAATACAAGGTGACACAGATACACAGTCACAAAGATACACAAGTGACACAGGGACTTAGTGACACAGACACACGCACACTAACTATACTAACTGGCAGCTATGGGCCTATGGTTGCGGCCTACTTCCTATCACTAACACAAGCGGCTATGGCCACGTCTTCCTCCTCTTAGCCCGCTTCCTTTTCGGCCACCTGCGGACCTTCGTACACAAGATGCTTCGACGGCGCTCAACACGAGTCACTGACAAAATGAATGAATGACTTGACGCTGTCTCTTTATTTAGACTCCGGATTGTCAAGGGTTTACCTTTGGACCCTGGGCCCGGGCTGCACACAGTCCCACGTGGTACTTGCAGACTTGACAAAGTGCGACTGGGACCAGGTACCACTGACTGGGTTGGGCTAGACAACCACTTGCCGACTTGCCTACGGACTGCCTACTTGGACTCACGAAAGTTCACTTCCAGATCTTCTGGAAGACGGCAGACTTGACCTTTTGACATTGTAGCAACCGCGACTTATGCTACAGCTGGGACTCCTAAGGCTCAGACACACAGTGGAAACACACCCAAACACAGTAAAACACAGTGACATACAGAAACACACAGTGACACAGGCACACAATGCACTATGACACACGCGGAGAAATACACATACAGACAGAGAGTGAGACAGAGAGAGAGATAAAGAGAAAGAAGGAGAAAGATACGTACTTGGTATGTGTGGGAGGTCGACTATGGTATTAACGTCGTGCACATTGGTCTTCAAAGTCGAAGTGAGCCTGTTGTGTGAATACAATTGTGAAAGGATAAGGCAAATAATGTAGGTTGGGCGTGGGGCGCCAGATAGAGAGGAGCTACATTGGATAGTGTGTAGGTGTGGCCTGAGGGCTTGAACATTGGCTGAAAATTTCATTGTATTGCTCTTATTTGGATGGAATCTCAGTGCATTTGGGCTCTCTGCTTGAACGTGACTACTTAGGTATCTGTGTGATTTCGCAATTTGCCTTTCAGTATATCGTTCTCACTCTTATTCCTTGTATATCTGTCTTTAAGAATTTTTATTTATTTTATTTTGTTTTCTTTATCACCGATTGTAGCAGTGAGTTGACCGAAATCCGATGTACCACGGGTAAGCAGTGTTGTCCGCAGCCAATTGCGTGAGCAATGCAACGCACAGCCAATCAAGTGAGTGGCACTATGCACAGTTAATCAAGTGAGTCAATGCTGCGCACAACCGATCGAGAGAGCGAGTGCTATGTTGCCAAACGAGTGAGCGGGTGTTATTCGCAGCCAATCAAATGATTGGATGCAACAGGCTGTGTTGGATTGTGTGGTACGGTCGCAGCTTGCCGTCGGAACTGGCCTATGGAAGGGGAGTTCACCTACAGTCCAAAGAGCCGAACTTTGCGGCGTTTCGGTAGTTGTTCATCTCACGTCCTATGATTGTTCATAGTTTTTCGGTAAGCTGGTCGGTGCAATGTGCCATGTGGCTTCCACCATCACTCCTCACGATTGCTTGTCATGCCCTCTACCTGGCAGATCCTGCAAGTAGTCGTATGATAAACTATGTTCATCTAACTGTGGACACTTTGCACTATGACTTGTCGAGTCGACTGTGAATACACTTGTATCCTCCTTAACACTATGATTTGACAGAAAAAGGCTGGGTATATGAATCTAAGGCGAACTTGAGTATGGAGGCAAGTAGCGCTGAAGTGGGCGAGGTCTTTTCTCTCCTCTTACCATCATATATACCCTTGCATCAGGCTGTACGTATTGCCCCGGATTACTATGCATGCATTTATGCCTGAATATATGAATCTGCAACTTTCTTTCTGATTAAGCCCGAGTTAGGGAAAATTCTATGCACGTATAAGCAATGGTTGGAATGAGTTTATCCTTCTTTTAGTGCAAATGCATGATGTAATGCAAATCCCGCCGCTGTTGTTCTCACTGTTTGAGGGCTGGTCGATATGAATTGTGTATGGCTAACTGTTTCCGAAAACACATGGTGAGAATGAGAAACTCTCGTATGGGCTGTCTCATCGTGTGTATGTTTATTTTTTGGTAGATGAGGTAGCGGGAATGTAGACTCCGTGAAGTCTTGTCCTGCTTGATAGGATCTTCTAACATTGACGAGGGTTGGGATTATTGCAGAAGTTATTGATTTACGTATGGTTATGTATGCTTGGGATTATTGATTGGCTAGCCTAGGATGTGTGTATGTATCCTTGTCAAAACACTTCGACTAGCACTCACCTTCTCTAAGTTAGACTGACTCAAGTCAAAAGTCAGTCGAAGGTCTTCTGAGAAATGCGTAATGAGGTGAGAGTTCCCGTGTGAACTTCCTCATTAGGTGTTTTATTGAGTCATTGGGATGCGGTCCTATGTGGCTTCCTCTCTGACTCTAAGACTTCCGATTAACCTAAGACAAAGGGGGTTTTCTAAAGAAGTAAACTAGCGGGGGTAATAAGAGGAGTAAGGTCCCGAGAGACCCGCTTTATTACCGGAATCTGCTTTAAGTAAGGAAGGTGGTAATAAAAGGAGCGAGACCCCGGGAGGTCTACTCTATTATCAACCAACACCAAGGTATGGTGATAGGAGGAGCAAGGTTCTGTGAGACCTGCCCTATCGCCGACAAATCCTTGCAAAGGGGGATGGTACTGAGAGGAGTAGATCCCGTGAGATCTACCCTATTACCAAGTGACGTCACACACTGATAAGAGAAGCGAGACCCCGTGCGGTCCGCCTTATCACTTCATTGCCTTTGAAGGAAAGAAAAGAAGGGCGAGGGTGAGGATCCCGTGTGATCTACCTTACTATGACAACTCTTATGATATGGTTCACTAAGGTGATTCTACTAACTTACTAAGCTATTGATATGGTTCACTATCTGATTCTACTAAGGTGGAGGTAGAAGGAATGTGGTCCCGTGTGACCTGTCCTGCTACCTTAATCTATTGATTGATGTCAATCTTATGATTCTATTCCATATGAGATTGACGATATTTTGTCTGTGTATGTCTGAAGAGGGAAGTTTTGGCGATGCTAGCTCTATACAGCTATCTCTAGATTGGTCTGATAAGAAGTTAGAAAAGCTATTAGAGGAAGTTTTGCCGATGTAATATTATTCTCAACTAAATTGAAGTTCAATATATTGAACTTCATATAGGGCTGTATCAATAGGTAGGAGTGTTGAGACTGTATCGAGATGTGTGTGATTGCAGGTCAACTTGATCAAGGAAACTCGTTATGAATCTATACAATCTACATGTTGTTACCTTATGGTAACAGGTTGGTTCGCCAACTCAACCCTCACTCACACTCTACACCCACCCTTTGCATCGACCTTTGCACTGAAAGACATTTATAATTTTCGGGTCATTGTCTAAAGAGTCTATGTTTGGTAAAAAAAAACCCTTGAAATGACTAAAATCAGATACGACTGAATGACTAAGTCGGAAAAAGAGGATGTTTGACTGAAAGGCTTGAAAGCGTGAGTGTAATAAGGGTGAATGTGAATAAAAGGTTGACTGCGTTAGAATTGTGTAATGTGATTGATTTTTGTTTGCAGGTCAGTGAAAAGACCAACCACACTATTTACTGCAACCCCATTGAGAAACTTACGTTGTCTTGGGCCTTGATCCAGACATTTCGTCAACGCGCGATTTTATACACTTGGTTTGAGTACCCAATTTTGTGCTTTTCCTTGAATTATAAGCAGATTATGCGAAAAGCCTTATTCATTTTATGTTCATTTCATCTATACATATTTGAAAGATCAATGACCTGTGTTTTTCCTTCTCTAATGAATTCGGACTGTTCACGTGAAAATGTTAAGTGTATGTGACATCTCCTTGGCTAATTATTTAGCCTTATTTCATTTCATATGCATGTGTGACATAACAAAGGGTTTTTCGTAAAGAGATATGTCGAACCGACTTAATTACTAGGTAGGATAGGGTATATGTCTTACGAGCGACCCCTGATCATTCAAGTATTGAGGGGATCCTGCGTCGGAAAAGGAGTTTGTTTTGAGTTATACCTATTAAAACTAGTTATAGTCAGAGTTTAGTATGCGCGAACGTTCGTCAATCGAGTCGACATGATTTGTAAGCCGGTCCGGGAGATGAGCGCCCCGATGCCCGACGCGTATACGGGTCATTCTTAGGCGTTCAACTGTGCGTATACCTATGCTACAACGATCGAGCACACACTCTTGGCCAACTTACCTTTGCGATTGCAAGTAAAAACCTTATCACGTGAGTCAATTGCTCAGCAGGGATACGCCTACCTAAGGGATGGTGACAGCTCTTGCAGGTGAAGGCGAGTTGTACCTCGCGGGATCTTTGTCCTGTCGCAAGGACCGCGAGAGGTATAGCTGGCGCGCATGGCCGGAGTGGTATCTTGCTCAGTCTATTTAAAACTCCTGCGTGATGCGACCATGGGTGTGGAACCACCGCGCATGACAACGACCAACACACACGACGTACTTGACTGGGAGACAAACGACTGTCTTTAAAGATCCAGGTTGTGCGTAGTATATCACTAATCATGCTTTCTGGTATTTCTGCAATCCTAGGCGACGTTTGGTTTTCGCTCTTATATAGGACTCATGAGTTTAAAGATGGTAGAACCCTGGCTGACGCCTGCGTAGTGGTGGGCAAAGTGTCACTGGTGTCCCTCAGCGGCTGGTGGTTTGGGATGCTGGACCCGGTTTTCAGCAACCAATGTACTTTGGGACGAATTTTGGTTGTGCAGGGACAATGAGCTCTGTTCCCAGTTTTTTGGTTTGTCTTAAGTAGAGGGGTCCAACTTTTAGCATTCTTCGGCTGAGCCCGACTCTCAGCACGATAGATCGGAGCCTGGGTTAAGAAAAGGGGGGCTTTGCGGCGAGGAGACGGAAGGTGGTCCTAATGGTGCCCCCCTGTGGGCCCTACCGGTATCCGAGTTAGGCCAAGGGTTGGAAAAGTGGACAGGGGCTGCAAGTTTGCCAGGTAGGATCTGGCATCCGGCATGATGGATGACGAAGCAGCTCCCAGTTTTCGATTCAGTCAGACAAAAGGCTTATGTAGCGGACCTCTGGTTGGTCGGCCTCTGAAACCAGCCCCTTGGGCTGTTCTCACAGGCCTGTGTTCTATTCGGGGGCAGTCCAGTCCAGTCCAGTCCAGGCCGGTACCTGTCGGTACCAGCCAGTCCAGTCCAGTCCCGTCAGTCCGCTGGGGTATACCCCAACAGTTGTCTGTTTTCAGCCTCATTCTTCACTTGCACATGTTGGAGTACGTGCGTTGGAGTCTTGCGTGGGGAGCTGCGTTGTGCCATCTCGCTCCCCCCTTCTTCCTCCATCTCCATCTCTGTCACCAGCGGAGCACCACACCTGGTGGGTCCGCTACA
>BFEA01000607.1:111504-122134 GCA_003427395.1 Chara braunii | reverse complement strand
TGTTTTGTGACATTTTCTAGCCTAGGTTGCATCGCATGGACTCAGCATGGAGCTTGCTCCGCATCCTAGACTACTCAGGTTTTTCTTTTTCTTTGGTAGAGTTTCGCTTCTTGACGGAAGCGTGTTTGTATCTAGGCGATCCATCACAGGCGGAGGATCGTGTAGCGGACCTCTGGTTGGTTGGCCTGTGAGATCAGCCCCTTGGCTTGTTCTCACAAACCTGTGTTCTATTCGGGGGCAGTCCAGTCCAGTCCAGGCCAGGTACCAGCCAGTCCAGGCTAGTCCCGCCAGTCCGCTGGGGTATACCCCAGCAGTTGTCTGTTTTCAGCCTCATTCTTCACTTGCACATTTTGGAGTACATGCGTTGGAGTCTTGCGTGGGGAGTTGCGTTGTGCCATCTCGCTCCCCCCTTCTTCCTACATCTCCATCTCTGTCACCAACGGAGCACCACACCTGGTGGGTCCGCTACAGCTTGGGACGCTGGACCCGGTTTCCAGCATCGATGGTTTTCTTGGTTATGTTTCATGCTCATCCTTATCCGCAAACCTTTATCTATGTTTTCATGAGGGACGCCGAGCCCCGTTTTCAACACATGCTGCTCCCCACAAACAAATTGGAGCTTGTGTTAAAAAAAAAAGGGAGAAACTACACGAGATTCACAAAAATGAGCTATAATTGCACTATGGGCCAAGATACATTTTCGAATTGCAGTTCGGGCAATGTATACAACCCAACTTTCTGGCCCGGTAGGGTGCCCAAACTGCAATTGCAAACTGTATCTTGCCTCATACTGCAATGATAACTCGTTTTTGTGACTCTACTAAAGTTGCAAAAAAAAACAATTGTTGTGTTGTGGGCACCTGGTCTACCGATGCCAGAAGGACGTTGTCTGGTGCTGGGGCGTAGACTTGTGACCTATTAGTAGCAGGAGCGTGAGGCTTGGTGGAGAGGTCTGGGGATCTGTCCAGGGAGGAAGGTAATCCAGTGGCGAATTGGGGGGGGCTGCCATGACAAACTAAGGGGCCGGTTATCGTCTTGGTGGCGGCAACATGACAGCTATGGCTGGTATTGGTTAGGAAGATATTGTCTCTGGGGTGCTGTGTCTGGTGTGGGGGAGGCTACGAGTTGCTCACGGATTGTGAGGCTAGGTTTTGCTGATGTAGTATAACTTTCTATAAGCTTTTCACAAATTAGCATCATCATCATCATCATCTTATCTTTAGTTCCTTCTTCATCAGTATCTTCAGCATCATGATTCAGAGGCATTGGCTAAGTTCACAAGGGATACTGGCCCCAGTTCCCAGCACGTATTGATCTACCAACTCAATATTGTATCTTAGGGGACGCTGGACCCGCTTTCCAGCAGGTGTAGCTTCCCACCAATAGACTGGAGTGTGACGCGCAACCTCACGCCCTGTGCTGTCTTCCGTTCGGAGTGCTAAGGGTGCGGAAAGAGGGCCCGGGAGAACAGCAAGATGGGGTGTGCCAAGGATTTTTGGAAAATTGAGTGTGGGGACACAGACATAATTGAAATCCCCCGTGTTGGTCCGATGAAGTAAGTCGGTTGCTTTCGCACGTCGCGGAATGCGCCCGCGGGCACGGCGCGAAAAGAGAAAAATCCAAATTCAATCCAAAAAGTATTGTCGAACTTCCCACCGCGCTACGGCTCTTCGTTTAGAGCGAAAGGGCTTCGGTACACTCCGTGTGTCCCGTTTCCGTATCAAGTCCCGACGTCGCTGGTTGGTCAGTTCCGAGTCCGACGTGGAGGGTCTCAGCCGTGTGGCCCTTTCCTTGTGCTCGTCTTCACTCCGTATTCGGTAGTGGAAGTCCTTTGATGCGTAACGATCGAAACGCTGGCACTCAGTGCACAGGGTTCGAGGCCAATGGGGCGCCACTGCCGTCCACGGAATGACGATCAGCTCGTTAAAATGACAACAACACTGAGTAAGGCAGGAAGTGAGTATTGATAATGACAAAACCCGCGTCAACGAATCCAGAACAACGATTTTCGGGAGGGAAGTAATATCGTCCGCCGATCCGTGCGACAACTTCTCGTACGTTCCACTTGCAAACACGGGTCCTTTCCTCCTTGTAAGGGAAGGGGCGCGTTGGCGTGGGAGACACGGGAGGTTGGCGCCCAATCGAGGTGTGGCCGTCAGTCCACATATCAATCAATCGAAATGAGTTTGCAAAAACCTCGAGACGTCATCAAAAGTCACAATCGAGAAAGCCAACTAATGTTTTCCTTCCTTTCGACACGAGAACTCGTACAACCATGTCGGAATCGGGTTAAAGTTTCGGGGGACCAACCCGCGACTCAGGTTCATCAAGCCAGGTCGTCGTAAACCCGAGGCGCCTTGCTCTTTCGAGGCTGCCTCCCAGACTGGCTGCAGATGTCGTGCAGTATAAGATAGACGACATGCGCAGTGTAATTCAGAGCGACAGATCGAAACACTTTTGCATTCTCGAACAAGATCCCGTCAAGCTCTATGTCTTATCAACGCAAAAATTCACATACAAGCATTTATATGCATACATCCACTGTGGAAGGTGCGAAAATGACAATGGTGCACAAATAAGAAATAAATCGGGGGATCGTACACATGCATCCACCGTTCACAAGACAAGAGGATTGAGTTCCTTTGCATCCGGGGATTACCCAGGAAACTAATGGAAGAGTTCTGGAAGAAGTTTTTCTTCGCAAGAAATCATAAGGATTCACTTCTGTTCACAAGAGAGACAGGCTCATAACAAAGCGTCATTCAGATCAAAGAGAGAAGGAGAAGAGATGGGTGAGAAGTGTCGAGACAGGAGACACTGGAATCCGACAAGGGAACGTTCGGCTTCACAGCCATGAACTCACACCAAAAAAATGATCCGCAACCATGAAGGCGCATTCACCGTGAAATTCCAATATGGCCCTTGGCCAATCATCCACTCAACTCCAATTACCGATCCTCATACCCGCACCGACGATCCCGGCCGTCGCGTGCTAACGTCCGCCGCTGCGATCGTCACCCCGCTGACGCAAGCTCGACTCGGCTCGCTCCGATCCCACAGTCCGTCGTGGCGATCAAGCGCGCAACCGGCCAGCCTACAGTCAGCCCATCAGGACTTTTCGACTCGCACAAAATGCATCACCTAGCCATTGCTTCCCGGAAGCTGGCTTGGGAGTTGAAAACGTAAGAGAGATTTGAAGGCGCGCTTGCGGAATTTATAGTTGCGAGAAAGAAGGCAGACGGGGGAGAAGAGAAAGGGGAAATCGAGGTGTAAGAGGAGAAGATTCAGCGAGGGGTGCTCAAGGGAAGCCATGTTGATCCTTCGGAACCCAATGTTCGGCCAATCAGATTCGTCGCGCAATAGGAAGATCCTCTTACTCAACGCGTTTGATTGGTGAGCAGGGGTAATCGAAGGATCAACCGGGCTTCGCGAGCCAAGGTTGAAGAGCGAGAAGGAAAGAGGCGTGAGAAGCAGCGCGAGACGGGTCCAAGATTCAGATGATCAAGAAAGAAAAAGCAGGCGCGCAAAGAGCAGAAAGAGGGAAAACAGTTGTGATAGGAGAAGAAGAGGAGGGGGGGAGAATGACGAGGGAAATAAGGAGGAGGAAGCCCGCATGCGCGGCGCCGACAACAAGAGAAAAAGGCACCAAAACAGTACCAGCTTGCATGCGTCCTAATTCAAAAATTGAAATCACCATATCCGCGCGAGAAAAGTCGACACGGAAAAAGAAAGTCCTATGCCTATCCGTATTCTCACAAAATTCCTAGAGTTTTCTTCGACGTGACCGAGAGCATTCATGCACAAAAAAAGGACACGTCGGGTTTCGCTTATTTCGGAATTCCTAACTGTCGAGCCCGATTCCTAGTGCACTCGCTAAGACGCACACAATTTCCCATGCATTTCCCGAATTACAAAAAGCAGAATTCCAAGAATCGATAGAACCTCCGAAAATTGGGGGCCTGAACAAGGCACCTGAAATCAAGAAAAGCGACGGGGGCTTTGTTGGGTCAGTATGATACAAAAGAGGGAATTAAGTCAAGGGATACGAAATATAGCACGGGGTCAGGAAGTGGTTCGTCACAGGAGCCCCTTGCAAGGTAGGGAGGAGCGTATGCACTCATCATCACTCCTATCTGTTGTCACGGGTGGAATTTTCTTAAAAAAAACAAGAAAAAAAGGCTGCAAAGCAACCTCAAACCTCAGTGCCTCTCCCATTTGTTGAGGACGCTCTGCAATGATCTCCAAGAGACGGCCAACATACATCAGAACCAATCCATTCAGTAATCCGCAAGGGCTTCTCGGGCAATCAATGTTGCTGGAGCTGACCCTTGCTTAAATCCCCCCCCCCCCAAAGTCCCTTTCTCATTTGTAGGCTGCAGAGTAGCTATGGCCGTCCGCTGCCCCTTTGGAAGGCCGAGGCCGCTCTGCAGCCACCCCGAAGACATGATCAGCATTAAGTAGAAGTCAATCCACTTTGTTCATCCCTCGGGTGGCTTGTGTAATCACCGCTGGCGAAATCCACAAGAAACAAGGAGTTTATTCCCTGTTATTAGGCCTGCTCAGCCAATCCCCTGGGCTCCAGGGCAATCCATGTTGGCAGGGTCTCATTACTCAATCATTCCCTGTTATTAGGCCTGCTCAGCCGATCCCCTGGTCTCCAAATTCGAAAAAACAGTTGTTGTCGCTCACAAATTCAAGAACCGTGAATCAATATGGGGACCCGGGAACCTGCACTTCCAGACGTACAAGAACCCWDCTTCCTTTGGGCCAAAAACGGACAAATTTGCAACCATTGCAAATACTATTCTTCGTATCTCTGAAAATTGTAATGACAGAGGCACTTTGTGCCTTGGTGTCCTCACATTGGCAGTCGAACGTGGGAAACTTGGGTATGCTAGCAACATCATCTTAGCAGGGCTCAGATGGATGCAACGACGAGAGTGTAACAACCCCTTCTGGARCCAGATCCAGGAGATCGTCAAAGACTTGGTTTCTGATACAACCCTGTGACGCAGGCTCCGYGGAGGCCTGTTGCTCAGCATGATGCTTTCACGATTCTTCCCGCCTTAGCACTTGTTTTTTTGATTCCATGAACCTGGAGAACCACTTGGTCCGATTATAAGAAATGTTAGACGAACTGTACCTACCTGTCTRTACGGCCTGTATSCAGGACTCTGCACTTAGTATACCAGTGCTACTCGCTGCATCAGCARCACTTTGCGAATACAATTTTGGAAGCTTGCCGACAGAATATCTACACTAAGTACACGGAGTACCCGAGTTCCTTGGACCTACAGTACCACGACTGGTGCTTTTTCGACTCAGCAGGTAACGGCTGTATGGCAAAGACAAAGGCCCAACTGGCGGACTATGTCAAGGCTGGGCGTCAGAATAAGCATTGCAAGTATCTACCTCACTATCTGGCTCAAATTYGGTACCATAATCCCGGTTCGCATCGGACGACCTACGGTTACTCACGGATGTACCTTCTGGAAATTCACTACGGCGAAAGGCCCGTACAACCTGTCCGACAGCCAGCGGCAGAAGAAGTGTGCTTCCTCGCAAGCATATGGACTGTATTTTCGATAGCATTCTTGCATTTTCAGCATTTCCGTATTATTTTATTTTTTCCTTTCTTTTCTTCTTCTTTTTCTTTCTTTGAAATTCATACTCGACCAGAGTCGAGCACGTAGAAACTAGAATATTTAAGTAGATGATAGCACAGTAGGACTCCTCAATCTGAGTGGTGTATTGAGTGGAAGGATTGAGTTTCTGTAACCCTTGGTTATGGAACGGCGGAGGGGAAGGTGCTATACGCCATGATATTAAAGCTCAAGGCATCTTCTTCTAAATTCTGGGTCCATTGTGTTTAATCTTTTCTCATGGACACGAGCCTCAACATCGACCTTGTCATGGCTTGGGAACGATGCTGAGGTGTCGTCTTCAATAAGCATCTCTTCTTCGAGTATACTCTACGGAGTCACGCTTCATTTCTATTGTTCTGATTACTTGAACCATTTATGTTGAATTAATTATATTTTTGTTTTTCCGTCTTTTCGGACGCAGCGTGGGAATGCTGATGGACCTTCGCTTGATACGAGATAACGGGTTTATTGGGATTTCTTATTGATTTCTTATTGATTTCTTATTGTTTTCCTATTGAGTTTATTGATTAATATATTGATTCATTTTCTAAGACGATTTTTTTTTTTTTTTTTAAATCGTCCTCATAGTGTCGTGAAACAGTGCTTGCATCAGTGTTGTGATGTGTCCTTTCGATTTGTGACACGCATGGTAAGGGGCGAATGGTGGTGAAGGCAATCGCCTCTGTCGAATCGTCTAGTTGGTTCGAGCATCAGCGCGTCACGGAATTCGCCATCGTCGTCGGAGTCGTCTTGTGTGTTATCTCCTTCGTTGCAGGGCGCATGTACTCGCGGAATCGAAGCGGTAAGGTCGGTAGTCGGCGTGATAAGTGGTCCAATTGCGGCCGATATTGGATGGAAGGGACAAGTGGAAACTAGTACGTACAACATGCTGGACCGAGCGTGCCTTATCCTGCAGCTGCAGGGCCGGCCGGGCACCCTGCGCCGCCAGGAGTGTCTCCTTTATACTATGGCAGTGGGCAGGTACATGCGCCTCTAGGTACTCACGTGCAACCAGCCCCAACTCTGGCTCCATCGGCAACTCCGACTCCTATGCAGTACCAACCAGTACTCAATCAGTGGAGCGCACACCCCTGGGGTCCACCCCAACAGCAGCCTACTCCTTGGGCAAGCAACGCACCATGGATGGGAAGCGTGCCATTCCCTCAGGTGCCTACAGTGGTACAACCTATTCAACAGCCTGCTCAGGCGGTGATTCAGCCGCAACAGCCTCTTGCTCAATCGAATCCACATGGCCTTTATGGTGGACATGGTGGTAGCTCGGCGTCAAGCGGAGGGGGCAAACGACCTGCCGCGAACAATTTTCCCGGTCCAGGAAATCGCGCATACTTCACCAAGGAATATATGGAGATACTGGAGAGCATAAAGTCTAACAAAGCAATTGATGAAGCCAGGAAGAACCTTGTCGGCCCAAGAACTGGGGATGTCAAGAGGAGTGGCACGCGGAGCTTTGAGCCTCCCGATGAAAGCAATAGAGATGGTGCGCGTTTCGAAAAGAGCGAGGATATGAAAGCGTGGGTTACCTCCACGCTGGGCGAATCCTTGAAACTCATCAACGCGAAATTAGACGATGTTGACAAGAAGTCCAAGCTGGATGCCACTGAGCGTGAGGAGTTGGAGCGCCTCCGGCGGGAAGTGCAAGGCGATAATAAGGAACAATCGAGCAATGAGAAGCGCAAGAGAAGTGGAGTCCGCACTCCGATGGAGAACCCCCCATCTGCTGCAAGCGCCAGACCAAGGTCAAAGGGCAGTTCGAAAACCAAGCCAAAACGCATTGAGTTGTCTGATGACGAAGGACCTTCAGGCACTAAGCAAAACTTGCAGACCAAGCTCGAAAGCACAAGCAGCGAATTGTCGAACATCAAGCGGATGCTTGCAGCACTTATGTTCAGCTTGCCTGATCCGAAGGGAAAGGCAAAAGTCATCCTGTGAGAAGAGAAGGAACAACTGGAGGAAGAGGTTCCCGAAGAAGTGAACGTAGTACAAAACGCTCACGACAACTGTGAGGAGGAAGATCCCGGCGATGACGGGTTTGCAGCGTATATGAAGGTGCGCACAGGCATAAACGGATCCCTACACTACACCCGTGTACAGGAGTTGTGCAGAGAACGCGATATCGAGTATTTTAAGAAGGATGTTGCAGTCTGGGAACTCGCGAGACAAGACTTGCAAGAGTATGCCGACTCACTCAGGGAGGAACGGGGAACTCGAGATGGCGAGAAATCCCGGAAGAAGGGTACTACCGAGGAAGCCAACCGTGATGATGGCAGCGAAGATCAAGACACGGTGAAGGGAAACTAATCCTTGGTAGCATCAGGTCGATTCGTCGTGCTGTCGCTCGAATTATCAGTGCGAAAAGGATCTTTTATCGCACACTATCTAACTTGTTGGAACGCACTCAGGTGCTTTTGACTATCTTAGCATGTTTAAAAGGCTATGTGCGGTGGGGGCGTGCTTATGTTCACTTTTGGCTCCACCTCAACTGTGAGGAATGGAGTAGACTGATTGACGTGCACTGCTGCGTCTACGTACTACTGTCGGTAAACCATAAACTTGTGTATGTTGGCAAAACGGCTAGATCTCTTTAAGAACGCTGGTCCGAACACGTCGCGCCGTACGTGGGAATAGCAAACAGAAGGTTCACTCGTGGTTTCGAAAAACTGGTATCGATTCGTACGTTCCCATTCCTATTTGGTTTGGAAACGATTCTGAAATTGAATGCATGGAACAAGATATTATCAAGAGTCTAAACCCAGGGTTAAACTTGCGGGGAATTGTGAAACGCCGGAAGGTACGCAGGTCCCATGGGAATTGTAAGCCTAAGGTCTTACCTGCAGTAGATGTACTGGAACCACTTCTGTTCTCATGTCCGTGCGTTAATGTGGAAAAAAAAACAGACTTGCTCCGCTTGTTAAAAATCTTGTTTAAAAATAAGGTAAAAGCCGTAACTATAATGAACAACACAAGTGGAAGGTGGATGCGGGTATGGCGCTTGGTATCTTTATTGTTTGGGCACAGTAAGGTGAGAATTGAGCATACTAACTTCCTGCTTAAAGATGCTAAGTATGCAATTGAACAAGGTGGCCCTTGGTCAATCACTCTGCTTGTCCATACCCGAACAAAAACCGACATTATGAAATTTGAAGTCATTTCTCTCCTTCGTGCCTCTTGGAAAAGGAAGGAACTTGTCAAACACAGCCTCAATAAACTCTTGGAACTCGATGCTGCTGTGAAAAACATAAACCAACCACGAGGGAGACAAATTGTTCGAGGCATTTTAACAAATGTATGTCAAACGAAGTTTGGTGTGAACCCCCGAACCAGGATTGTGGCAAAAATTCCTTTTTGTACGACTGTCGACAAGAAGAAAGTTGAATGTTGCTTGAAGGACTGGATCAGGGATAATGTTGTGCCTACTCCGCTAGTTGACTTGTATCCGAAAAAAACTCGTGCTGTTTGGTTGAAAGCCAAATCAGTCGGAGATATATTGCATAGCCAAAAACTTTTCGCACAGCAGAGCACTTTTGAGTGTATGTGCAAAAACTTTGATCTGCCCAAAATTAACGGGCATGTCGCAGTCAAGATTAGCGAAGTTAGTGGCATGGACCCATTCCTTTTTAACGCAAAAAATGTCCCTTTCCCCGGGACAATGGCATCACAAGACAGCCTGAATCGAGCCTGTAAGGAGGCACTGGATGAAATACGAAAAATCGGGTTGATTTCTGGCCAAATTCGAATTCCTTTCAGATCTGTTACCAAGAAAGGTGAGATTAAGCTGCTGGATGTATCTTGAGTGAATATGTCCTTGGAATAAAGCAAGCGTTCGCCGGGCTGGTGTTGGGCCCACTGGACCGCAATGCCAGCGAAACATGGGTTGAGTGTCCTAAACGGTACCAAAAGGGACTAGATACTATGTTTCTACATAATGAGAACTATGTACGTGTCAATTCTAGGAAAAGTGAAATCTTGCGAGAAACTCGCACTGAATATAATGAAATGAATCTGGGGCGTATCGTGAAATGGGATGGGCAGGGAGAACTGCAGTATGCCTATATTATGGCTAAGGAAAAGGACAAAGAGAAAAGAAGACCCATCGTGCCTTCGTTTCAGAGTCCGTTCCGTGCTGCTTCTGGTGTTTTGTCTCTTGCCCTGAACTCGCTTATTTGTAAGGTCAAGGTACCTCATTTCAATCTCAGGACATTGGGCGACCTGCGACAGACGATTGAGGCCGCCAATAAGAAAGTTGGCCCTATGTCTAATTATGGGGTAATCACACGAACCTACGATATAAAGGAAATGTTTACCCAACTCCCGCACGAGATTATTTATCAGGCGGTCCAGTGGATTATTGAGTGGTTTGTTCAAAATGGTGTACGATGGATCCGACTGAATACCGGTAAGAAGTAGACAACATTCGGGAAATCTCACGGAGAAGCCGGTTGGAAATCCTTCCGACTTACTGATCTGATCTCCCTAACCAAGTTTCAGCTCAAGCACACTGTGTTTCTAGTATCCGATGCAATCCTACGACAGAGGAAAGGCATTCCAATGGGAGGGAGAGCAAGTCCCTCACTTGCATGTGTGATGTGCATGTTTGCTGAGTATAATTTCATCATATCTCTTGGCGCTGATGCAAAACTTATCACTGGGAAAWGATATATAGATGATCTATTACTCTTTTCCTTTTTTGATAAAAATGACCCAACTGGCTATAACAGGGCTAATGACCGCCTGGATAAGATAAAACTGTGTTATCCCAAGGAACTCAGTTTGGAACGAACCGACTCTGGAATTGGATTACTCGATTTCTTGGAAACAAGGTCAATCGTTTCCGAATTTGAAAAAACAGTTGTTGTCACTCACAAATTCAAGAACCGTGAATCAATATGGGGACCCGGGAACCTGCACTTCCAGACGTACAAGAACCCAGCTTCCTTTGGGCCAAAAACGGACAAATTTGCAACCAT
>BFEA01000607.1:60381-82885 GCA_003427395.1 Chara braunii | reverse complement strand
TCTCTCTCTCTCTCTCTCTCTCTCTCTCTCTCTCTCTCTCTCTCTCACCTCCTCCATTCACCGAACACGCTGTGAAGGACATCACACAGAGGGGGGGCAGCACGACTGCCCCGCGGAAAAGTCAACAGGCTGCCAATTGGACTTGTCCCAGAAAGACGCCGGGAGGCTGAGAAACTCGTTACTAATCTGAAGATGTGCGATCTCTTTCTCCATCATTTTCATCCTCGCACTGAGTTCCTCGCAACACGAACATGTTGCCCGATGTCCACCCTCTGTTGCTGATGAGGTGGCTGCAACTTTTCCTTTTCCACCGATGCAAAGAGCTTCGAAATCACAAATCATTGTCACCAACAGTCTCCTTCGCTACTCCGTGCATGATGTCGTCGTAGAACCTCCAAGCAGTTTCAGCCTGCCAGCATGCCACTTGCAAATTCGTATCGGCAGCCTCGCACCTCAACCGAGCTTCGTCCCTGTCTCGAACTGCAGCATGCAAGGCTCAGGTAGTGTCCCGTACTTCCACTCTGCTCTCCTCCCACATTCGTCTCCACTCCTCGCTATCTCATCGGATCTGAAGGTTGTGGATGACAAGTTGGTCGCAGCAATGTCGCAGACCATCTCTTGAAACACGCAGTCTCTTGAGAACAGAACTTGCCCACCTCCGTGCGTGAATGTTCTCGAGAGACATGTCACTTTCACAAACGGATCTACCGCAACACATTGTGACTGTGATGCTATCACCCCTCTCCACTGAGTACTTGTGGACTAGTTCAACCTCCCTTTCCAACTTCCCTCTCCAACTTCTCCATTTCCTTCACCAGCACATGACTCTTCCTGATATAGTCCCTTCCCACCATTGGTCCTTGGTAAGAAACTCTGCAAAACCCAATCATTTGGACCAGCATGAAAGGCTCCACACGAACAATGATCGAAGCACTGGACAACAAGTAAGCAGCCCTTCGGGAAAAACAATGTATAAATGGGCACCAACCACTTGTAGACTGGGCGAGCCGCAATGTTCTGCGTGTGAGGCCTATTTCACTGCTCCTTTCGCAGCTCATACAAGTGGACCACTTCTGCACACAATGCATCTCTCACGCCCTGTGCTCGTGTTTGTGACCGAACATGAATTCAACCGGTGATCCCATACTCCCTCGTCCACCACGGGGAGGAGGTGCGTCAGGGAAGACACATCAGACGACTCAGCGTCCTCTTGCGGCATGTCTCCCCATTCCTGAAATAGATTGTGGAGAATACAACAGGCTTCAAATTCCAAACCCTCCCTCCTCATATTGGTCACATGCAGACGAAAGAAGAACTCGAACCGCATCTTGAAAACTCCAAAAAAATGCTCCACGCAAGATCTTACTATCTTGTGGAGTGCATCCTTGCATGCCAATCGTGAGATTCCGTTGCTGGCCATAAGGAGCCACGATCCCTGGTAGACTGGGATACCCGCCATCGGTGAGCAAGTACCCGCCAGGCACACCTGCAATTGCCGGCCTCTCACCAGTGAAAGGATCAGTGGGGTCGTCCAAGAACAGAGAACCTTGTAGAGCTCCCCTGTACAGTGACGTTGACTTCAACATGCGTCCATCACCACAGTGCTCGGGAATCCATAGCAGAAGTCTAGCATCTTCAGTTCGGAGTCCACCACCAACTGTGCTACAATGGAGAACCTGTTGAATCTTCCCGAACAATAGTCATCCACTCATCCCCATCCCCTTTCTTTTTTTTTTTTTTTTTTTTTTTTTTTTTCATCCCCATCCCTCGTGCGCGGCTTGTCCATATAAACATGTGTGCAGTCTATGCACCCCCAATAGTTCGGGAAGCCCAACGCGTCAAACAACTGCATTTTATGATGACGCTCCGCAAACCCCCCAAACCCGACCGCTTTCCTGTAACACGTGACAATGGCCTCAGCCACCTCTCTGATGGCTCGGAGTCCAATGGTTTTGCCCGTACCGTACCTTGAACAAGCATGCCAATGCGAGTCACTGTGCGCCCACCTGTGGAGAGTATACGCCAATTTTTTTTATTTTTTTTTGGCAAAAAGCAACCTCGGAGGCAGGTTGAGGTGCTGGTAGGAGCAGTCACCTCAAGCTGGTCCGGTGTAGGCTCCATCTATTGGTGGGGAGCAGCACCTGCTGGGAATCGGGCCCAGCGTCCCGTTTTTTACAGATAGCACAAAATCACAGATATTGGGCATTGGTACCTTAGTGGTAACTTAATGGGGGCACTCCTTTCCTCGCTTGTGGGCTAACCACCTGATACTGTGACGCCCAAACCTCACGCCCAGCGCAACTTCCTGATTGGAGCGAGATGGGGGCCCGAAAGTGCGAAAAAGGGGGTGTGCCAAGGATTTTAGGAAAGTGGGGGTGGAGTCCCAGGTCGGAACTGAGATCTCCTGTGGCAAGTTTTAGGGGCAGTTGTGCAAGATGGTAGGCACAAGGCACGTCTGGCCTTTACGTCATGGAAAATGGAGTTACCATCTTCGCTGGCTCCGTCGCCGGGGGCGGAGGTGAATTTGGTGGATCGGCGGAACGATATGGCTGCTGCGCTGTCTGAACAGTTGTTGGCATCGCTCGTAGCAAGCCTCAGAATCCGACGAGGCTGGCTTCAGATGGAGGCTGTGCGCGCGCTGCTCGGCTTCGGTTTGGGTTCGTTGGATAAATCTCGAGGCTCGATACGCGCTGTCTCGCTGGCACTCCGCGCACGGCGTGCGGGGCCAATAGCGAGTTATGGAATTCCACGGTACTACTGTGAGCTGGTGATACGGAAGGAGAAGATAAAAGGGAGGGAAATCGGTATTGATAGCGACGAAACCCAGAGATATATAATATTGGGTATTACTGGTGTTGGGATAGTCCGGGATCCTAGGATTCCTGCCTATAGCCCATTGAAAGTCCCCCTCACACAGTCGATCGTTTTCAGTGTGACAGGAATATTCAGGATTTCTCAGGTTTCCCCGTCGTCTAAGTTGTTCCCTCTCCCAATATTCACGATATTCCGGATCCCTTAGGCTTTCACGATCGGTGACCCAGAAGGGCGCTTCTGTAGCCATCTCCTAATTGGCGGACATGCATTTCTTATGGTGAAGCAAGGCCGAGGTCGACTCATGCAAATGCGGATGTATATCACGACTCCACTTTTTGGATCGTTGTCATACACGAGCGCGCTCATGAGCGGGAATGGCTCGGATCTTGTCCTCCTGCGTTGGCAGGTCCGTGGTGAGTGGTCTTGTTGGCGTATCGATCCTATCCCGCATGCATGCAACTACCCTTCTTTGCTGACAACGTCATTCCGGGTGAGATCCAACCATTACACGCATATCTGTGCCATTGGGTAACGGAAGAAAGGAAAAGGAGCAACCGCTCCGGCGTAGAGGACCAACACATCACACCGTACTCACTGAGGCGCTTCGGCACAGCACATGAGGCGTTTTGGGCAGTGTTCCGGTAGCACTGCCCAAATTGGAAAGATGGTGTTTTCACTCACCCAGGTGGGACTGTCGTATCGTACACTTTAGCATGGATGAGTTTGTCAGAGAATAAGGGCGTCGTTAGACACTCCTTATGAATTCCTTGAGCCACAAGGAATTTTTCCTTGTGGCTTGTAAGGGAATTTGGCGGTGCCGTTCCACTCATCCTTGGGGATGTCCCCCGAGGACGTGTCTGTGTGGCCTGCCTGCGACCATTTTCATATGAAGATATGCAGCCACGGGCAGGGGTGTCCGTGGTCCAGCGCCCGCTGTCCTTGTAGAGACGGCGTGTTCCAGCGACGTCCGGTGGAAAAGGGCATGAGGCAGGCCATCAAAAAAAAAAAAAAAAAGGGGAACCTCTACGTTTGAAATTCAAAATTTGAAGTACAGCTGTGGTGACGACGACGACGTTCGGCTTGCAGCGCGCAGACGGTGCAGGGCTGAATCGGCCTTAGCGGCGGCGTCCCTTCCGCCCACCTCCCGGTCAGTGTACGTGCGCGCACCAGGTGCATCCATCACCGTCGAGCTTCTCCTCCACATCATTCGCGCCGTCACACTCTATTCTGCCAGGGGGCGCCATCCACGGAAAGGCGGCAACTTCTCGGACCTCTCCTCGGGGGGTGACTGGGTTACGTCTCTGGGGTACCAGGATTGAGACGGCAACAGAGAGACGTCATCCCTGTGGAGGTGGTGGCGATGGAGGGCAGTGGAGAGGGCGGACGTGCGCTGTTGACACCGCCTGAACGGGCAGCCGTGGCAGCGGCCGTGTCAACCGTTATTCTTCGTTGTCCGCAGGAGAGGGCACTGGGAAGAATGAAGGAGCAGTTGCGTGCGTGTAGAAGAAGGACGCTGATGCAAGCTGCGGATGACGGCCCCGACTACGTGGCAACTTTGGAGGCTGTCATTGAGCTGTGCTACACGTTGGGTTGCGGCGTCATTCCACAAGCGACATCGAGGTAGTGGACCAAACGCAGGACGGCGGGGACATGGGAAGTCCTTCGACAATGCGATGATGCCACGGATGACTACTTCAACGAGAAGCAGCACAGTGCCGAGGAGCAGCAGAGGGACCACCAGAAGCAACACAGCGATGAGGAGCAGCAGAGGGAGCCTGAGGTACAGGTCGGCCATGAACGACACAGTGGAGAGGGCAGCAATGAACACACGATGGCGGAGAAGGCAAGAGTCTTATTGGATGCGCAGCATGTGACGACATGCATGGCAATACGACGCTTGTGAAGAAACCTCTTCTGTGGATGGACTGAAGGCGCCGCCGGGGAAAAAAAATAAATTCCGACCGTTGATGCCGGCCGAAAACGACGACAATGCCCGATGGAGGCCCACCGCCAACAGTAGCCGTTTGGGGGCATTGGGGGACTCGGCATACGTTCCTCAAGCGCGCGAGACTGCATGATGCTGGTCGAAAATGACGACGCCACCCGATGGAGGCCCACCGCCAACAGCAGCCGTTGGGGGACATTGGGGTACTACCCAGACGTTGGAGGGCGAGGATGTCTGTGCTAACGCCGCTGGACCACATCTGGACCACCCAAGAACCAAAACTCTCCGTCAACGCATGTCTTCGCCACTTCTTCGCCACTCCGTGAATCACGGTTCCTTGAGCTCCAAGGGACCTCACGAGGTCCCTTGAGACAAGGAAATTTTGGCTGGGGCCACAAGGATGGCACAAGGAATTTTCCTTGTGGTGTTTTCACATTTCTTTTTCGATTTCGTCCCCAAGGACAGGTGGAACGAGCGCGCTCTTGTGGATTTCACGTCCCCGAGGAGTGTATAAAGACGCCCTAAGTCAATTTTAGTGAGCTTTGTTAGGATCTGTTGGAAATACCTTAGATACTCTAGTGTGCGGAAAATTCCGGTGGATTTTAGGAGGTGTTTAGCGATCATAAAAAAAGATTCGTAGTCTTCTCATCATCTATCCCGAAGTCTAGTAGCTTGTTCCCAATCTTGGAGGATACTCTCAAGCTGAAACCGGGTAAATGACCCCCGTACCTCAATTGGTTCATAAATTGTTTTGTACATGTCTTCATATGGGACGCTGGGCCCAATTCCCAGCACGTGCTGCTCCCCTTGAATAGATTGGAGCATGTTTTCAACAAAAAAAAAAAGAAAAGAAAAAAAAAAACAGCATTCAGCCACGATGTCATCAACCCGTATTTGGCCTTGTACTCGGAGAGATACAGAAGTAATGTGCAAAAAAGGGCCAATATGCATAGCTGGCGGAGTCCAGACTTCGAGGCATAGATTCAGCAGGGGGGCGGCAAGGATCTGTCTATCACGGCCTCCGGGGCTTTTCCAACGAGTACTCATGTCAGAACAGTGTTTCCTCATTCTCATTTACAGAAGCCCGTAAAAAAAAAAAGGAAGCAAAAAACAACAGCTTTCCAGACCATTTAAATGAATAAAAAACGTCTGTGGGGGTCAACCGTGGTCTCAGACGGGAAAAGAGGAAGGAAAAACAAAAATGCCCAACCTATCCTTTCTACCGAAATTGCAGTTTCAAACTGGCACAGTGATATCTTTACGGGTGCATTTTTGTCTTTGGGAATTCAAAACCTGGCATGTTTTTTTTTTTGTCTTTGCAAATTCAAAACCTGGCGCCTACAAAAAACGAAGAAGAAGAAAAGAGAACCACCATGCTACGCAGCCATTCAATCACAGATCCTGATCCTATGGGAGGTGTTTCAAACCTGGATGTCAAGCTTTGGGCCAAGTTGCACTACTCTCCATCGGCCAATATTTTGAGTGCATCTGGACAAGAGACATGCCCAGATGCATTTAGAATCTTGGCGGATGGCGAGTAGTGCAACTAGGCCCTTTGTGGGCACCGTTCTATACAGAAGAACAGTGACAGACCACAGTGGGCCCGCAAATGGCCGGGGGCAAGGTCCCACTTGCACGGATTAAGAGATTCTAGCTGTTGATCTCTGCTATCTACGGTCAATATCGCTTAATTCGTGTAAGTGGGACCTAGCCCCGGGTTGCACTGCTCTCCATCCGCTAAGATTCATCTGGAAAATCCCGTGCACTTAAAATCTTGGAACTGACAGCACATGACATGACATGCGGCCTCGCTGCACTACTCTGCAAATGCACAACATGAGGATGAATCGGCCCCTAGAACATGGAAAGATACACCGCCATATTTTTTGTCGTTTTGTGCATGTGGAGAGTAGTGCAGCGAGGCCCACGGTTCTTGAAGGCAAAACTCGAAAAAAGTGACAGACAGTGGTGATGATGACATGTACCACAGGCTACGACATTGTCGCAATGGCTCTGATGTTCAATGCACCAAATCTTTTCAGAAATTGAAAAGAGCTTATTGAAGCTCTCATACATGAGCTCTTTTTCAAGATAGGTGTACATACCAGGCTCTTGGCTCTGTCAGAATTCGGTGGGAGCTCTCTTAGCCCGGAGGTTTCCAGGGTTAGGGCCTCTCCACACCACTCTTGAAACAGGGAAATGTTTCAAGAGCTGTCAGACGATTTCAAGAGTTGCATTTTCGAGAGTTTTCGCCCCATCGCCACACAGCACTCTTGAAACGGCTACAGTGCTGGACAAAGAATGCAAAAGGACAGTCGTACAGCTTTGTTTTTTTTTAATGGCGTCATGATAACGGCCCGACAACTCTTGAAAATCAATAGTCCCTCAAGGGTTCGGCCAAGGATGCTTGGAAACGCATGAGTTGCAGGCTGGGCTTTCCAATCTTTCAAGAGCCGCTTAGGCTGCTCTTGACTGCCCCAAGTTTCAAGAGGCTGTGCGGTAATGCAAATGAGTTTTCATGAGTGGTGTGGCGAGGCCCTTAGGGATCGCCATTGGCCCATTAAGGTTTTTCGCTTCTCTTGTCATATCAATGGCCAGCCGGAGACTCGTTGAACTGCATCATGGGCTCGCTTCTGACCTTGGGCCCATGAAGGTTGGCTGGCAGTCATGGGACCTGGTTCGCTTCTAACCCTGGGCCCAGCTAAAGTTGGTTGTCACGCGCTCACTTCGAATCTCTACTTTTATCCTCAATGGACTTTGCACGAGGAGTTCCGAAGTTTGTTTGTTGAATTGCATGACCAGCACACATGCGGCTTCCAGGGTCGTGCTGACAGACAATTATAGGGAGTGAAAGGCAGGGAGGAGATCAACATGGCAGCAAACGTGGTGATCGCGACAAGGAGGCAGGTCATGCTTCCAAAGGGGATGGTCCCGCTGCTGGCGTACCACGAAGAGTCAAGAGCGTTGACGAGAATAGGTGCATCATGACCTCATGATGCAGCTTCATAACCTACTACATAATGTCCGTGACAAACATAAAATAATTTCAATTTAAAATTGAGATAATATGATCACTGAGGAGTCGTGAGGACCTTTCCAGGCGGAGCCGTGGGAACGGCCTGCATAGATTTGTGAGATTTTGAAAGGTCTTCGCATGAACACTTGGTCATTATAGCTGTACGTAGACTGAAAGTTGCCCACAATACAGCTATAATGACTGACTGTTCTATTTGGGTGAAGATAGTAACCTCATCACAGATGTAGGGCGTCGTTAGACACTGCTTACGAATTCCTGGAGCTCCTGAGGAAATTTTGCGGCCTCGTTTCACATATCCTCGGTGATGTCCCCCTAGGACGTTTACTTGTGGCCTGCCCGCGGTGATTTCATATGATTATATGCCGCCGCGGGGGGTGTGTGTCCATGGTCCAGCGTCCTGTGTCCATGTGGAGACGGCGTGGACCAGTGGCGTCCGGCAGGAAAGGGCAAAAGGGCAGGGCCAGGCCACGAAAAACAATATAAAAAATAGGGGACCTCCACGTTTGAAATTCAAAATCTCAAGCACGCGGTCAGCAGGCGGCATGAAGATGGGGCACGGGTGAATCGGGCTTTGCGGCGGCGTCCCTTCCTGAGAAATGCAGCACTGTGTGTAGGTGTGCACAGCATACTTGCAACCGCACGAGCCGCATTTTTGTGCGGAGTTTCGTGCGGGGGGTGCATGTGTGGAATCGTGCAGGTTTTTTTATTATTATTATTTTTTTTATCCTAACCCTTAAGCAGCATTGGCCGCGGGGGGAGGCCGGTGTTCCGTTGCGCGCCGGAATCGGGTTGAAGTTTTGATGCGGGCCGGCGGATGAAGGCGATCGAGGGAGGGGGGGCGTGCAGAGCGGTGCGTGTACCGAATTGTTGACAGCGTGCCAGAAGACCAGAGAGCGCGCCCATGGGGCGCAGCGGTGGCGGGCGTTGATGTGAGGGAATATCTCGTAGCGCCCGCCGTCGGTTAGGAAGAAAGCGTCGTTTTGTGGCCCGCCCCCTTTTTTTAATTCCGTTTTCTGTCGGTTTTCTTTTTTTCCCCCCTTCTTTTGTTTCATCATTTTTTCGTTTCTCTTTTATTTTTCCCTCCTTTTCTTTCTTATTTTCATTTTTGTTTTGGGCGGCCTCTTTTTTGTTTTCGGCGTTTCCGCGCGGGCGGAACGAAAAAAAAGTTGGAGGACCTGGCCGCATACACACACGCATGTGCCTGCCCGCCCACTCACCCACCCACGCATGCACGCACGCACACACGCACGCATGCGCGCGCCCATTCACCCACCCACACACGCACACACACACACTCACACATATATATATATATATATATATATATCTTAGTATTAGTATGATCATAGTGGTTGTGGTCGGGTTGGGGTTTGAACCCACGTACAAATTTTGAAAGCCCGATTGCCCGATGAGATAACCGCTAAGGTGGACTGGGTCCCTGTCTGCTTTTGGGGACTGCTTTCTTTTGAAGTGTATCCGACGTTAGGCTGCTGGCACGTCAGGATGTGCCTGCGTGTCCGAACCCTAACGTTGCACAGTGTGGCAGGCGGGTCCAGTCCTGCAATTTTCAAGCGCCAACTTTGGTGATTTTTCGTGCTCCAAGTAATTAATCAAAAGATCTGAAATTTTCAGATCCTGTAGATTAGTTTCCGCTCTTTCTAGAAAAAATATTAGGAAAAACAAAAACGTGAAATAAACGCCATGCCGATTCGTTGTATTTTCGTTTTTTACCGCCCTACGACACGTGGGCCAACGGAGAAAGTACCCCAACTTCTGCGATTTTTAGTGCTGACACCACATCAGCAATGTAGATCAGTGGCATGCGCCACATCAGCGGGGAAGACCGGTGACAGCGCCACGTCAGCAATGCCTGATGCACAAAATAGACAACGCCAACATGCTGCCACAGTCTCGCGTCGTCCGACACACATCCAGCGTTAAACAAGGGTCAAACCAACGTCGAGGCAGCATAGCAAGACTAAATGTTGACCCATTTGGAAGACCACGCCATATGTAGAGTTTGACGAGGCAGTTTGGCCTCATATCTCCCACCCACAGTTGTACAGTTTGACTCACAACCGAGGGCCTGGATTGTGTACAATTGCGGACTTCCCCTTGATCCTGCTGCTGTTTGGGTAACTGCATACATACAGAAAGACAAACACAGACAGACAAGCATACAGACAGATAAACAAACACAAAGAAAGAGTCAGAGAGAGAAAGGGGGGAAGAGACGAAGAGAAAAGGGAAGAAAGAGAACTTACCTGGACTCCCCCGACTGTCGACCTAGAGTGCGATGCACATTTTTATTATTATTATTATTATGTTATTATTATAATGTTGTTATTATTATTATTATTATTATTATTATTATTATTATTATTATTATTATTATTATTGCAAGGGAAGCGCCCTCGCGGGACCCTTATCAGACGTGCACGTGTTTTGAGCGGCGGCCTCAGTAAGCCTGTGCTCGTCCTAAGTAAAGGCGGGCCTGAGTACCCGCGTGAGGCGTGTTCCCTACAGTTTCTCCATATGTGGGGACTCAGACAGTTGCAGCACGCCAATTGGTTACAGAGCAACGTGAGGCTCCAGGCTCTTTCCAAAAGCAAAAAGGGTTGCGTTGTACAGTTGAGCCCAATGCTCAGGTAGTTGCGCCCTGTGCACACGGAGTGTGAGGCCCGCACATCACGAAGTGGCCACGCGCAAATGAGAATGCAGCAATGTCGTCACATTTACCCCACGGGCCAATGCGAATACGACAAACATTTAAAGTTTGGATAATGATAAAAGTGCCCAGCTGCAACGGGGCCAGGCCCTCAACTGTAGACGCGGGCCCGAACTTAGACACCGGGGCCCGACCAGAAGCTACTGAATACTCCTACGGCCAGACCCAGACAGTCGAGCAGCAACAACATCTCCCATATAGGGAGAAGGCCAGTCAATCTTTGGTATTTACGCCTAGGTAGGCAATGCGGACTTGTTACTGCAACATTGTGCAAGTATCTGCATGGCGCAAGCTGGCCAGGGGTGTGCTCGAAGGTGTTGAGTGGTGTGAGGCATAGGTGGCAATTGGGTAACTGTTGCCCATACCCGACCGTACCCAACGGTAATCGGTAGGTTATGGGCAGGTACGGGTACTCCTCCGGACGGGGGCATCGGTATGGGCAGGCATAAATTTTATTTGTGGATTTCAGGGCAGGCACGGTTGCACTGCATGGAGATCACGGGCAGGCATGGGCGGGTACTGGCGGTGAAAAGGGAAAAACCGCAGGTATGGGCGACCAAGAAAAAAAAAGCAAGGGTACAGTCGTTATAGGGTGGTAAAAAAAAAAATCAGATGGGTATGGGCAGGTAAGCAATTCTATCAGGTAATCATATGTAATATCCACCTTCCCTCCCCTTCTTCCCAGGAAATATGTAGACCGACGGAGCAGTTTTTCTCTTAGGCATATTTTTTTTTCTTGGCACGAACAGCGAGAAAAAGGTTTCAAGAAATAGTCTCCCAACTTCGAAATTCGCCACTTTCGAAATTGAAAGGCTCCAGCCTCGCCTCAGGGAGTTCCCTTTGGAAATTGCCCGCTCGTCATGGTTGTACCGACCCCCCTTCTGTGTGCATGCCACTGTATGGCCATCGTCCGACCGTCGTGGTTGTACCCACTGTCGTTCTTGTGTGTTGCATGACCAAGAGAGAGAGAGAGAGAGAGAGAGAGAGAGAGAGAGAGAGAGAGAGAGAGAGAGAGAGAGAGAGAGAGAGAGNGAGAGAGAGAGAGAGAGAGAGAGAGAGAGAGAGAGAGAGAGAGAGAGAGAGAGAGGGGGGGGGGGGGGGGGGGGGGGGGGAAGAAAAAACAGGTGTCTCCAACCCCGTGGCTAGCCTCACGCTACTTCCATCGATAGGATGAGGAAAATCGGAGAGAGAGAGAGGGGGGGGGGGGGGGGGGGGGAGGAGGGGAGAACATGTAAGTCTCCAACCCCGTGGCTAACCTCACTCTTCTTTCATCGATAGGATGAGCAATATCGAATGAATCTTCCACGGAGGGCAGTTAGAGGGGATAGGGGGCGGCTAGGGTTGCTTAGGGGCGGTTGGGGACGGTTAGGGGCGATAAGGGGCAGTTAGGGGCGGTTGGGGATAGTTACGGGCGGTTGGGGACAACTGGGGTGGTTAGGGGAGGGTAAGTCACAAATACTGATGATTAGGAGCGATTACGAGTGGTGGTTAGGGGCAGTTGGGGACATTTAAGGGCAGTTAGAGGTGGTTGGGGACAGTTAGGGGTGGTTAGGGGAAGGTGTGTAACAAGTGTGGATGGTTATGGATGGGTGCATACAATTGTGAGTGGGTACGGGTGGGTAGGGGTGAAAAAAAATTTTGGTTGGGTACGGTGCAGCTGGTTAACAAAAGGTTTGGGTGTAGGTGGCCATGGGTAGCTTTGAAACAGGAAGTTCATGGGCGGTTATGGGCAGTTACAGTCTGAAGGGGTTCATGTAGGGTAGGTACGGGTACAGTTCTTTTTTTTTTTGAGCAAGTAAGGATGGGTAAAGGTCCGGTAGGCCTTCTATACAGTGGGTATGGTGGTTAGTTTTCAAAGAGGGTATGGGTAGGTAACGTAAATGTATTCCAAAAAAAGAGTTGGGGGTGGTTAGGGGAGGGTAGGTCACAAATACGGATGGTTAGGGGCGATTATGGGTGGTGGGTAGGGGCAGTTGGGGACATTTAGGGGCAGTTAGTGGCAGTTGGGGACAGTTAGGGGTGGTTAGGGGAGGGTGGGTCACAAGTGTGGATGATTATGGGTGGGTGCATACAATTGTGAGTGGGTACGGGTGGGTAGGGGTGGAAAAAAAAATTGGTTGGGTACGGTACAGCTGGTTAACAAAAGGTTTGGGTGTAGGTGGTTATGTGTAGTTTTGAAACAAATACACATTTCGTAAAAAATGAACTTTTTGTCAAAAAGTGAACTATTTCGACTGCGAATAAACACTCAGTACATGGCCCAATAGGGCATGATGCGACACTTTAAATGGTCAATATATGAGGTGTTGACATGACAAATATTGCGGCGGGGCGTTTTGAGCCCTTCATACATGAATAGTCGTTGTTAAATGCGAATTAGCACAGTGTAAAAAAGGGCAGGGGCTCTTTGTATGACACCTTGACAATGTTGTCCTGGCTTAGTGTTGTTGTGACAGACAGTACACGATTCAAAAGGGCATCGTGTTGGGTATGTGGTGCCTGTTTTCCATAAAAGGTCAGGGGTCCGGCGCCCGACACCTTGCAAGTTGATGGACTGAACCTGTCAACTGTGGTCGGGCGGAACACCAGGCTGGTGCACGACATTTGGCAAGTTGAACCCGCAACCCGTCGGTACCCCAGCAACAATTGTGTCCATCATTTATCTTCCCGGAAGGACCTGAGGCTCCTTCTCCGATTGACAAATAGTAGTTGAACAGTGTCACCGAATGATTCGGGAGTTAGTGGTGTTCGACAGAGCACCTTAAGGAAGTGGCAAACAACCGTTCGCTGTCGATGTCGATTGCCAATAGCACTGTTAGGGGGCCTTGATGCTGGTTCCTAGTCTGTTTGGCGATCGAGCAGCTTGAAGAAGTGTGAAAGAGTCGTTGATTGTCCGTGTGGATTGTCATTAGCACTCTTAGGGAAACTTGATGCGAGATCTGATTCCACAGAGAGAGAGGGATATATATATATATATATATATATATATATATATAAAGAGAGAGAGAGAGAGAGAGAGAGAGAGAACTCCTTGCTTTAACCCAGAAAGGCATTGACAGAGTAGATATCGGTTTGGTGACTGAGCACCTTCAACAAGTGTCAAACAGTCGACGTGCGGATGGCCACGCACTCTAAGGGAACCTTGATGCTGGGTGTGGATTTGCTTGCCAGAGGTTAGCAGTTGTTGGGCAGTCTTGGATGCTGAAGTCCGCCACCGGGGGAAGGTTTGATGGTCTGTGGTGGGACTTCCTGTTGGATTTGGATCTGTTTCGAGCAGAGTTTCGCACTCAAGAAACAAAATTGAACTCCAGATCCCACAGGTTAGCAGTTCTTGGACATTGCTTGTGGTGTTGTCGGGGTACACACCCCACGTCGGAGTGAACTCTCATTTAGATGGACAACATGAACGCACACCACTGGCTTAGTGTTGCTGTGACAGACAGTACACGATTCAAAAGGGCATCGTGTTGGGTATGTGGTGCCTGTTTTCCATAAAAGGTCAGGGGTATGGCGCCCGACACCTTGCAAGTTGAAGGACTGAACCTGTCAACTGTGGTCGGGCGGAACACCCAGCCAGGTGCACGACATTTGGCAAGTTGCCCGTCAGTACCCCTGCAACAAATGTGTCCACCATTTATCTTCCTGGAAGGACCTCCTTCTCTGGTTGATAGATAGTAGTTGAATACCAAATGATTCGGGAGTTAGTGGTGTTCGACAGAGCACCTTAAGGAAGTGGCAAACAGTCGTTCGCTCTCGATGCGGATTGCCAATAGCACTGTTCGAGAGAGAGAGAGAGAGAGAGAGAGAGAGAGAGAGAGAGAGAGAGAGAGAGACCTGGAAAGACATTGACAAATACTAGCTGAACAACGAATCAATTCGCAGATATCGATTTTGTGACTGAGCAGCGGTCTGCGCGCGCGCGCGAGAGAGAGAGAGAGAGAGAGAGAGAGAGAGAGAGAGAGAGAGAGAGAGAGAGAGAGAGAGAGACCTGGAAAGGCATTGACAGATACTAGTTGAACAGCGAATCAATTCGCAGATATCGCAGTTTGGTGACTGAGCAGCGGTCTGTGCGGATGGCCACGCACGATAAGGGAACCTTGGTCTGTGGCGGGACTTCCTGTTGGATTTGGATCTGTTTCGAGCAGAGTTTCGCACTCAAGAAACATAATTGAACTCCAGATCCCGCAGGTTATTAGTTTTTGGACATTTGCATGGACAACTAGCGGATTGCTCGGGGTACACACCACAAGTCGGAGTGAACTCTTATTGAGATGGACAACATGAACGCACACCATCTGCGCGGTGATACAATACGGATGCTGGCTTGTCATTTGCATGGACAAATCAATAACATAGATTCCTAACATTCACTCTTGTCATCGCAAACATCGATTCCCTCCTTGACATGAGCATGTATAGGACTGTAAGACATTGGCATGAACATCGAAGATTGAAACACTTGCAAGGTCATCGGCGTGTCATTTCTTTGCATGGACAAGATACATAACATCCATTCTGAACATTTACTCTTGTCACCGCAACGTGGAGATGAAAACACTCGCAACTTGCATAGTCTTTTCCTAACACTGCACCTTCGTAAATGGAAACAGCGTACGCAGAGTTGCAAGAAATGTTCAAACCACTGAACCGCACATTGCAAAGTAGATAGGGGTTGTTTCCGGAAAAACGTTCGAAGCAAAAAACAAGTAGTAGATAGAGGTGTGAGAGGCATTGCAATAGGTGCGAGAGGCAACTTGTATGAAGTAGTAGATAGAGGTTCGAGAGGCAATAGTTGCAATAGGTACTAGAGGTAACGTGTGATTGTCTGCATATCCACCATTTCAAGGTTCACATGCACATCATGTTCCACAAGATTGTATTTTAACATGTTTTCCCTTAAACAAAAGGTCATAGAAGTACACGACATGACATCGCAAGACGACGTAACATCGCGACACAGCACAAGATAGCTGTAAAACCAGAAGAGTTCATTAGAATTACAATCGCCCTTAAACACAAGGTCTGACCACACGTCCGTATCTTGTGACATACAGGGTTTCTCGCGGACGAGGTCGTGAACCGAAACCATACATGGCATTCATAGATGATCCATATGCGTGGCTCTGCGGTTCGTGGACAGTTGCATTCTCCGAAAACACGGACATGTATTTCATCCAGACAAATTCTCCTGATCGTGCTAAGGAATTCCCTATACAGTCTCATATGTTTGACACTTTCTCTTCCACCTCATGCCACAATGATAAACATCTGACCCGACCTGCTCTCACGAAATCTGACTGCCCATCTATCGACGCCATCGTTGCAGGACTTGCGATTAAGAGAGTAGTCTGACCGTTCCACCCAATAAGAGAGCAGTCTGACCGTTCCACATGAACGACGTGTTGGAGATGAGTCGAAGTTGAGCGGCGGTTGCAGGACTTGTGCTCAATTAAGAAGTGCGAATCTATCGTCATTTATTTTCCAATCGTTGGCGGCGCTTGCAGGACTTGCGCTGATTTGGGAAGTGCGAATCTGCTCTCACTTATCGACCCACATGAATGACGTGTAGAAAATAAGTCGGCATTAGACGACGGTTAGAAAACTTGCGCTCTCTTGCAATGTGCGAACCAATTACCAATTATCAAACCCTTTCGTGCATATAACATTCCTGGAATTTTTGCTTATGCACTTGCGAGAATCGCAGCTGACGCGCTTCCTTGCGTTTCTTCGCTGATGCAGAATGGATATCGGGACTTCGTCGCAGAGTAGGAAGTCCTCTGCGCCGGATGTCGATCTAATCATTTTGTCGAAGAACATTTGGGAAGACATTGGACGATCTGGTCTGGACCGTGACTACCTGCACCTCGAAGATGATGTTGCCCCGGACGGGGAAATCCCTTCGTGGCAAAGTGCGGAAGAAGGACAACTTCGGATTTGTCGTGATGTAGGGTCGAACTTTTGGTACCTGTACACTCTGATGAAGGATGTACAGGCATACCCTATTAGGGGGGAGTCACTTCTGAAGAGGGAACCCCTTGAAGAGGAAGCCGTCCAAACTTCTAAGATGGTTGAAGCATGACACATTTTATGTGAGAAACTTAAGTGGGCGTCGTTGGACAAGTTGCATCAAAAACTGTGTGCCTGGTTTTGCCTCGGCCAACCGACGAAGTCGGCACTGGTGATCATAGACTACTTCGGTCGAGCGAGGGTGTGTAATTGAGGCACCACCGTCGTGACGCTCCTCACTGTCGTCAAGGTGGACGGTCGACGAATGAGAGCTTTTTTTCTCGCAAGGGAGAAATTCACGGTGTCAAGCTCACTTCTTTTCAAGCGTTTCACACATCCGGCCCTACTGGTTCCCTTGCACGGTTCAAAAACAGGCTCGCCATAAATCAAGCACTCGAAGATAAGCTGCATTTGCGGGTCGACTGTTTGGTGCACCAACAACTTCACTACCTCTTCGATAGCTGCGACGAAATAAATTTCACAGTCGAACATAGGGACAATGAATTGCAATCTGTTTACCGCCATCTGGATTATTCAGTCTCCGGACCTCAGGAAGTGACTTTGCGCAACGGGAAGACGAGATATGTGTGCGACTGCCCTTACTGCGATGATGGACATCTACATCTTCACTAGCAGCGTTCTAAATTAATTGCTTCGTCGTTTCTCTAGTGCGAATAGACTCGCACTATGCTTATAGCCCGTCCCCTTCAGTATACCCCGTTGCATGACAAACTGTCTATCTAATTACGAGTTCATTCGCACTTTGCCAACATCAGACGGTCTCAACTTCGCCGTTTACCCACCTCTCCGTATATGACAATGACGCTGTTCTCTTTTCTGATGCAGGATGTCGTCTGGAAGTTTCAGTGGGACGGTCGTTGTCAAAGACCTGGCTACTGCGAAAGTCTACGAAGTGCAATTGTTACTGCAGCTTAGAACATTTATGGTTTAGAATGGTTTGGCAACATTGGGCTTCCCAGATACCGTTACCTTCTGGTCCCCGAAGACGTTCGCGCTCGTGTCCAGCCGTCTGTTTCGCCCCCGCCTACCCTAGCTTTTCAGTACATTGTGATGGTCATGCTACCCGACAGGCCCATCTTCATAATTGATTTCTACATTGCGTCTGAAGGGGAGTTGAAAAACTGTTTGTATTATTCGTACGTAACCAGCACATCTTTCGATAGAATGCCAGAAGGTTGTAAGTCTGGCATTACGTTTTTCTTATCGATCTTCATCATGCATATCGCCTCGTGCTTGGATGGAGAATTATTCCTTGTATCCGGCGTGAGAGAAAATGATGACAGTCCCCCGTTCTGGGGAGACCGTTGTCCATTCCAAATCAGTCACTAGAGCAATTTGAATCGAGTTTTAAGAGATTTACTCATGCGCGACTTGCTGAATATCGAAGCAGATCTTGAGGCCCGAATTCCCGAACCAAGTCCTTTAACTCGAGTTCAACATAGACAAGCGCAACGCCGACGATCGCGGGAGGCTACTCGAAGACTGTACATGCTGCTACCATGAAGATTGTACTAACTCTTTTCACCCGACGCATGCTACGAAGATACTCATCGTCTCAGGGTATTCGGATTCTACATGCGAATAGACTCTCATTTATCACCTCACTCCTTTTGCAGTGGGTCTGACCCTATCACGTTGTGGACATCATGTCAGGCTTGGATGAGCTTCTGTCTGGGACTTGTGTAGGCAGGTGAACATTGTGTCGGGTTCGGATGACCTTTTGTCTAATGCAGGACTTCGGCACGAATCAACGTTCGTGTAGGTCTTCGGCTCGAATCAGCGTTCATGTAGGTCTTCGACATGTTCGTATTAGAGGTAGGGTTTGTTTCATGTGTAATGCAGGATTTTTCGGCTTGTCGCGAAGAGGGGGAGTGATATAGACTGTACGGAAGCGTCTTCTGTAGAAAAGGGCATGTCATGTAGAGTATACAACGTGGGATGGAATGATTTTTGGAATGCCTACATGTGCCTTAGAGCGTGTACTTCAATGATTTTTGGAAAGGCTCCATGTACTTTGTGAATTTTGGAAAGCTTCCGTGTACTTTGCAATTTTGTTCGGCACGAATCAGCGTTCATGTAGGTCTTCGGCTTGAATCAGCTTTCGTGTAGGTCTTCGACATGTTCGTATTAGTGGTAGGGTTTGTTTCATGTATGATGCATGACTTTTCAGCTTGTGGCGAAGACGGGGAGTGATATAGACTGTACGAAAGCGTCTTTCTGTAGATAAGGGCATGTCATGTAGACTATACGACGTGGGCAAAAATGATTTTTAGAATGCCTACATGTGCCTTAGAACTTGTCCTTCAATGATTTTTGGAAAGACTCCATGTACTTTGTGAATTTTGAAAAGTTTCCGTGTACTTTGCAATTTTGTATTGATTTGTTTTTGAAAACGACTCTGTGTACTTTGCAATTTGCCATTGAATGATTTCTGGAAACTCTCCTTGTGGTGTGCAACTGCACCTTTTAGAAAAACACTAGGCAACTTGAAGGCGATGACAAAAGTTACTTATAGGAATGGATATGTATTTTCTTCACACAAAGATTTGATGAAATTTTCACCGGGTAATATGCAAATGACAAGCCAACGTCCATATTAAATCATCGCGCTGATGGTGTGCGCACCTGGTTCTCCATCTAAGTGCGAGTTCATTCTCACTTTTGGTGTGAACGACGAGCACCCTGCAACTATTTCCTTCTCTCTTTTTCTTCAACTGCACCCTCCATCTAAGTGCTAGTTCATTCGCACTTTGAATGAATGCATCGCACTTTGCTTCAACTTGACCTTTACGAAAACAACAGGCAACCTGCAAATGTTTCCTTTCTCCTTCTCTCCCGACTTCCGCAAACGAACCGCCGGTAAGCACCTGCACATCACGAAACAAGAGCACGTCCCAATTGGAACATCGTCGGGTTCTTGCGATGTCGACTCCCACATGATGACTACACTGAACAGCGGAAGGATGACCGTTCCGCCTCTCCGATGTGGATCTAACGGTGCATTGCGTCAAATCTGCTCTCATAGATCCACACTGGGGATGGGGGTCGGGATCCGACCATAGTTTGCTTGTAAGGCATCATATGATGTGTCGATATAACCGACATCCAGAACTGCTTGGTAAGCATCTAGTGCTACGCCAATAAGTTCCAAACACGGTCGCAAAGTCCCCTAAGAATGTTCATTGTCGGTTCCTCACGTCGTCGATTCTCACGTGATGAGTACAATAAACAACGGCAGAATGGCAGGTCCCCCTCGCCGGAATGGATCTAACKGTGGATTGCGTCAAATCTGCTCTCAAAGATCCACACCGGATAGAAGGTCCTGCAATCAGCCGCTGCTTGCTGGTAAGCATCATATGATGTGTCCATACGATCGACATCCAAAACTGTTTGGTGAGCATCTAGTGCTACGCCAAGCAGTTCTGCCGCAAGGTCCCCTAGGAATGCTTTTAGCACTATAAGACCGCCGACTGTTTGGCACTTTTTGAAGGTGGTCATTTCAACCGATGCAGAGGGCTCGTGGTCACTTCCATTGCTTGTATACGTGCCCGTGGGTGCTCGGCCTGGCATACATATAGTGATGTTTGACACTTCCTTACGGTTCTCTGTCGAATGCTGTTCAACTATAGTCTCTCTCTCTCTCTCTCTCTCTCTCTCTCTCTCTCTCTCTCTCTCTCTCTCCTGCCATGCCCGTTGATGTGCCTCTCGCCCGGCTAGGTGCAGTGCGGCCGTGCTGTGGTGGTCGTATTCAACAAGACGCCCGTCATCGGAGTTTCGACGAACGTCCTTGGGGGGCATGGTTATTTTCTTTCCCTGTGAGCTGGGTGAAAGCATTTGCTTAATTGTTTTTTGTTGTGGCCTGCAGGGCATTTGTCGGTCGCGATGGCCATGTCGGAGTTGATTATCCTGGGTGATTGGCGTGAGCGCATGGCATACCCTTTCCCCCCATGCGCGTTGCGCGTCTCCGGCAGTGGAAACTCCACTGTTATTGACGGTGCAACAAGAGACGAGATGAAGTGTGATCCTTGGATGAAGGTCCCCCCGTTCATTGATGCTCCCCTGGACTCGTGGAAGGAGCTTGAATGGGACATAATGCTCAAGGAGTGTCCGTGGGCGGACGACTACAAGTTCGCTAACATGTGCGTGTTTGGGAGTTTCATTCCCGTACCTAGAGTTGTGCAGGGTTCAGTTCGGTGCCGTTGCTTGAGTGCAAAGCTGAATATTCCTCGTCATCAAAATGTGTTGGCCTGCAGTGTCGTGACGGCTTCGCCGCGCACATGGTCCCGCTCGCTGAAACATGAGTTGCTTGCCTGTGCACGACATTCTGAGTTCCTCGATCAGTACCCGTTGCGCTCTCAAGGGCTGTCGCCTCGAGAAGTTTCCTACTGCTGCGTTAGATTGCGTCTCGGAAAGTTATTCTTATCTAGGGTCCTTTGCGTCGTGTGTTCGAATCGGAGTAGGACCTTGAGTGACGCTGTGGTCTACATGTCCAGGAATGAGTTGCACCTCGGGAGAGACATTATCGGTTTGGTCACAATAGAATACGAAGGGACATGGGATTTGGTAATCGGGGTAAGGTGGACGATGTGGACGCTTGGCGTGAGGTTGAAGCTCAAGCGTCCTCTATACGGGATGCTATAGGGAGGTCTCTGGCCGGAAGGACCGGGTTCGTTCGCATTAAATATATTTCTATGTTCGCGGAAGATGCTCCAGTCGATGCGCCGCAGTGTCTTACGTCCGGGTTGCCTCTTCGAACTTTGAATGAACGCATGTACACACCAACCTGTCGTCATCGGTAGAAGTGAAAGTTTTGAACGGATGTTACACGCCTTTTTCCTTATACATTACACACATGAGCTCATGGTGCGTGCACCTATCTCTCCATCTAAGTGCGAGTTCACTCGCACTTGCTGTGTGCACCACGAGCATCCCACTTCAGCGGTGTGACCACCTGTCTCTCCATTTAACTGCGAGTTCCCTCGCACTTGTGCTCTGAACCCCTAGCAATTCGCTTGAGTGAATGTCTTGACGACTGCGCGTGGGCATGGCCACGGCAGTTCCCGTCCGCCAACTATGTTCATGCACGTTGCTGTGCTCGTGTGTATCGTTTGGTATGTGCGCGTGGTGTGTAGGGTGCGTAATGGAGGCGACCTTCTCGACACCACGAATCTTTGAGTCAATCTTCTTGACACCACAAACCATGAGTCTCGAAATGCACATTCGCTTGGCAGAACCGTTTCCTCCTTGCGCGAGATCAGTGCGGCATTTCAACAGTGTGACTACGATCCACGGAGCGACCCCAGAGGACTTCGACGAGGACCCCTGGATGACCGTCGTCCCATGCAGGGACGGGCATATTGACGATTGGTGCAATGGGAATTGGGCCACGACAGAGAGTCGCTGCCCTTGGGCAAGCCAGTACAAATTCGCCAACATTTTGGACTTCGGGATCCTCATTCCGCTATCTGACGCTGTCCTCAGACATGAGTCGCTGCCCTTGGGCAAGCCAGTACAAATTCGCCAACATGTTGGACTTCGGGATCCTCATCCCGCTGTCTGACGCTGTTCTCGGACACAAGTTCCTGAACCATATGCGCAGAGCACTGGGCTGCATTAGCTGCCATTTCAGCCGCCTCGAGTGCCTCTACGTCAGGTCATCGCCACGAACTTAGGGAGGCTTGCGGAAACAAGAGTTGGTGGACTGCGCTCGTCACTGCTCGTTCTTGGACCAGTACCCGCTCCGGTGCCCCGGGAATTCTCCACAAGTTGTGTCATACTGTTGTGTGCGATTGAAAGTGTCCGGGTTTGATTTCGCTAGAGTTCTATGTGTCGCTGCATCGAACAAGAGCAGGAAACTTGTCGATGCAGTTGTGCTTGTATCACGCAACGAGGTGGTAATTGAGGGGTCCAAATTCGTGCCGACGCGCGGGCCTGAACGTGTAGATGGGTGGCG